>OY776276.1:25784902-25929902 GCA_963675445.1 Linnaemya vulpina
GTTAAGCTGATTTCGTTTTGAATGAGTAAATTTATATAAATTTTATGAGAAAATTATAAACGAGGTCCTTGTCAACACTAATTGGTCGCCTAGATCATGTGGTTTAACGCTTTTAGACCATGTTAAGGCCATAGAGATAAGCCTGGAAGCCAACACTAAAGAATTTATTCGTGAGAAACCCGACGATATGTTCGGTAGAATGTGCCAAAATTGAATCAGTATATGAACAACTTTTATTTGAAATGATCTTTTAACAATTGAATTATATAGATATTTCTATACTCAAGTAAAGATTTCATATATTTCTCCAAATTTAATATATTTCTTTTGAAATGAAATTGGAAACCTCATCGTTACATATCATTGTTACATATTAAATCGCTGTGTTATCATGTGAATGTTTTCTTAATTTTCGGAATTTTCGTTCCATTTTTAGTTGAAAATTATATTAATGTTATATTAAATTATAGATTAATAAATATGGGGCTTTCAACGTTTCCAATATGATTTAAAGTAAATAAAAACTATTGTTTAATTTTTTCATCCGGTATTTTCTTGTTTTTCCGAGAGTTTTTATTGAAAATAGTTTTTCCATCAATTTTTACATTATATCAACCTTTTTTTTAATTTACGACAATAAAAAGGAAGTAAATATTGAAATTAATTATATGTGACCTAGAGCCTAATAAAGTAAACAATAAACATAAATACAGTGTTAAAATTAATTTTATATTATAATTATT
This sequence comes from Linnaemya vulpina, assembly GCA_963675445.1. Classification (NCBI taxonomy): domain Eukaryota; kingdom Metazoa; phylum Arthropoda; class Insecta; order Diptera; family Tachinidae; genus Linnaemya; species Linnaemya vulpina. The sequence goes on from OY776276.1 coordinate 25,785,646, forward strand.
GAATATAATATGAAACTTATTTGTTGGGTGGTCTACATGCATTTCATTGGCGCTTTTTGAATATATTAAAACTAATAATACTGTAGTTCGGTGTCGAACTCGTCCCCTTGAATATTTATCATGTTTTGAAATATTTCTACGAAAAAAACTCTCCTGGTTATTTTCTTTTTATGCAAATTCCTCATAAGGTTCTGACAAATAGTTCACAATAGAAATTGTTACTCCCAGACAATTCACAGTAAAAATATATACGATATCGATTTGTGCGAAATCATGGCCGAATAAACAGCTTTTTATCAAATTTTTTATGCAGTTTTTGTGTTTTGACCGTTAAAAATTTTCCATACTCACAAGACTTGTTTACTTTTTTGGCTGCCATTATATATTTTGCTTGCCTTCTATCGATGTTTTTTTTACTATTCTGCTCTTTTTGTTGTTGTAAAAAGTAGTTGGAACCAGTATATCTATTTCTATTTTGGTTTCTTTTGATGTTTGTTTTTCTATTTTTCTTTCTTAAATAATATATGCCAAATCAAAAATAATCATTGTTTGCTTAGAAATAATTTGCAGAAAAACCGGTCACCTTGTAACTCATTTTACAATCGACTTTAGTTAAGGGTGAGATGCCCCCCCGTTCTGTTAAATATTTTCGTTATACAAACCAGCAAACCACAACTGATTTTATTTATTTTTAAGGAAAGGAAAATATTTAAAGTATGGCCATTAAATAAGATTATTTTTACATATTTTATTTAGTTATGTTCAACTGAAACTTTCAAAATGAGAATGAGTTCGTCAACATTTTTTATAAATTAAAAAAAAAAACGCCAGTAAATATTAAAAGGGATCATAATCCAGGGATCATAATTTGTATACAAGGCCTAGTTTGTACTGCAAGAAGTGCATATATAATTCTCACTTTTAATCCACGCCTAACGTGCCTTTCCTTATAACTCATAACAGTTTTGAAACGTAGCTGGGCTGTCCCATAAAAACCATTCGTTTGGCCGCATCTCAAATTTAAATACTTAAAATCAAGAGTTTGTGTTATCAATTTCGTGCTGTAATTTTTCAAGTTTTTTGAGATATCGAGTTTGTTTGCTAAAATTTGGTTCGAAATAAATAATCTAAAGAGGGAAATAACCTGCTGTTTAAATCATGTTCTTAGAAAATTCGGAGACGATCCGACATCAAATGAGGAAGTATTGTCTACAAAAGCAATTATTAATTATTAAAAACCAGTTGTATTTGGAACGACATATTCAGAATGATTAAGTGATCAGTTCAAAATTGAAGTAAAAAAGCTTTTCAAGTACATCCCCAGTTGGCCGCGCAAAAAATTGCAGATATTACAACTTTCAAAAAGAAGGCAGGTGAAGAACTCTCAAATAGTGTGCAATGCAATTCGGCCAACTGGCTGTTTTGCGGAAGATGCTGCTGAGTCGCAGTAAAGACTTTATGTTGCCGATATTATAACGGAGTCGTGAATGTGTTAGGCCGATTTGTTTCTTTTGTATGTTTAAAAAGAAGAATGATGCCAGAAAACGCATTTATCTTCCTAGAACAGCGCCTGATATGTTATGCAATCTTACCGCTAGTGAAAACGGTGAGTGGGTGCTTGATGTTAGCACATTAACAGACTCCATATACGCAAATGTTTCAGATGATATTAATTAATTTTATGTTAGAATTAGTTCAAATAACAAATTAAAATTATATGAAAAAAGCTTTGTTACACTAATAAAAAAGTCCAAAATCATGGTTGCAGCGCTAACTAGGGTTAATATTAGGATAATTAGGGTTAATGTCTTTTACGTCCATCCAAACGTCAATAGAAATTTAACCTCCAGGTGTTTCCTTTCGAGACTTGGCCAGTACTATAACAGTGGTACCATGAGACCCATTAGTTTCTAAGGGCTAAGGCGATGATGTCCGAGAGCAAGCACATGCTTTATGGCAATTTTTTATACAATTTGAATAGTCCACGTTTCTTTTACTTGGCCAAAAATTCTTTATAGAATTCAAAAAACGTTTTCTTTTACTTAGAAAACTTCGTTTGTGACGTAGCGAAAATTCAAAATGTCTATTAAAAATTCTCTTTCTGTCTCTGTCTCCCTCTCTCACTCGAATAATTAAAAGACACTTGTTCAGCAAATCGTCATATTTTCTCATTAAAAGTAAAGTACACCTCAGTTTCTAAATTTTAATAGATAACAATCTAAAGACCACGCCGAACTCTTATTTTTATCAGACATTTGAATTATTCTGTGTTGTAGTTAAAGATTATGTTCTATTTTATCTACGACTACAAATGATGAATGAAAAATAAGAAAAATAAATAAAAATAATTTCAATGTGAATATCGGAAAATAATTATATAAAAATATTAATATTTTTTTAAATAAATATGGTACAACTAAAAAACACTTATTTCTATAGTTTTGATGTAAAATAAGTTGTTTGAAAGTCCATTCGATTGGTTTGAAATTGAGTTCAACGATCGCAAAATTAGAACGACCTTGATTCTAATGAACACGCACAAGAATCAGAGAATATCAAACAAAGATTTTATTAAATAACTATAACAATATAGCAAACTCATAGCAATAATAAATATTTAATCAGGGCATTAGGGGTAGCCAAATTGTGTATAAGGAAATGAAAGTAAAAAATTTATATTTAAACCAATTAATGATGGCAGGCTGATTTTCGTAAAATGTTATGCTCAGAAAGACATGATAAACGAAATATGTTTAGCATAACAGAGAGCGAAATAGTAACAAGCCGTTTTCAGAAGACGCTGCACACACACCATCACTTGATTTTCCTCTTTTGCTTACATTACGAGCGTTAGCCTAACAATCTTAGTTGCTTTGAAATACTGTTATATAAATTTCACCAACGCAAACTGGTTTGAGATTAGGGACAAATTTTTGTTGTACGATTTCAGAAAATAAAATGTGAAAGAAACTATCAAAAATCGTTTTTAGTGAATAAAAAAAAATTTTCGGGAATTGTCACGGAAATTGTTCGAAATGGTTTTGAATCTAAAATTTCATTTCAACCGATGTCATTTTACCTTCTTGATAATGTGATCGATTTTTCCAATCCTGAAAAAATTTATTGTTATTTTAGTGGTTTGCAGTCTGACTTTAACCGACTGCTAATTTCCTTATTCTCCTCATCATTTGCGTTGCCACCATTTTGCTCTACTTCATCAATTTTTTTACACATAAATAAGTTTTTTTAAGTCGCCAGCAATCAGAGCATAAGTGGTACATATGCAGTGCACTATGCCGGAACTAGATAGGAAGGAGTAATGTTGAGAGGGCAGGTGAAGATGAAAAGATAGAGAAATTTTTGTTAAATTTTTCCTCACAACCTATTATGACACCATAATGAGTATGAATGATTTCTACTTTTTGTGTTCTCTCTCTTCTTTGTATATTCCTCTGTCTCTTATTTTTTCCATGTCTTTCTCTCTGCTTTCCTCTTTTATTCTATGTCTCTCCCCACCTCTTTCTCGTATTTCCTCGCTATGTCTCTTTTTTCCTTTACTCTCTCTTCTTTAAATTTTCTTTCCTCTGTTCTTCTGTTCTATCATCCTTTTTTTCTTTTTCTCTTCTACACTTTTTCGTTTCTCAGTCCCCTTCTATTCACTTTCCTCTCTCAATCTTCTACATTTTGCACCTATCTCTCACTTTTTATCTTTTCCTCTCTTCTTTCCTTTTTCCCTTTCTTCAGTACATTTCTCTCTCTGATAAACGCAGGCTTCATCCAAGAAAAACTGGTGTATAAAAGCAGACTAATACGGTGTTCAGATATACATCTTTGATTAAGTCAATATTTAGTTTATTGACTTCATTATTTTCCTTCTTAAATATAAAATATTTAGGTAATTGTCGTATGAGAGCTAAAGACAAAATTTTTTATATTAATGAGCGCCTTAAGTTCAAATCTGGGAATTTATTTTTTAATTTCAAATTATTAACAAATTTAACTTCAAATTGAGTCTAAATTAAGGGGTGCATGTCTGCACGATATTACACGGTGTTCAGCATACATTTTTGTTTAATTCAATATTCAATATTTGGGTCAATGTTCCACACACAGTTAAGTTATTTTAAATATTTCATGACAATTGAATTTTTTATATTCATGGGGACCCAAATTCAAATTTGGGAATATTTTGTTTTCAATTTCGAATTTATTAAAAATTATATTAATAAACTTATGTTTAACTTTTCGCGATATTTTAAGTTTATATTCTTTTCTTTTCTAAATTTTAGGTGGTAAGTCACTGCTAAATTGTGTGCTACTCACTACACACATTTTTCAATAGTGCGCACTCGTAGTTTTATTCAATATTCAAACAATTGATATTTCGTATGGAAAAGGAAGCTCAAGAATCTTGCAAATTGCGATAAATGCAATTAATGGATAGATCTAAACATCATATTATTCAATAAACATAAACAAACATAAATAAAAACCATTGACAATTTTTTTATTTTAGCCATGCCAACATTCATTACATCGACAACACAAAGTCCACATAAATCTTGAAAATGCCGTGAGTGCAGTGAAAAGAGCAAAAAAATTTTCGAATTTGATTTATTGATTCCAATACCGCAATTCACTAGCTATTAACAATTTGAAAAAAGTAAATTTCTCGAAAAATTATTACCGTTTTCAGAGAAGATAAACTGACGCAGTAACATCTTGTTAACAACTTTATTTCAATTTGATTATCAAGTGTCATTTCTGTTTTAAAATAGAGGAAAAGCTCACAAGTGAAATACAGAAAAGGTAAATAAATATGTTATCTGTTCGGGCCAAACATTGCAACAAAAGGTTTCGACTGCATCTTTTTTTTTTTTTTTTTTAATTTAGATAATAAAAGTAAACTAATCTGTTTGGATAATAGACATTTTTCATTTATACACAAACGCTTTGTGTTACTTTAAATGTGTCAGAAATATCATTTGTTTTGTTGACAAAATAATCCTACCCTCACTCAGTGCTCGGATTAAATGCAACTCAGCGGTAGTTGTAGTTTTAGTTTTTAAGTAGAAAGCAAAAGAGATAAAAGTGAAATTTTAAATCAAATTATTTAAAAAACTTTGCACACACACTCTGGCTTAATGCACTTTGAAGTGACCAAAAGGAAGGCAAAAATTCTCCGATCTTGATATGTGGCACAAAAATATGAACAAGAACAAGAAAATAAATTCTAATGAATACAACGGCCATCAAATATTCTGCATCAAAAAAAGCAAAGAAACGGCAGGAAGCTCATTTCTGATTGAGTAGATATGTAAACAAGCGAAATTTCCATATTTGGTGTTAATAACATCCAGGAGCATGGCAAAAACTGTCGATGCATTCCGAAAAATGTAGAATTATAAGGCGAGTTCGGTTGACAGTTTATTTCACGTTTGGGGCCAGTCTATTGGCCGCCTAGATTGTGAGACAACACCTTAAGAGTATTTTTGTGGAGTTATGGTAAGGCTATATCTATAGGGATAATCCCACAACGATTGACGCACTAGAAACCAATAGTGAACAATTGATTCTTGGGATACTGACCGATATATTTTAGAGAATATGCCAAAATGGTACCCAGCGTTGAATAATTTGAGACGTAGCCGAGGTCAACATTTGCACAAAATCAACATTGAGTTATCGATCTCACGACTTAATAAAATATTTCATACATTTCTTTAATTTTTTTTTCTATGTTTTAAATCGAACTCAGCAATTTTGTTTTGTTTGTTTCAATTGAGAATTTATTTACCTTTTGTGTGTCAGTTTTTGAGTTATTAGTTAGTGCACAAACTCTCAAAAAACAAATGAGAATTACAAAACAAAAAGGATACTAGTACTCGAAAACTGTAACACACAAATATTGTTCCACACTAAGTAAATCAATATCAAGTATGTATAGGCAAGAGCTCCGATGACTTAAATTTTTTTTTTAAGTTTTTGTTGGAAGTAGTGGCAAAATTGTTTTTATATTTCCAACAACAATATGATGTGGTTATGCTGGGATACTCTTATTCTGGATATTATTTGGAAACTTTAAAATATATTTCTTACACATTTCTTTGTTGCTGGAATAGTTAAAAAAAAGTTTGAAATTGTCATCTGCCGTAGCACTGATACCTCATATTTTCTCACACCATGTGTGTGCTAATTTTTTACAGAATCTATTTTATTTTCTTTAAGACTTTCGAGCAAAGTTTGTTACAGTTTTTCGAAAAAGTATTCATGGGCGTGACTGATATTGAAGAACATCAGGAACAAAATTGAAAATATATATATTTATAAAACATAAATTCTTATATTAATTAGAAAGACACACTAGTTGTCAAGTTCGTCAGTAACATTGCAAAATTATGCAACATGTAATTTTCTTCTCTTGGTACAGGGTAAACTAGTTAGTTTTTAGGTGTACTTCCTAAATGCCTCAAATAATTTCATAAAAATCTGAGCTCTGCTAATTTCTAAGTATTACGATTACTAATCATTTTTCGCAGACACGGTATATTTAAGTATATAAACTAGATTGTCTTATTTAAAACTTTTTTGTGTTGTTCATATATACGGCCATAATAAACACATAAATTGCACATGCATGCATATATTTAAAGAAGATATTTCTATTGCTACATTTCGATACAATGAAAAACTTAGTACAGTACTCCCCTATGATTTTTCGAAAAACGTGCTGCGAAAATATAACAAAAAAGTTGTGACTGTCGAAAATTTCTTTAGGGAGGCAAAATCTTTATAACGACCAACGTTTTTATATCATTTTTAAAATAGACCTTCAAATATTTGTAAAGCCAAACATTTTTCATGTTACATAACATACGATAAATTTAAATAAAATATGCATTTCCCAATTATATGTGATTTAGAAGGGGTTTCATTTGCCTACTAATTTTGTGAAGCAAGCAAACGTTTTTTTATATTAAAATAATTTAAAGAAAAGCAGAACAGCAGTAAGATTAGAATTATGTATCGACATTAGAAATCCTTGAATAGAACAGTATACTTGAGGTCATTGGCTTGTAGGGCAAAACATCGGTCTTCTCGTTAGAAAAACATCAATGTATCACACTTTCAGATAACGAAACCTTTAAAAAGACGGCCCCTACGTTCGGCATAAGCATAAAATATAAGAAAAATATATATAGATAATATAACAATATGTACAAAAATAATATCAGATTATTCTTAAATCGGCATAAGCATAAAATATAAGAAAAATATATATAAATAATATAACAATATGTACAAAAATAATATCAGATTATTCTTAAATTTTTTTTGTGGGAGAGGAATATTTCATCTCTTTTTTCTGCCGAATTAATCTTTGCAAAGTAAATATTCTCAGTTCAAAAGAGTTTATATATATTATTAATTCAACATACATGCAGTCACAGAATTATCACTGAGGAAATAGTTAAAAATAAAAATAGCCCAAATAAGCAATAAACATTTCCCATGTCGGGATATAAATGGCAAAATATAATAAATTATTCATACCAATTGAGAAGGTCTTTTTTTAAACTATTACAAATATGCAACCACACCAACTGTTGTAACATTCTTAGTCTCTCTTTAGACTGAACGTTCAACAATTTTAAAGCTAAAAATACGTTACGTATATAACAGTGTTGCCAAGTTAGAGGTTTTAATTGTAAATTAAGGTTTATTTTTACATTTAGGGTGCATATATATTTAGGAGTATCTAGATACTCTTAAATATTGCAACAGTAAGTGATTTTTATGTCATATATATCAAAATTTCTAACAAAAAACTTTATAAAAATGCAAAAACGAACCAGAAAATGAACGCATAATAAGTGATTATTAAAAGCTTATTCTATTCTATGACTTAGATGTTACAAATGTTTAAGGAATAGGTTTAGATGGCTCATATACAATGATAGATAGGATTATGCAATTCTATTAGTAAGATGAATATATCATTTAAATAAATATATATTCATTGATATGGAAATCATATATAGAAATCAATATTCGGCAAATTTGTTATGCTACTATACACAGTTTAATAATGCAAGGAAGCCCTAACCGAAATCATAATTTTATATATATTTTTAATATAAATACTTTTATTTTTGTATGTACGTGCAATAAAATATATTAAAAATATGTGCGACATATATTTTAGCTTTTTTATTTCATTTCGATGCAAATTTAGGGAATTGGGTATATTTTTAAAAATTAACTTGACAACACGGGTAAGCAAACAAATCACGTTTACTTTAACTAATTAAACATCAGTGTATAGCACGCAGAAAAGCAAGATTTTGACACGATTAATGTTGTTAGAAAGAGGGAGAGAGATGTACGAGATAAGTGTGTCAACATTTCAAAGTTTGCGTCTAGCATAGATTTTGGAAAGATGTTGAAATAAGCAGTTATAAAATTCTGATTTTTATGTCCAGCATGAGTAATCACCAGCAAGACTAGAATGTATATTTCTTTTTCACATGTCAAGAAAAAGTTAAAAAATAATTTAAGATTTTAAATTGGAATATTAAAAGAAATAAGGAAGAATATATTCATGTATTTATGAAAGAATGGTTCATTTCCAGCGACATAATCTTTTCTCAAACAAAAACTGACTACTGATATAATATTTCCTCTTCAGTTTCCATCCGAGTCAGGCACGAGTACATCTGTAAATATTAAATATTAACTGCAAAAGCTATAAGAGGTTATTAACACTTTCATGTCGCAAATAAATTTATTGACAAACATGCAGCCAGCAATTTTGGAAAATGCCACAACAGTGAGCTGTATTCACAAGCGTGTTTTTGAAATATTCTAGTTATCGTTATTCGAATTGATAAGAAAGTCAAATGACATAATTGTTTATGGTATTTTTCAAATATGAACAATTTTCGAAAGAACAAAATATAAAGAAGTTAAACTGCAATATATTTTGAAAGTGCAAGTCTTTAAATAATTTTTGTTTTTTACGATTTTTAAGATTATTTCTTTTCATCAAAAATTATTTATTTAACAAGTTTATTTTGTTGTGTCTACTGCATATACATAAATAATCGTTTTATATGTAAATATATAAAACAAAACTGGATAAAATAATATGGAGACAATTATATGGACAACAATGTGGCATCTTATGCATTTATATTGAACTTTAATTATATGAAATTGAATTATAATTAATATATTAGTGATCGAAAGGCAGGATAAATAACCCAAGAGTTAATAAGGGAATCAACATCAAATTAATTTTCAACATCCACGGCAGAGAAGAACTATGGGTTTTCAAAATAGCTCTGTTCTATTATGCCGTGTGTGTTAAAAATTAAATTGATATTGATTCCTCCACTAATTTTTAGATTATTTATCGTGTTTTCCGAACGTTATTAATTATAATTCAAAGTGGCACCTTGTGGATTTTTGTTGGGAGTTAAAATTAATTTCAAATTGCCATTTGGTTTGGATAGCCTCTTAATTTATTTATATATGTTCATTTAAAGACTGCATTATGCCGAAATATGATATGCAGAAGCGAACTTACAATCACAAAAAAGGGGAACTTTAGAATAGAGCAACTTAGCAGCAATTTCAATTTAAACGCATTGCAATCGCAACGCTAAGAGTTTACAATTAAAATTTTTCATTTTATAAATTTTGTTTTTTTTCGTAATTTTTGACTTTTTCATATAACATTTATTAATGCCTAATGTTTCGTTTTGCAAAATAAATCCATTACATATGTACATCGATACATTATATAAAACTCAAACTATATTGATCAGTAAAAATGTATTAATAAAAAGCTGGCTAATATGCTACATTAAACTCACAACAGTTGAAACAAAATGGTCAAACTATACAAGCCAATTAGAAAATTGTTGTTGTATTTTTGGCAATATTTTTTTTATATTTTATATACCCAGACGTCCAAAGTTCGTTAATTTAACATTACTTAAAGATATGTAATTGAGTTTATCTCTTGTGAAACCAGTGGGTTGGTTTGGAATAGATAACGTATTTAAAAGTGGCATTTAAATGCATCGGCAAAGTTTGCTATTCTATAAATTTATAAAAAACGTGTAGAACAAATAATATATTAAGTTTTTCTTATTACTTTTCTAATAAAACATATTGCACAGGGTAAATGAACTGCGTTGTTTTTGAATTTCAGCACAATAAGCAAAACAAGTATTCAATTATTCAATTATGCATTAATAGTTATTTTTTTCAGGTTCTTCTTTTGTAAGAAAAATCTTAAAATACATTTTTTTATATGGAGTCCAACTGTATAATTAAAGCCTAAAAGTATGCACTTTTTTACAGATTGACAAACAGGGAATAAAGAATGAAAACAAGAAACTAAAATCGATTTTTGACGTAGATACCAGCTGCTCCTAGTTTGTTGAACTGCAATTTTTAATAGCTTCCGTGTTGTTTTGCAGTCAGTTCCATTTTCCACGAAATTTAGAGCATTTGTACTTTTTTCAATATAATTTGCGCAATATTCTTTCTGATATAAATTTTTTAACTCTTGAACGTTACACTTGATGTCTGCCTCTCTTCAACATTTTTTTAAGTGCCAGGACTCTTAATATTACAGGTAAAATATGGAATATTTCTTTATGGGAATGTAACAATTATAAAGGACGAAAATCTCATATACAAATATGTTATATGTTATTCAGAAAAAAGATTTGTCAAACGCAAAATGCCGACATTTGTTACCGATATATAGTTATTTTAGATTGATTCGACAGAAAATTATTACAGTCTGCCTTTGAGGCTCTTCGAAAGATTATTAGCAACTTGTACATGTGCATCACATGGTGTAAGAGCAGTTAATTCAAAACATATCTAGTGGTTCCTAATTTATGAATGATCCTGAATAGCGTCGAAAACGTTTAGATTTCCGCTTTGCAAAGTCATATAAACAAAGAGTCGTACAGCTTCATAACGCAAAGACTTTAAAATTCCATATAATGCGTTACCTAAGGAGTTTGAAAACGTGTAGATTTTTGTTCATCCAAATTGGGATTTAATATATATTTTCTATAAGATTGAAAGTTAATAATGAAATATTTAGAGTATAGTACAACTATCTGGTAACATTTCAGCTACTTAGTGTTTATTCTACGTAAAATCGTGATACATAATTGTTTTACTTTCCTTTGAAAACCAAAGCCCAAATAATTTTGACAATCTTGCTACCAACAGAATATGCTGTAGATCTGCTGTTACCTAATAACTGTATCATGGTTTCAAGCTTTCTGATGCAATTAGGAGCGAAAAAGTAAGATTCTTTACGGAAACAAGTACAATTTTGGAAATAGCATCTATCATGCCTGTTGTGCACTGCACGTAACAACAATGAAATTTTGAGCAAAAAAGGTATAATCCATGTACTGATAAATCCATATACATAATAATGTAAAAATATATATTTCATATATTTGCAGTATGTATTCCATTTTTTACAATTATCAGGTAAAGATAGTTTTTAATTTCGGCGGCTAGTAGTGTTGTTTTCATCACTTATTTATATTACGACGGATTTGAACATAGCAAACGAGTCATAAATAAAAAAACTTAAATTTTATTCAATAGACGAGCTTTAAAAGGTTCCTTTTATTGAATACCAATTAATTTATTTATCAGCATTTTAAAATACCGAACTATGAAAAAATGAATTTGCTTATCTAGCTCAAAATTGCAAATTCATTTCGGCAATTAATATGTACACAAATTAAATATTATTGCAAGCAAAATACCATTTTTATTTATAAAAACATTAAAAATCTTTAACTTTAACAATTTGTTTTAGAGATGATGTTTTGGCGTGAATGAGTTGAGCCAACATAATGCCTCGTTATTGCATTATGTGCGTACAAAGACGTAAATGTATATAATTGCATTGAATGCGGGAATTGTAATAGTTCTTAAACGTCTAAAGTTAAAACCTGGTTTCGACATTAAAACCAACAACATTTGATATTGCGTTCACAATGTCAGTTTAATAAATTAATACATTTGGTATAATAAATTCGCATTTGTTGCTGTTCTTGTCTTTACTTTTTATAATATCACTTACTTAAAAGCAGCTATTTTTATATGTAATAATATTTTATATTAAAATATTTTAAAATTCGCACTAAAATGGGAATTATTTCATATATTATAAATGAATATTTTCTAAAAATGAAACTACTAAAACAAAGTAAAGAAGTGCTAGAAAATCACATTATTTCATATAATAATCAACCAGAATCCTATATAAATATTTCGGATATGGTGGAATTTCATTATTGTTCATCATGTTCAGTTTGGTCTCTAATTTAAACATAAATCGACGTTCAAATGACTGACGATTGCAGATTATTGAATATAATTACCAAGTGGACACGTGAATAAGGAAAATTGTCGCATTTGGTCTCGAGAGCTGCCAGATGCATTGAAAGAAGTCCCAATGGATTCCAAAATATGAACTATTCAGTGTAGATTATAAGCCGATGGCATCATTGGACCATACTTTTTTAAAAACAACGTGACTTATGATGGATATTAGTATTTTAAAGAAGCACGTGGTGACATATTTAGATATAATATAACGAAACATATAGATTTACAAATAGCAAGGGCAAGAAGTTTTTCTTATGTAAACGAAGTTATTTTACTCCAAATATATATTGTGTGAAACTAATGCAATGATATATCAATATTTAATCAGACCAATGCTGACATATGGCTGTCAAATATCTTTTAACATATCACCATCATCTATAGAGAAACTTACCGTTTTCAAACGGAAATGTCTTACAGTACCTACCGGTATCTTTAAAATATATATCATGAAAGACATTATTTTTCTTCTTTCACCCCTTAACGATATCATTTAGTATAAAAATATCAAAATAGGTGTAATCTTTCAAAAATATATTTCCTACACAAAATCAAAAATGTATACATATATTACCTAAAAATCTACTTAAAGACAAGGAGTTTATATTTTCAAGTTCTACTGTAGTGCCACAACATGGGACAGAGTATATTGTTATTTATAGCTCCTGTACGAAAAATAATATTGTTGTTAAATAAAAGTTAATTTGAAACAACAAAAAATATTCAGTTCCACACCATTTCAAAACCTTCTGAAGCATCCATCCATTTACATAACTTGATATAAAGATCCGTCCAAAAATTGGAGCTGAACGTTTAATAAGAGCTCTAAAATATCAATATTTTTTATTTTTCCTTCCATCTATTTTTAAGGAAAACATTACTAGTGAGATACATATAGGTATGTGTGTAAATGAAGTTAATTATCAAGTTGTAAGTGTTCTGCTCGGTTTCCTTTAATCTACATCATTAATTTAAAAAAAAAAAAACTTTCGACGTTTTTGTATTTTCGTATGCAGCTAATTAGAAAAAAGTCTACAGTAATCAAATTTAAAATATCTTTATATGACGTGTAGGGTTAAACAAATACTTCGGTATGGAGACAGGGAACCTGTTATAATAATTTTGGAGTAGCAAACGTAAAAATAGAAATGTCCATATTACTAGATATTCCCGTTTTTGCAAGTATTATTTATGTACGTATAAATTCTTGTTAATCTTAATTAATGGCTTTGTTACTTACCTTCTTTCAAATCATACAAATCTACAACAAGTTCTTCCCCAATTAATTCTTGTGTAAAATCCATTTCGTCATGTTTTAATTCAAGTTCTTCGTCATATATTATGAGCATATCTATTTTTAAGAAATCGTTTCAAATAAATAACAGTTAATATTAATGTACAATAGTGTAAAGCGAATATGATAAAATAAATACCGTTTGCAAAATAATCTTCACCTTCTAGCGTATTTTCATTAACATCTGAAAAGATGGAAAATAGCTGGTTGGTGGGAGGTGAATTCGGTTCCGATTTCACGTCCCAATACAGGTCCTGCGGTAACGCAAGCGACTCCATTGTCGTGTTGTTCATGATGTCCGTTGATGGAGTCAATTAAAGTTAAAGATGTTATTGGTTGTAATAAGAATTGTGATTGTAAGGAATCTTGTCCTAAATAGGCGCTTTCCGAAGTTGTGGAAGCCATGATGGCTCTGTAAGATAAAACAAAAATTTTGAATGTTATTTAAAAAGTTTTTGAACGAAGCAACGCATGCATTTCTGTACGTTTGTTCGACGAAGATATTCTGTACAAAGCAAAAACATTTAATTTTTTTTTAGAAATTTTTTGTTAATTTCCTATAAACTTCACGAATACAAGTGATTTACAAAATTAGGGTCTTAATTTTTTGATATATTCGCTAGCATCGGCATTACTAAAATCGATTACAATAGACTTTCATATATTGGCGGTATCCTCGAATACCTTGGCAAGATTAATGTCATTTGTATGTTAATGATCAAGTAGTTACGGACGTAGCAGAATCATAAATCAATAACCCCTACTCTGAGGAGATCTTGAGACTATAAAGTTAAAGTTCTAATTATGTATATCCATGGGATAATAGAAGGGAGACAAAATATAACAAGTTTACATCAGCGTATATACGCAACAACGCAACAAGAATGATCGTTTCTGAAATCTTCTCGTGCATAGTGCTCCTTTAGTCTTCCTTACAAAGCCAGTGAAAACGGGTGTTACGTGTACAGTCGTTATCTTTGTTGTTATCCAAGATGTACTTTTGTCTTCAAGATCATAACCAATTTTTAAAATATTTAGGAACAAATGAATCAGCACTTTAAAATTACATCAAAGTTTAAAACGATAATTCCCAAAAAAATTCAAATTTATTCATAATTTTTTGTTGCGTTTATTGACATCATATTATAAGGATATAATAAGAATTTTTGATTTCAATAGTGTCTTCACACTGACATGGTTTTAATAAATTCTGGTTTTAGCGTTAAAACCAACTTTTAAAACTTGGTTCGACAATACAAAATGATTTTGTAAAACATTTATTCCCTTCGTGTTGGTATTTTCCTAATTTCTTTACATTCATTTTCACAATATAAGAGAAGTTTCATTTTAGAGCGCAATGTAAATTTTGTACGCAAACAAAAACAGCTTCAGCACAGTTTGTGAGTTAAAAGTTATAAAAATGGTTTAAGGTTTCAACGTTTAAACCACGTTTTAACCTTGAGTGTGAAAACACATCATACTGCTGAATATTTTACAATAAGGGATATGTTCAACATGTAACTGACTGGGACAAGTTGTTGGCTATCTTATCAACCTAACCTAACCGATTTCAAACATGTAACCAACGGAAGAAATCGAGCTATTTGGAAAATAAGATTCATCACCACACATTAAAAGGAATGAATACTTGATTACACTTGGTAAGTCATTAATAAATAAAGAAAATAGTAGTGGTCCAAGACGACTCCCCTGAGGAACGCCAGAATTAACGGGAATAGGTTTAGATTCAGAATTTTTAAACAAAACCATTCGTGTCCTATTAAAAAGGTGAGAAGTGATCCATTTTACACAATTTTGCGTGACACCCATGTGGTAAAGCTTCTGTATAAGCAGGCAATGATTGACTTTATCAAATGCTTTACTAAAATCGGTATAAAGTACATCAGTTTGCATTAACCAGCGTTGTAAATTGTAAGATGTTAGTAACAGTTGAACAGCCTTTCCGAAATCCCTGTTGATTAGATGATACCTGATGACACACATGATCTATGACAAGTATTTCAAAGAGTTCTGGTACAACACTCAATTTAGCAATTCCTCTGTAATTTCGGATATCAGATTTACTACCAGATTTGTCTGGGTATATACGAAACTTGATCGAGAAGTTGAATAAAAGTATAAGCGGGGTAACTAGAGCATCAGCACATTCAATGAGGAAACAAGTTGGTATATTATCTGGTCCACTTTTAAGTATCCAAGTACTGTAGATTCATCCAATAATGGAAATAACACGGAAGGAGTTCCAAGGTCCAAGAATGATAGCGAAATCGTACCATTAATATGTTAATTGGAATATCTAGATGAAAAGAAATCAGCAAATAAATCACATTATCAGATTCATATCCATCTAGCTTCATAGTAGGTGGAAGACAGTAGATTTTTTTTTTAATTTAAAAAGTTGTAAAATGATCTTAAATTTGTTTTAAACGACTTTTTAATTTTGACCAGGTAGATTTTATAACATTTTTGGTTTAATTTATTTTATATTTAATTTATTGTATTCAGTCCAAGGATGACCTTATTTTTTATAAATTTTATAAAAATCATTTTTTATTCTTAATTTTAGAAAGAAGTTTAGAATTCTACGGAGGACCTGTGCAAACATAATCGGTTTGAGTTGGTATGCACTGATTCATGATCCAGTATATTCTATCATAAAACTTTTTAATGACAGAATTCATGGCATCAACTTCGTTGTCAGAATTTGAAAATGAAAGCAAATTGATCCAGTTTGAACTATGAAGCAATTCCTTAATTCGGTAGTATTTTACTTTTTTAAAACAAAAGTTTTTGAAAGTAGAAGTATTCGAAGATATAGATAATTGATTTATCCACATAGGCACATTTATTTCAACGGTAGGGTGATGATGATCTTCAGTTATATTATTTAGTAAGTGTTTTTATGTTCGAGAGTCTGAAACATAAGATAGTTTGGCTATGCAGTAATAATAATTTATATACGAATGAATATATCTGGATGTCATGAAGCAAAATTCGAAAAAAATACATTATCCTATATCCGGTTGTCATTTACCAATATAATGATTTTTGAAATTTTAAAAAGCAAAAAAGGAAGATGGTGTTTTGAAAAATCTTTTGAAACTTAACGCATGTGATAATTTATATGTTTATATGTTTATAACATTATCATATTTTATTAACTTTATATAAATATACATATTATCATATTTTATTAACTTTATTATCATATTGGCGAGTAAAAATAACGAACGTTGTCAGCACTAAAAATTATTGTTTTTGCAACAAAAAAAGATAAACAATTATTTGCTACAGCTAAATATATGTATATTATTATTTTGTTAGCTTTTGTAATTAAAATTAGAATTCAAAACAAAAACCAGACAGTGTACACAGATAAAATGACTTGTTTCAACTTTTTATTAAATTTAGTAGAAGTTTCAAATAATAACGTACAGTCGTTTTCAAATAGTTTGATATTTTATGGGCACGACAAAAAATTTTAAAGAAAAACGAATAAATTTATTAGTTTTTTATTAGTAATTTGTAGTGTCCGATGTACTTTCCTGGACCGAGCTCGAAATCAAACATCGGTTAATTTTGAAAACTTCTGCCGAATTGTAGCTTTCATTAATTTATTTATTTGAAACAAAGCTAAATTTTACGAATTCATAAAAACACTTTAGTATCTTTGAGAAGTGTGACATTTTCATAAAAATATAAAAAGAATTTTGCCAAATAAAATTCAAACGTTTTTTTGTTAACAACATCTGAAGTTACAACGGTTTTGTAATCGTTAATACAACTTAATATTTTAAGAGTAGGAATATATAGGCCGAAGAAAAAAGTTTGTTTTTATTACAAAGTTTCCTTAACATAACGGGTAGAATGTATCCGCCTTAAACTCATCGTTACCTTTAGGTTTAGGTAAAATTTTTATAATAAAGAACTTTTTATGCGTCCATTAAAATCACACTTTTAATAACATAAAGTTGCAATAACAAGCCTTAATCATTTTATTTTCTCATCCTTGCTTTTTGTATATCCTTCACAAAAAAGTGAAACGGTATATTTAGGTTTCCGTGTATAATTTCTTCGATTAATATGGGACCTCATAATCGATGACGATTGAGCGATCTCCGTTTGCCTGTACGTAAAATCGGTTTTCCCAAGCCCCCAGAAGAGCTGAAGACTCGTTCTTGGACTGATGGATTGGAAATGAAATTCAGAAAAATAGGAAAAACGGTTCCACAGCTCGGAAGCTTACACCTATTTCTCGAAGCAAAATTAACACCAAAAACCAATTACTTTTTGTTTGTTTGTAAATTGAACCTATTTCACGCTTTAGGAAACCTGAAGATTTGCAATGATAAAAGAAATTTTAAAAATTAAAATTTTCCTTCCAGGGTTGGGAAATTGAATTTTTTTATAACTATTTCATGCTTCATTAAGCGTTGGTAAAAACAAACACAAAAAATTAAAATTTCGCTTCTAGGGATGGGAAATTTTGTATACATAAAAGTAACCAAAAGTGCAACTAACGTCATTTTTACATTTTTTAATTCAGGCAAAACAAAACTGGTATGAAATTTAAAAAAACCAAAATTTCGATTCCAAGCGTAGGATAACTGCAATATTTTGTATTACATAAAAGTGACCAAAATGGTTAAAAATTTTTAATTTTTCTGAAATAAAACCGCTTTATACATCACGAAGATTTGCAATGGTAAAAAAAATTTTAATATTAACATTTCGTTTCCAGAGGTGGGAAATTAATTTTTTCATTCATAAAAGTAACCAAAAAGGCAACTGACGTTGTTTTTGTTGCTAACAAAAACTATTTTATAACTTAGGAAGAACAAAATTGACACTTAAAACTATATGTAACGCCAGACGTACGTTGGTGAAGGGTAGATAAGATTCGGTACAGCCGGATATAGCAGTTTTACTTGTTTCATACTAAAATTGTGTTCCCATCAACTCCATATACACATAATATATATACATATATATATATATATATATATATATATATATATATCCATATGTAATTTATAAGAGTTCGGTGTTCAGTAAGGTTATGAAAAAATTACGAACAACGAATTCTGGCTAAGCGTAATTTTTTGCCGAAATTTATAAACGTGGATAAAATTCTAAGTGAAACTGAAAGATATCAAATTTATGTGTATTTGTCGTTGAATTATTCCCCTGGTTATATCTGCTGAGAAGAAAAATTTGCGAGTATAATCTATCTAGCAGGAGTGTATGTCGAAGTCCAATTTCTTATAGTCGCATTTGGTTTATTTGCTCACTGGGACTAATAATTATTACGGGTAAATATAATGGGTGGTATTATTGATTCCGCACGGAAAGGAAAATTTTGCGGAAAGAAATATCGATCGATATGAAAATTGCAGTTATTCATTCCTGCGGTATTTGCTTTCCGCTGTTTTAAGTGATTAAGAGTTGATATTGTGTCAGATGATGGGAAAAAATCAACAAGTCTTACCCTGCCTTTACACATGCAAGTAATTACTTGCAAGTTGAATATACATATTATCATCGAAAATGGTGATAAAATAGCCGAATGTTATGCAAGTTGCATGAAACTTTACACAGTCAAGTGAAAGTTCATTTTCAAGATGTCGTTGAAGCCAAATCAACTAAAAAAGTTGGTTTATTTGAAAAAATTATGTGAGAAAATTGAAAAAGAAAAAAAAAAGGCACGATCTCCATTATTATTTGGTTTTGTTTATTAATCAGAATTACCAATGAGATAAGTGTGATACGTTTTTATGGAAACAATTGACATTAGTAATTATTATAACATTTTCTAATTAAATTGATGTATATGTTAAAAAAAAAACCAAGAAATATTTTAAAATAAGTTAAAATTATATTTATTGTTTCCTCATTAAAGTAAATTTGGTAACACTCTATATATTTGACATTAACTTGCTGCAAGTGTCAAAAAATCACTTGCTGCTAAAATCTCTTGCAAGTTGATCTGCAAGTACGCTACAAGTACGAAAAATATGGTTGGGTTAGTAAAAAAGTGTGAGTGTGTTGAGTTTTTCGAACTTGCACTTGCATGTGTAAAGGCTGGGTTAGATGTGATTTTAGACGCGAATGTTAAATCTTTTCTTATAAATAAAATATGGATACAATTGCCTTTTTCGAAGATAGTAGTGACAGTGATTCTTTGGACATTTGTTTGGAAAGAAGAGTTTTACGCTATAAATCTGGAGATGTGTTGCAGATTAACGATAGAGAGTAAGTTGAAATAAACAAATGTGAACCGGCCTCCTGGTAAATGAAAGCTATGCTTACTTTTACAGCTTGCAAAAAAATTTTCGCTTAAACAGGGTAGCGTTTAAATATATTTTGTTTGAGTTAGAATCTGCATCCTCATGAAGCGGTCGTCAAGGAGCTCTTTCAGCCAAAGATAAATTATGTGCTTGTTTGAGATTCTTTGCAGCTATCAGCATAGTGTTGGTAAGGATTTCAATGTCAACATAGCCTAATCAACGTTTTGCAAAGATGACCAAGTTAGAAATTTTTTTTGTGTAGCAAATGGATATCCATTGCTTCTATTTGCATTTTATTTGTGTATTTTTCTCTTTTGCTCCTATAAAAATCAAAAATCAAAGAAATTAATTATACAATTAAATAACACTTTAATAAAAATTTTACTTTTCCTTACATTTTTGTTCTTTCCGTTAACCTTCCGTCACACAAATTGAGCGTAAGCAAAATGGAGGAATATATCTACATTGCGGAATCAATAATACGGCAATACCGCAACTGTAGAGATGATACCGCAACTGCGGAAGATTACCGTAGCGGCGGAATGAATAATTGCAAATGCTTGCTTCCGCACAAAAAATTTGATCCGCAGTCGCGGAACGGAATCAATAATCGGATCCAATATAAAATGTTTATCTTCCTGCATTGTAAAAATCACAGGGGTCCACTTTTGAATGTTAAACATACATAATTGAGTATATATGTGTTTACATGTATGACATTTGGTGAGAATAGCTCAAGTTCAAAGCTTATCGTCTAACTGCCGTATACAAAACAAAGTATGCTTTAACACATAATTCACATACAAATTCTATTTTAAAACGCCCTTCTAGTACGCTTTATTGTTATTATTATTATTATTATTATTATTATTATTTTTTTTTTTTTTCATCCTGCAATATATCTTTGTATGTTCTCTTCTTTTAGTAGAGTCGGCTTGATATCGGCCGATTTTAGTTAACGAGCTGTACTTATAGAAAAATTTTGTCAGATATTTTTAATTTTCCAAATATTATAACTGAGAGAAGCCTAACGTGTATAATTTTCAGAAAGTCTTCAGGATCATTATTTGTTTTCAAAATCGTAGAATGTCAATCGAAGTTATATTTATAACTTCTTACTTTTTGGCCCAGTCACATTTCCAGCTGTAAAGGGACTACTGAAGAAGTAATAGGTTCGTAAATTTTAATTTAAATTCTTTTGAAAGCATATATAACAACAAAAATAATTAACCAAGTTTATTGTGTAAAATGGATTAACACAGACCCGTAAATAACACAAGTAGTATAAATCTACTTTAACAAATACTAGTATGTTCTGTTAGCTGAAGTAATGAACACCAGACTACGACGTCTTAGATCTCAAGTTCGAATTTTTCTGATTGTGTTAATTTTTGTTAACTTGTCCCAATAACGTATGCTTAACGTATGTTCGCTAAACGTTATAAACACCGTACTTAAAGAGCAATATATAGCACCCCACCTTCGTCGGTACCTGTAACGAAACATTCTCCAGCGAAGTAAAAAGTAAGAACATGGTATAATTATCAAAAACAACAGACCGTTTTCTTGTGTTATTTGAGTTTCAACTGTCACCCAGCACACGAAAAAACAATTTGGGACAAGGTTCAAGTTGAAGAAGACGTAACACTATCTATTTTCCTAGACGAATTGCCTGAAAATGTGGGCGAAATGTTTGCAGTTAGCAACTCAAGCTGATATAACTATTCATATCACACAGTTTCATATGGATATTGATATTTGCAAAGAGTCAAAAATTTGTTCCACAATTGATGCTTTGTAATGTTTAAAGAATTTCAATTAAGATCGTAGTCGAAGCAAATATCCACATCAAAAATTGTGTTTAAACATTAAAGGAAAAGTAAACGTTTCAGAAAAACTTAAAAGTATACAGTTTTATTTAATTTTATATATATAACAAAGATTATAGACTTCATTACGATAAATCCGACAAATGTAGCGGACAAAAGTTTAGATATGTACATCTTGCAAAACAAAGAATTCTCTTTCATTTCTCAAAAATAAAGTACAGTTATATTTTATGCTTCGATGAAATTCTTTTCTTACAAGCCAGCACTTGTTATTCGTAGACTTCTTATTGTAAGCATTCGAAGTTTTATCGAAAATTATGGGCAAAGGTAAAGAGATTGAGTGCAGGATTAAACATTTAATAATAAAACATTTCAACGAAGGATAATCCCATCGGGAAATAAGAAAATTATTAAATGTGCTATTCTCCAGTATTTGAAATATAGTTAGAAAATATAAGAAAAATGGCTCAGTAGCAAATATGCCAAGAAGCGGCCGTCCAAAAAAAAAACTTACCAATCTTGATGTTAACCACATCGTAGAAGTGAAAATGAAAGCTAGAATAAGTGCCCAAAAACTTGCAGATGATGTCGCTAATAACCATAACAATCATGTTCATCCAAGAACTGTTCAAAGAACATTGCGAGAGAATGGATATAAAAGCCGGCTTCCACGAAAGAAGCCACTAATAAGTGAAAACTTAGATTAGAGTTTGCAAATAAGTGTAAAAACAAAGACGCTCAGTTTTGGAAACAGTATTTTTACAGAAAAGAGCAAATTTAATTTATTTGGAAGCGATGGACGTGCAAAGATCTGACGCAAACCAAACAACGCCCTTGAAACACAAACTTTGGTTCTTACCGATTGAATCTTTCCACACTACACGTTCTGTGAGTTATTGATAGCCACGGCGGTCCAACAAAGTATTGAAATGTTTTTCTTTTTCAATTTGTTTAAAAGATGTATTAACTTTCGAAGATGTATTTAAAATTTTGCCCAGTGAATTTTATCTATAATTTTTGTTATTTATGAAACTAAATAAAACTGCATACTTTAAGTTTTTCTGAAACGATTACTTTACTTTAAACATACAATTTTTGAGGTGTATTTAAACTGTATGTAATATAAAAATAAATCAATTATGTTGAGACTTTTATAAGAAAACTTCACCTAAGTCATCTCTATTCGGAAAGTATCACTATCGAAATAAATGCACTTTACATTTAAGCACTTGTTAAGTATATTGAAAATGTTATAACCATTTTTACAATTTTCACCATAATCTACTCATTCATTCAAACTTTTTTCAATTAAACAATTTTATTATATACATAAATAAATTTAGTTGCATTAATTTAAATAAATATATGTATGTATAAGAAAACAAACAACTAAAATACAAACGTATTTCATTTTTCAGTTTGGTTTTTTTTTTGTTTTTTTTTTTGTATAAAGATTTCATTGACATGTTTGCTGTTAATGCCTTATAGTCTGCAGGCTTTTATACATTATAAAACGTGTTGTAGTAAATATGAATATGAAGAAGAAAACAAAAATGAGAATACAAAATACAATACATATTAGCTATTGATAACGCATGTAGACTAGTTAATGTACATATGTATGTACATCCGTATGTACATACTTATGGTGTATAGCGAAGATAGATAAGAAAAAGCCCTTATTATTGATCTTGATGATTGTGTCTGTTTTGCAAAACAAAATAAATTTAAATATATAACTTGCTTATTTGTTAATAGTGGCCTTTCACATTAAAGAAATTGAAAGGCAGACGGGCGAAGTTCTTTGCAGAGGTGTTGATAAGTCATACTGTTTAGTAGTGCTGCATAGCATCGATAGTTTTAAATTTAAATTTAAATCAATGCATTTATTAAAATCTATATATGTACATAAAAATAAGTTGCATTGTGTAATTGATGTTCTCCGATTTATATGAAAGGTGACATCAATACCAAGGTTTTTATGTACATACGGTTTCTGTATGTGTATTGGTTCATGAGTTATAGCCATTTTAGTGAACACTGCAATCATTTTGAAATATGTGAGTTAATATTTTTAAAAACTGAAATACAATTCGTTTTGAAATTCATTACAATTAAATTTTAGTCAAACCATTAATTTAATTTATATACTTAGTTATTCTAAATCACAACTTCGGGGATCTATGAAATAAATTACATACAATTACATAAATCACTAAACACTTAAATATTTAAATACATTATGCACAGCCCACCTCATATGCATGAGTACGCGCAGGATTCAATGACTTCTTATGTGCGTCATTACGGTCGACCAGATTTATTTATAACATTTACGTGTAATTCGCAATGGAGTGACATTAAAGATAATATATTCGTTGGCCAAAGTCCTACCGACCGCCATGATATCACTGTCCATGTTTTTAAGCAGAAATTGAAAGCGCTTATGGATTTTAGCGTGATATCTAAAGAGTTTGGTGAAGTGAAGTGCTGGACGTATTCTGTGGAGTGGCAAAAGCGTGGTTTGCCACACGCTCACATTTCAATATGGTTGGTGAATAAAATCACATCACATGAAGTTGACAATGTTATATGTTCTGAAATTCCAGATCAAATAAGTGATCCTGAATTATATGATGTTGCTGTGCAAAATATGATACACGGTCCATGCACAGCCCACGTCGTATGCATGAGTAGGCGAATAAGAATCTGTTGTGGCTTTGGAAAGATCAATGAAAGATCTCCGAGATAACTCAGAGTTGTTTGGTGGTGCGTTGATTTTATTGTTAGGAGATTTTAGGCAAACATTGCGGTTAGATCGACATCTGCCGATGAAATTAACGCTTGCTTAAAGTCTTTATATTTATGGAGACTTGTTAAAATATTAAAACTCACTACCAACGTTCGTGTTCAGTTGCAGAATGATCTATCTGCTGATAACTTCTCTAAGCAATTGCTGAAAATTAAGAATGGTGCATTGCCTATTGATGACACTGGACGATAACATTCCCAAATGATATTTACAGTCAAAAGAGGAATTAATTGAATGTGTTTTCACTTACATAGCACAGCAATATACATGCCATGCATGGTTGAGTGCCAGAGCAATTTTAGCGGCAAAGAACAAAGATGTTACTGATTACACATGGCTATACAATCAAAGATTCCTGGCGAAGCGGTGTTGTACAAGTCTGTCGATACTGTTACCAATATAGGAGATGTTGTGAATTATCCAACAGAATTTTTGAATTCGTTGGACTTACCAGGATTTATTATTATTTAAAATGACTCGCTTTAAAAAATTGAGAATAAAATTGATTAAGGGATAAAATTTCATATCTGAAAAATATGTTATGACATAAAATGCATAAAAATGGCAGATACTTATTTTTGTGATATCACAGCTAATTTTGGTATGCATTTGAAACTACGAAATATGCATAGATTTTTCAAACTTCGCGTTTGGTCTTGTCTTTTGCATTTACAGATACATACTGTTAAAAGCGATACGATAGAAAAAAAAAATTTTCTATAGAATTAGTTAAAATCTTTCAAAATATGTAAATGAAAATAATGGTTATCACCTTTTTTTATTTTCATCCGACATCTTTAGTAAGTGTTCCTTTTGAGATGTCATATAATACGCGTTCGATTAGGAATCCACAGCTGTTGTTTCCGGGAAGAAATCATATTATATATCATTCATATCGATAGATACTTCGATGTCCGAGTTAATAAATTATGGATTTCGCTTGGCTCCGTCCACATTTATGAGAAATCTTGTAGCATATGCAGCAATGAATAGTTTTCAATTTAAATTTTTTATATATGTATGTATGTAAATATTTATATGTACATATATATAGAAGGCATTATGTAGTGCCTTCTTGAAGTACTTCATAGATTCCAATGAAGATTTTTTAAATTATTGTTATTATTGCTTTTTAGAATTTTTCTTTTAATGGTTGTTGCCTACATTATTTTTACTTGTGATACCTATTCTACCAACTACATGTACATATATGGCGCTAAGAGGCCGGTTGGTTCGTTTTAATACATAAATTTAAAAAAATAGCAAAATTTTGACTATCGCTCCTTTTGTTTAAAAAATTTTTAATAATAGGTCAAATTGTTAAAATTTGATATACTCTACGTATTCTTGAGCATACTAAAAGAATATTTTTGATATCTAGCAACTAGATTATAATAAAAAGTAAATTAGACGGTGCATTGTAATAAGCAAATTATACTATAGTTGCAACTACAGAGAAAAACATTAAACAAATTCTGTAGTTTATATGCATTATAAAAAATAATTAGTAACTGCTAAATATTAGTTACAAATAACAGTTTTTAACATGATTTTCAATTTAAAAAACAAAATAAGAAAAAAAAATTCAACTTTAGGATTTAATATACATATGTACATATCTACATATGATATCCTCTAATAAAGTGATATTTTATGGATTTACTTAAAATTATTTATAATAACAATAGTAGTTGTATCTATATTTCGTTCGTCAGTGATATGAAAATACAAAACGTAGACAATTTTTTTAACCATGATTTACTATATCTAGACCAGCGGAAAAGCAAACAATTTTACATTTTCATACGACCAAACATGAATTCTTAATTCCAGCTTGTAATTCAATATGGAGTCAGAAATACTTATGTATGTGAATTATTTGATTTTTCTTCAAGCCGTTGTCAAAAATGACAACAGCTTTATACATATTTATACATATTTACACACTACCCAAACGTGAAATTTCTGTTTGTGAGTTCACTATGTATTATATTTAGCTTATTTGGCTTTTTCGTCAGCGTTCTGACGCAGCGCGTTTTGATTAGGAATTGTTGACAACGCTGCATTTCCTATGATTCACGTTTTGGATACCATTTACTTTATTGGTTCAAGAGATACCGAGTTAGAAATGAAGCAGGTAGATATTTCTCTCTCCGTATTTCTTTAACAGATCAATGGTACAGCAAAATATCCATTGCGTCAGCCACATTGTTTATTTAATATGTATAAAAATTGGTTGACAAACATCTTTATGAGTTGTATAACCTATTAAAACAACAACAAAAACATATACAAAAGCACGCTAAACAACATTTTATTTTCCATTAAAAGAGTTTCACCATTATTCACCTCTCTTCTCTCCTATCCCTATGGTAGACACAAAATGTAATTCACTATAGCAACAACATACCAATATAAGCAACAACACACATTTCACAATATTATTGAAAGCAGAACTGTATCTTTTAATCTATATTTAGGCCGTTTTTGTAGGCAGTTATAACAATATATATGTAAATATAGTTATATTTATTTACTTACGATGATATGATAAACATTTTCGTAAATTTTTAAAATCTTTTTGGGCACGTTGGGTGCTTTAGCTTGATTTTGTGGGTAAATACGACTATATATCCATTTCACCTTATAATAAATGCAAGAAAAACACTAGATAGATATTCACACTTTTTACGTTTCATTGGGGAAAATGTACTGAACGATATTGGAATCTGTTTATTCAATCACACCTCGAATCGTAAAAAATATGCGTGTTTAACAGTGTTGGTAGGCGAAGAAAAACATTTGGTGCAAAAGTGACCCTATTTTGTCCTCACTCTCTGAAACACAGGATGAGTCAGAAATTATATCTTCATGAAAGCTTGACAAGCATTATTAATAATGTTTTCAATACGAGAATATCTAACATCATTGCTCAATGTATAGGTTGGATCATATTCTTACACATGGTCAAAAATATCGTACTACTGCATCAAGAAAGCCGTGTTGGTGAATTTCCAATAATGCTCTCTACATAAACAAGCAAATATCATAGTAACATATAAAGCGGGCTTCTATTAACCAATATTAACGGTAAAGCTGTATTGACTGTCTAAAAATAACGTGTAAATACGTATATGTAAAATACATGTAGTACCATTGATATACATGGTACCATATTGATATATATAGTACAATAGTAATAATTTTCTGTACCACCTCTATTGGGTTTACTGCAAATGCTGCCGGATCGATCACTATGCTGATGAGTACTGCCCCACTAAAAATGTTTTGGGCTACCATATAGTATTTATTCTACACATTTGTCGTGCTTACCAATACTGCTCATTACGTTACCCAACGAAATAATTAGAGGTAACTGCATTTCAAGAGCTGAGTTAATTCTAGCATCATATTCATAGCTAAAATGCATGGATTGCATATAAAAGTATAAAAATATGTCGATGTAATTCAATCGGACAGTATATAATACAAAATCATCGTTTATAGATTGCATATCACCGCTATTTGCAGGTGCGTTCTGCTCAAGGTACATGTTGAAGAGACAATTTCAACATAAATTATTTCTCAAATATTTTGGAACCAGTAAAAAAAAAGTCCATCATTCGAGAATTTAGTAGTAAGTGTTTAATATAACTGGTTGAATTAGTTTGATATAACAAATGATTTTTAGCTTTTACTCCTTGAAATTGCTTTATATGACATTACTATTACATACTGCAGCAACCCCGTTAATGCAATTAAGACGACATAACTACATATTATATTTGTATAATTTTTAATTATTTTTATCACCCATGATATAATATATTGTGTCAGTTGACGACAATTGATGTACTCCCAACTGTAATAGAAGTGAACTTATGTTGCAGCGATTCGTATGCAGTGATGACCAAGGCGAATCGAATTGTAGCACATAATAGCAGAACGTGTAGGGCAATGGAGATGTGATATATAAGGTGGCAGCATTACAACGCGACAATATTTTCCTTTGGTTGTGGTAATATTGCAAAGTTTATTTACCGTAGAGATTAGTATATATATATATATATATATATATATATATATATACAATGTGAATTAATGCAGGTGACCTTATTAGCGCAGATGATAATCAACTATTGGATTCGCTTTGAGCCCTTAAAAATCAATCCTTCAAAATTTACTGACATATTGCAAGCCATCGCAAATGTTTTGTTGAAAAGTCTTAAGTTTGGTTTTGTGATATATGATTGTGTTATTACAAATATGATTTTCAAATAAACATCAAATATATCTAAGCTTTCGAACAATAATAAGTATTATGTACATCATATACATATTTTTTGTCAACTGTTTTTTAAGGATTTGGGAATAGGGATAAGGTCACCTGTATAAATTCCGAGTTCGTTAGTTAAATGTTGTAGAGGTGGGACCTGTTGTACAAGATCTTATTTTTTATTATACAAATTTTTATTTGCTTATATGTACATTAATATTATGCTCCATATCATACGTAAAATTACACAATTATTAAAATGCTTGCTCCTCAGTATTCACGGTCTATTCCGTACCCTGTCAACGTACTACCTTCATAACTCTCAAAAGAAACTTGGCAGTACTTCGCTGTCACAAACCACAAAAACATAGAATTTGTAGAATTCAGGTTGTTTTCCTTTTTAACATTCTACAAAAGGTTTTATTAATTGTGCTGATAAAAAACAATGAAAACTTCTAAAATAAAAGCAAAATTTACGGATTGCAGGCATACTTGCAGAAATTCGTAAACTATCGTAAGAGAAGGTTCGAATAAAAAATATTAATTACGTGAACAAAAAATATAATCATAAAAGTTAAGAAGAAAATGTAATGAAAACAAAGTGTTAAATAAACCATCAAGAAAAATATATTGTCAAAGGCCAACAGCAAAAAAGCCAAGTGTCAAGATAAAATCCCAACAAAGAATATTCAGATGAATTCTGATAACAATTATTCAAAATTTTGTAAATACAAAATGGATTGAAAGCATTGTAAAGGAATGTTAGGAAATAATTAGTCAATTGTTTGGTTTTCTACGTTATTGAATTTTATGTAGAGCAAAAATAAATGAAAATTAAATCGGAAAAACTTTATACAAAAAGACAAATTTTTTCTTATCAATAATTTTTTTTCTTACAATTTAAAAATGTTAACTAAGCTTTTTGTTTTAGAATGCGATTTATATATATTCAAAAGACGTATCGTAATATTTAGTCGTATATTAGAACAATAACATTCGTAGATTGTGACATCAATTGCGAAAGACGGTTTATTTGATGTGAAGTATGTACAAAAAAGTAAAAGCAATGCAACGGACGAGCCCACTTTATATATATTTTACTGGTGTTAAGAATTAAATAAAGTATTATATACTATGCATATTTTCATAGATATATACACATATTTACATAAATAAATACAAACTACAATGAGAAACAAAAAAGGTATGCTGATTCAAGTGGGTGCCTCGTTCTTATATGAATTTTCGTATGCATGATATCGGATTTTACTTTGAGAAGCAATTCAGGACTACCTTATGTCTGCGGTTCAAATAAGAGTGTCCGAAATGATGGAAAAACTACTTGTTCTATTTTCCAATTAAGAATACAAAATTGCCTATTCCACTTCTAAAGGCTATATATTGTCGGACCGAATCGTACGAATAATCTTTTAATTTAACAACTAACCCTGACCCGTTTTCATTTATATATCTATTTCTTAGAGTGTCAATATTTAATTTTGCATATCATATTTAACATTTAGGAATAAATTTCATTAATTATACTTGAAAGAAAAACCGTAAAGATAACTTCTGACCTAAAATGTTATTTAAAAATTGCATTGATTATACATATTCTCTAATAGATAAAGTTGTAGTATTGATTTGTGTATAACCACTCCATAGCAAGGAATCAGAACTACATGATCTGACAAGTTAAAGTAACAACACTAAATATTTAATAAAGTATTTGATAAATCTTACGTGGACGATTCCGCAACTTTATAAAAGAGATTTAGTAGAAAATGAAAAAAGCAAACTTTAATTAATCGATGTGAAAATAAGGATAAAAAGACTATGCAGTAAGTAATTTTGTCATTAAAAATTGCAGTTACATATCTCTAAATAAATTGGGCTTAGAAACCTAAATCTGTTGCGTTACATATTTCGAAAATTGTCGGCTGGCAACACTGCATCACTGAAGTGTGTGATAAGCATAACAACTTCCAACGCTAATAAAAAAAAATGACTGTTGCAAGGAATAAGTCAGCATTTGATTTGCAGCTTATTTATTTTACTTTATGCATTTATGATTATTTACATTACATATATATTTTTAAAAGAGTATCTGATGTGCCATGTTAATTATTAGAGTTCGTTTTAACATTGGAGAAGACATTTTTCAGATATGTCATATCACTAAAATGCGATCCAACTAATAAAGGTTTGGCGTAATAAAGAAGACTAAAATCTTCAAAATTCAATAATTTTAAATTATTTTCCGCAGATTCATTCTTTAGAAAAACTCCAAATACGAAATAAGAGTTTCGGCCTTTTGACTCAGATGCCGGCAATTTTATCACAAAACAAAAATATATGTACCTTAAAAGCTATTATGGTTTTATGCGACAGCTGCGCGGTTTGAATTAGCAGAAAGTTGCTGGAATGGTCTCAGTTCAATGGTTTTCCAAATTTGTTTATAACCTTACAAAGAACTTAAGAATGTGATGAATCACTGTTCCTCAAACCTGTGATTTTGATCACGCTTTGCCTGTTTTCAGTTTTGTTCACGTTTTGTTCGTAGACGTGTCTATTTTTGTGAATAAACTTTTTTTGTAATTTACTTGTTTTGCAACTTAACAATGAAAGCATTATGAGTTTCGTACTCGCAAACAAACGTAAAACGAAATGCTAATACTAATATAATGCATGAGGGACTATTCCCATATTACGTAACCCGTTTTTTTCGACTCTGAAGTTCCCCTCAACCCAGTAACACAACTTTAGAAAACCAATACAATATTAATTTTAAAAACATCGGAGCGAATATATATGTAAGTCGCATATACCAAGTAGCAATCCCCGAAAAAATAAAGAACTCAAACCTTGATAATTTATTAGAATACATATTAAGAAACTGAGTTTTTCAGTGATTCCAATACATGTCACAAAAATTTAATGCTTTAGCAAAAAATATAATAGGTCTAATTATTCATTCCATTTTATATTTTCGAAAGCATAATTTGCAATTATTCATTCCGTTAAGGCGGTATACTTTCGCAGCTACGCAAGAAAATGTAAGAAATAATTATAAAATAGAAAAAAGGCATTCTGAAATTTTATAAAATATTTTTGCAGGATGAAAAGAGAAAAGTATAGAAAATAGAAGAAATGGCAAAAATAATTAAAAACAAAATCCAAACTTAGCTTGTAGTATTAGCTAACGCACCCTCAAAATTAAGCGCTAATGATAAATGGTTCCGGACTACGTTTAAAAATGGTTGGAGAAAGGTACAGCAGATTTTTTAAAGATGTTTCTAATGCGAGAATTATCTGCTATTGTAGTTTGCTTGTTTCGAAAGCTGTAAAACGTAGAATCGTCTGCAGTTGACACAACTTAAAATCTTTTATTTAAACCACATCTATATCTTTTGCCTGCAACAGGCTCACCGCGGAACAGGCTAATAATATATATGCTAATAATATATTTCGTACCTTAAGATATTTTACATAAATCAATTTAATCTTAAAACAATGTCTGTGTATACTTATAAGTTAATGATTAATTGCAATTTGCTATCCATGGATATCGCACACTAAACCATAAAGAGTCATAACTACAAATCAAAAAATTTTTATAAATATAATTTATTATGTCCATAAAAATGCATTTAACTTGAATTTTTGCTTGAGTCTTTCAACATGAAACCACCGATATCTAGTCCATACCATGGCATACTCGTATCACAATCAGATACGTAATAGTGTGTTCACACTGACATGGTCTTAATTATGTTGGTTTTAAAATTAAAACTAGTTGTCAAACCTTGGCTTTATCGAATCACTTCAGTTTTTTAATTGATTTTTTGCAATGCAACCTTGTTTTTGTCTGCTAACCTGCGTCATGCCAAGAATACACAGAAAAATTTTAATTTTTTCAGAATTTCAGATTTTAATGTTAAATAATATGATATCCAAGCATTTTTTCAATTTGTGCTCTCATAATTTGAAAATGTTATTTGTTTTTGGTTTTAATATGAAAATCAAGTTTTAGCTTTCAGTGTGAAAACATTATAAGAGCCTGTGCACAGGATTATTGTCGGTATACATATACATGGAAAATGAATATTTTGTGGTTTCATTAGAAAAGAAACAAAAAATCCAAAATGAGAAAATATTAAGTTTTTTTGGAAACAGTGTTTGGAATACATAGATACAAATATTTGTTTTTGTACATATTGAAATTGTAACTGATTAATCAACTTGTTCGTTATGTTATTTTACTGGGTCTATATATTATTTATACATATTTTCAATTCAATCTTTTAGGTGAAGAATACAATCATGATGGCCCTTTTCTGAAATGAACTCAAAGAAATACTTTGTACAAACATCCATACTAGCACATCTATGTACGTTTACATACTCAAGTCAAAGAAGAAAAAATATAGAAATAAAGTGATAACAAATCAAAATTGTATTTGGACCAGCAACAAATAAAATAAATTTATACGAGAGAGAAGTTTCAAGAGACTTTATCAAAGTTAATTAATTAAAATATACAAACAGAAAATTAATAACAAAGACAAAGAGAAATGAACGAGTGAGAGAGATAGAGCCAAGATTTAAAAAGGAAAGAAAAAAATATATCTCTGTAAAAAAGTGTGAAAAATAGAGAAATTAAAAATTCAAACTAACAGAAGGAGGCAAAAAGTAAATGCTGCCCGCTAAAGTCATTATTGTTTAGTGCTGATTGTGAAATGGAAAAGATATCATCATTAATAGCAATCAGAATTACAACAGCAAGAACTCAAATGGTTAAAACTAAAAACAATCATTTTTGCGAACTCCCTTCTTTGTCGCAGTTGCTATTGCTGTCTCTGAAAATTAAAACTACAAGCTGTGATAGTATTAAAGATTATAAAAAATTATCTTCTTCGTGTACAGTTCTACGGCAAAATTATAACATAAAGTTTATTTTTAATCCTCTAAATAATAAAAACAATAATTATAATATTGTGAACAGTTTATTACATTTGCTATCACATTTAAATGTTTTATAACATTAAATAATAAATTGCAATGAGAACAAATGTGACTGTGACGGTGATAGTGATGTTAATGATAAAAAGTCTTGATAATTAAGACTCGGATTAAATAAATTTAAAAGTAAATAACCGATAAAAATTAATTTTACTGTTTGGTTTACGCGCTTCTTTTCTAAATAACACACCTTCATACATATAAATATGTATCTATGTTTGTAGGTATATTTGTATGCACATACTGATAGAATCAAACTACAAAACGATAGTTCAAATATTAAATAACACTAATAAGTATAAAGAGTATAGCAGACTGTTATGATGTTAAATATGTCTAATAAATTTAATAATTTCCCAAGTTCAACGACAAGAAATGTAATGGGCATGAATACAAATAACAATGCAGCAAATGCAGGGGCAATAAGCCCGATTTCGGGAAGTTTTACACTGGCGGCACCGAATACCTTTTCAAATGATTCCAATTCATCGGTTGCCTCAAATTCAGCTGGGAAAGCTGAAAGAGAATCTATACATTCTGGTCAATTTATGGTCTCAACATTTGAGGCGGAAGAAGCTCAAGATGATCTCGACGATAGTGAAATTAAAATGTTAGATCCGGAAGATCCCAGTCTATTGAAAGTGGACGATGGAGCCAATACATGCATGGAGGTGCAACTATATGTTCCCCGTAAAGCAGCTCAACAGAACAGATATGGCAGCACTGAATCGCATGGTTTGATCACCTCCCATTTGGAAATTGAAACATCATTAACGAAACTCTTCAAATGTATGAATTTAGCCTACAGGTAAGTTAATAGCTTAATTAACTTGCAAAGTTTAAGTCGATGGCTTGTGAAAGCGTACTGTTATAAACAATTTCAATTGCATGCTATTGCACAGTGGGTAATTAAAAAAATGGTAATAATTCTGCAATTTATAAACGGACATTCCGATTTTTATAAAATCCCATATATATCAGTTAAGGACAAACGAAATCGGCACTGCCATACCAAAAAGATATTTTGTGTCATAGACCACTTCTTATCAAAGTATTGCTGATGAAAACAAAATTCCATTTTTAACTTAAACTGTGTTGGACGTTTCTCACAATGGTATTTCCTTCCATTATTACAGTAATCATCCAATTTTGTTCTAGAGTAACTTTTTTACATTTGTGCCTGTTTTATCGCATAACTTTGCAATATGTCTGGTTATAACTGATCGCATTCCCGTTGAATATTCTACATAAGGGCTGTGATTGTCTGGGGCTTGTTGGCATAACCACGCGAATTTCAGTAGCCAAAAGAAGGAAGTCTGATGGTTAAATCGGACGATCTTGCTGGCCATCCCAAACCGCCGGAACGGGAGATCACGCGAACAGGAAATGCTTCCTTCATAATATTCATTGGGGCTCCAGCTGTGTGTGCGATTTCACCGTTATGTTGAATCTACATGTTTACCAACACACGCTCATTAAGTTCTGGTATTGAAAAGTCGCTTATCATGGTCTTGTAGCGTTCGGCAATAACTGATGGTGTCCTCAAAAAAGTATTTGAAAATGCGCCTCGTCGCTCATGATGATTTTCGACTGCAAATTGTCCGATTATTGGTTAACAAATCGACCAATTATTCCATGTTCTCGCGGAGCCTAGCACTACCATGTTTGTCTGTTTGTATTCCGCAATTCCCAAATAATTTAGTTCTAGCCTGTATAAAGACTTTCTGTACCTGCGACTTTCGACTGAGTCTAAAGACTTCTTGCATAGCCCGCCACTAGATCTTTCTGTTTCATCATACTTCGATGGCTGATGTCACTTACTTAGAGCTTTCAAGGAAGTCAATAAGATCCTTAACTTGTGATCACGAAATAGTGCACATCTGGATCATTTCGAAAGATTTTTACATTCGTATTTCTTTGGCGGCTTTTCACTTAGTTATGAATTAGTCTCCGATAGTTCTCCTGAAAAATTCGAATGATAATAAATATGTGATTGCATAAAAAAATTGGTGTTCGATACAGTTGTATAACAATTCTGAATAGTGAACATAGGCCTAACATAATATTTTGCCGAATTCAAAGTTAATTGAAAATGTTTGAAATATTTGATGAACTGCTTGCATTGAAAGTGCTGAGGAGAAATTTTTAAGTCCACGTAGCAGCAACCCACATATATAAGAATTTAGTAGATATAATACGCAAAAATATATATTCATATCATATTTTGTTGGTTTTTTTTTTCAAATATTAATTAAAACAGTATTGTCATAGATTTTACCAAACTTTCATGCTACGAGTGTTAACATGTTTCCACCTAAAACCACACATTTTAAGCGTGACTACATTTCTGTAACTCATTCTTTAAGTTTTAAGTTACTTTTTCCATTTCTTTAATGTTTTGTTTTGATAATTTGTTTACTATTTATTTTTTACCTAAATCAGCAATATTTTGTTTAATATATAAAGTTATTATATTTGCAGATTAAATTGTTTTTGTTTATGCACATCGTGCTTTAAAGCGTTTGTACTTTAAACGGTTCAATGTAATTTAATACATGCATTTCATACAAAAATGATATCAATGCAACTTTAAAGTTCTGTTTTCTGAATAACGCAAATTATCACTGTCAAGAGCAAGATTGTTAAAATTTTACGAAGAACAAATATTATGTATATGATTTCAGCTTGCTTATGCGTGCTTTATTAATTGTATTGCAGATATTTTCAGGAATTTATATTTGAAAATATTAATTGAATAGCCCCGGTGTGCTTCGCTACCTTCGTTCTCACAAAATAAAATTGATGTCTATGAACAAATTCAAAATTTCTTCGAATGATAGGTATATTAACATCAGGTACCCGCAAGAGAATTCGCTATGAAAATTATGTAATTTTAAAACTACAGTAGAATCTCGAAAAGGTCAATTAGGGAAAATTTAACTCTTGAATAAGTTAATTAACATCAACGACCCGGTCTTAAAAGTTAACTTTTCGGAGAAAGAATATACACTGTTAGAAGACGCATGTCGAATAAAGCATAAAATAAATTTTTAAAACATGTTGAATCGGTGATCATCGAATTTGTTTAAAGTTGGTTTCATCAAATTTAACTTTTGGTACTGAAGGGAAGATACAATATTGAGCTACAATATTTTTACAGTGCAAGACGTGTATTTTTTGTGCGTGTGTAATTTTCTTTGAGATACATGATAAATACAAAAAAACCTATTTAATATCGGAAATGAAATGCTGCGTAAAGATATGCAAAAGATCTAGAATTCATTTTAAAGGTTTACGATATTTTTAGTTTCCTTCTTCAGACAAAGTTTTAGGGCAAATTTGGCGCGAAAGAATCTTTATATATGCGACCGTCATTTTGAAAGCTCATTCATTGGGATAAAAAAATTAAGGACGGAAACACTCACTTTGGAAATGTCGTCGACCACTTTTGTTCAAATTGCGAAAAACAATTAGAACAAGATAAGACAAAATATAATAAGAAAATACAAGAAAATTTTGAATTCCAGAAAGAAAACTAGAACTGTCAGAAAAAGGTTAGTAAATTCTGTTAAATAATCTATTGATACTCTACAAAATATTAGCATGGAAAGCAAAACATTTTGTAAGCTTTTAGTTACTTCTACACCATGGGAATATTCTGAAGACGTAAAGAATTTAGCTCAAAGTATATATTACAAGTCTCAATCCATATACAAATTTCTAAATTTTAACTTGCCGCATGTTTGCAGCCTGAATCGGTGGGCGCCTATACAATTTCTTCAACCTGACTTAAAGAATAATGCGTTTGAGGTCGTAAAGCAAAAATTTGCACAGTTGGATGAAAGAGAATCTAAGTAATTGGTTTTTGTTATGGACGAAAGGAGCATAAAAAGGAGTTAAGGTATAATCAGAGTTTAGATTTAATAGATGGATTCGAAACAACAGGTTTTGTAAGAACTAAAAGTTTTGCTACTCATGCGTGTGTTTTTATGGTGAAAGCATTGTTGTCTAATTGGAGTATAAATTTTAACTATTTTATTTCCCAAAACGGTTTATCTTCGGATATTTTAACTAATATTGTAAAAGAAATTATTACCATTTTGAAAAGCATTGGTATAAACATTTGTGTTCTTGTATGTGATCAAGGCTCAACTAACAGAAAATGTTTTTTTCTGAAGGATCTGTGCAAACTCCGTTTTTTTAACTAAATGGCCAAAAAGTTTATTGTGTATATGATATCCCGAACTAAATAAAATCTTTGAGAAATGGGTGGTTGAAATTTGACCTTAAAACACCTGATGGAACTGTAAGCATGCAAGTAATTAAAGAGCTATACGAAATGGAAGCAATGTGCCCAAAATTGACACGACAACATATATATCTAAACACATTTGAAAATTTTTTTTTAGCAGAACTGTTCCAGCTGCTATTAAAACCATATGCAAAACTACAAAATTTAAGAACTGTTCCACAGAAGTGGCTCTTGCAACAGCTCAGTTTGTAAGATTTTCGATTGTCTTAATAGTGGTTCCCTTTATGGCGATAACTGCTACAGATCTACGGTTCAACTCACAAATTTATACAAAACTTTATGGAATATCTGGATGACGTGGAATTCGTTTACCAGAAGAAGCGTGTTTTCTTTTTAAATGCTATTAAGCTCACTCTTAATTCAATCCATTTACTGTTTAATGACTTTTTAAAAGAAGGAGGTGATTTAAATTATTTCGTGACAAAATCTCTTAATCAGGACAACTTAGAAAATATATTTTCTGTACTGCAGCAAAAGGGAGGCAACAATAGCAACCCTTCCGTAGCCGAGTTAAACACTATTTTGGCAAAAGTTAAGGTTGCTAAAACTGTTTAATCAAGTTTTTCCAGCAACTGTGAATTTGTACAAGAGGAGATTGACCAAATTGATACTTGTGATATAAGTTAACCGAAAAGTAATGATTATGATATACATATATTGAACAAGTGAACATACTGAGAAAAGCTCTAATGAAATTATTTAATTTTTTTATTTTTTAGAAGATATTTTTATAATTCTGAGAACATAAATTTTGAAGATGGATGAAGTTTTAAGCGCTCCAAGCGAGCTTTTTATATTCTTTAAAAATTATCAGTCTCTGACAAATTTTGGAAATTTAGCCGCTCCATCAGACAAACTAATGGATGCAAGTAAAAAACATATTTCAATATTTCACAATATCTTTAAAACTGAACCGGAATGAAATGGTATAAAATCGTTTACTTTTGACTTGTGCTCAACCTCAGAATGGTTGTGTGATGATTGCTCCAACCACAAACAGCAATTATTGGACTTTTTATTATTGGTCCTCCTTCCTCCAAATCTCTAGATTTTAGCAAAATAATGGTATCCTCTATTTATTATATTACATTTTGCAGAAAACCGAAATGTTTTAGCTTTAATGCACAATAATGTTGTAGGGTTTATTGAAAGGCTAAATTTTTTATTTATAATAAAAATTTATTATAAATAAAAAAATTTATTACAATAATTTTCTTTTAATTTCTTAAAAACTTGTTTCTTATATAAAATCAATTCTTCCTTTTAACGAAAAAAATTTAGTTCATTATGAATTCATTTATATTTTAATTCAATTCATATTTAAGTCAGAATGAATTCGTTTAAAATAACTCAGTTGTTGAACGATTCACAGATTCATTTCAGATGACGCCGCACACTGGACCATTTTAAGAGAAGGCGGCCAAAACCAATTTTTTTACGATCACCAATTGCAATATGTAAAAGTTAATTCTAAAGAAGACACTTGTGTACTTCGGGAACAAAAAATTAAACTTTATATTGAGGCACTCGTTACTAATAAATGTTTGGAAAATATTATAAACCCGGGTAAATACAGAAAAATAGTAAAAAATGATCTGGTGATGTACGGAAAAACCGAAATTAATTGCGTTCATTGTGAGCAAACACATTTACCACCTAATTTTATATGTCATAAGTGCAACAGAATACAGTCCAATAATCAATTCCTATATAGTGGCCATGCATGCCAACTCCTTATTTGGCCACATTGGCCAAAATCCCTCCAAGAACGTCATATACTCGAACCAAATTTAACTTTGATGGCCTGTAAACATTTTCACAAACTCAATTCAGCTATGAAAACTGTTTTGTTTAATAGAATACAGTCCAATAATCAGTTCCTATATAGTGGCCTTGCATGCCAACTCCTTATTTGGCCACATTGGCCAAAATCTCTCCAAGATCATGTAAGATTGCAGTTTTGTAAAACGCAAATTTTTACTATTTTATTAATTATCATCATATTGGAGTTTAATATTATTAAAAATTTCTAAAAATTAATTATATATAGCATATTTGCTTTATTGGATAAACATTATTGATTCTTTTTCTTTACTTCATAACATATTAACTTTAAGGCTAAATGTGTCATGACGTAACGGCTTACGTCAAAACATATGTAACTCGGCATATTTATCTTCACGCACATGAAATTTTTGACCCTTTAAAATAAAAAAAAAATTCTAATTCCAACTCCGTATTTTAACTATAATTTTGAACAATATCTGATATCAACAATAGACAACAGATTGTAAAACAGGAAAACAAATTAGATACACTTGTCGAAATTTTATCGAACAATTAATATACCAACTACGACAACGTTTGCCAAGTAATTTTTCAACTTTACAAAGCACAAACTTCTTTTCATTAGAAAACAGTCTAAGCAATACAAAGGTAAATTGTGTGAAAGTTTTAAAGAAGAATTGTAAAATTTTAGCGTAGATAATATTACTCTTTTGGAATTACAATGGCAAAAATTAAATTTCTATGATTGGAAGAACCAAAAGTCAACTACGGAATTTCGGATTAATATTTTTGAGTACAAAGACGCAATTAATGAAAACCCTTTTAGGGAGTTGTCAACTTTTGTGATGAAATTTTTAGTAACGCCTTTCATTGACGCAGAAGTTGAGCGCATATTCAGGGGTATGAATATAATAAAAACTGAAATTAGAAACAGATTTTCTTTAAATACCATGAATTCACTTGTGTACATCAGATGTGGGTTAAAAAGATTAAGTAAATGTTGCCAAAGTTTTGAAATAACTAAGGATCTCTTAAAAAACATTGATAAGGATATTTATACAACTGATAATAATTTTTTGTTTTGTTCAGAAGAAGAAGAAGAAGAAAATGTAGAAGAATCCGATAACATGTTTAATATATAGCCAAACGTTGTTATAGAAGTTTAAAAAAGTGTTTATTTACAAATATTTTTTATATTAAATATTGAAAAGTTTCTGTATTAGTTGTAAAGGTTTTTTGAAAGGCATTTATTTTATGAAGTATTTAAGATTTTTTTGAATATGCGATATAAAAGTAAAACTCTTGTGATGTTTTGGTAATTTTTATTTTACATATAAACCTAAGATGCTTTTTAAAGCCTCTTATTTTTATAGTTTTAAGAACTCTATCCCCATCATAAGACTGTTTAGTTTTAGTTGAAGAACCTTTTATTCGTTTTTTGTTTTCTCTTTAAATTATGTTTATGAACAGAATTTTTGCTTAATAAATAATTTTATGTTGTATGTAATCAATACATTTTTTATTTAAATGAACCAAAAATATATTTTTATAAACTTTCTTATACCTACATAAATACCATTTAATCTTAAAAATATAGAAATAATGAAAAGTTGCTAATGCAATGCTTTGTTTTTTGGCTTTAAAATTCCTTCTTTAGCTCTATTTCAAACCTGATTTAGCTTTATATTGTTCTAAAATCTGGTTACACTGGATGTTACCTGTCTACCTAGATGTTTTTCTTATTTCTTTGTTTGCTCTAGGCAAACTAACCAATTTTTTGTTTTATTCGAACATGAAATGTGTTTGACCAAAAATTAAAGTATGATGTTCGATGCGGGCTGTAATATTACGACCCGCATATAAATTTATATACATGCGAGTATAAATTATATACATAATCTTTGATTACACTTTAGTTTTTCATATGTTCGAATTATTTGAACACAAAGAAAGACAAGAAGAAAAATTGAGTGCTTGGAAATAAATCTTTATATTAAGTTTCTGCTGTTTAAATGAGTTAATTTTATTTTAAAAAAATAAAAAACAAATCAAGTTAAGTGTATTTTATTTAGAGAAATATCGAAGCAAAGTTCTCAAAAATCTTTGAAAATTTCTTCGGCTGAGATTTTAAACCTGCTAAATTCACCCTTTCCAATTTATAATATATTAATATTATCCGAAGAAAGAAGCAACTGCGATACAACTAAGTTATCGGGATGAATTCTTAATCTATGCTTAGAAAATGTAAACATTTTAGCAGGTTTGAATTGTAAGCCGCAGTTTGTAGACCGCAATAAAGTTAAAGGAAATCGACGATTTCTAACGACTTAAATATGCT
Organism: Linnaemya vulpina; assembly: GCA_963675445.1. Taxonomy (NCBI): domain Eukaryota; kingdom Metazoa; phylum Arthropoda; class Insecta; order Diptera; family Tachinidae; genus Linnaemya; species Linnaemya vulpina. The sequence goes on from OY776276.1 coordinate 25,828,069, forward strand.
AAATAATATGTAGATAAGCAACTACAAATCAATAACGAATAATACAAAATTTGATCATATTTGCACGAAAAATAGAAACATTTTCTGACATTCACTATGGTATTTCTTACTATTTATTTTGCAATTGTTGCCACTGTGAACGTGTGAAATTCTGTTGCATAAATATTTCAGTTGAATGATTCGCGGAAAATATTTTAAATCTCGTTAATCGGGGTGTATTACTTAAAAGTCTTCAAAGGGAAGCAAAACATTTTAGAACAAATTTCTTTTCCCAATAAAAATAAGCATTTATATGAGCAAACAAAAATAATCTAATCAAGCAGGAGTACCTGCGATAAATTTTCGCGTAGTTAACAAAACAAAGCATTTCAAAATAATAATATGTAATAGAAATCGATATTTACAACTGCAATAAAATGGCAACTATTAACCCGTATTTGAAAAACGTTTCCCTCGAAATGGTTTCTAGACTTTTATTTAAATATACTGGAATCTCTGCAAAAGTGTGTCACACTGACATGGTTTTAAATGTGACACCAACTGTTAAAGCTTGGTTTTGGTTATTGTTGAAACCAACTTAAAACTCATTTGGGGGATTCACACTTCGTGCTATTTAGTCATATTGTCATAGAGTCATAAAATTTTTGACTGGTTTAAAAAATTTGTTGGTATGCTGCATATAAAAAAGTCATAAAATAATAGCACTCTTGCAGGTACCCTACAAGAAGACCACCGGGTAATTCACTGGTTAATTACCCGATAGTGTTACCCGATATATCGGATAAAGTTTCACGGAATTTCTTAAACCAACATGATAAAATTACCCGAAAATCTTGTATACATGTGATCTTGCAAGTCTCTCTATCTCATTCCTTCTCCCGTAAGATGAAACATATATCTGTACTGCTCACTCTAGTGCATATTAGCATTCATAGTTTTGGTTAAATTTAACCACTATATTGGGTAATATTAACTAGTTAATGATAACCAAAATATTGGTTAATACTAACTAGTCAACCCTAATGAACAAATCTATTAAAGATGACAGTTAAAATATACTATTTACATTAAGTTTTATTAAAAAATTGTTAAAGTTACATATTTTTCAATATATTCTTTTTGTTTTGACCTATTGTAGCTGTGGTTTATATCCTTCTTAAACGCTTTTTTGAAGTCGGTCGCAGATAGACTTTGGAAAACATCTGGAATGTAAAGAAAATATATTAATTTATAGACATTAGTATAAATTTAATTATATAAATGTATGCATATATATACATATATATATATATATATATATATATATATATATATTTATGTATATATATATATATATATATATATATATATATATATATATATGTATATATATATATATATATATATATATATATATATGTATATATATATATATATATATATATATATATATATATATTTATATATATATATATATATATATATATATATATATATATATGTATATATATATATATATATATATATATATGTATATATATATATATATATATATATATATATATATATGTATATATATACTTGCCTCATATAATTTTGTTTGAAATTGCAAGATCTGAAATGGCTTTTTTTCCCACCTCCCTTTCCAATTGTACATTTGCAGTAGGTCGTCTGTGATTGTAGGTGTACGTAAGCTGTAAAAGTTTTAATATTCATATGTATTTATAGCCTTCATATTAAGTGAACCTTTATTACCATTGCTTGGGCGAAATCCTCAGCCTTTAACTTTTCTTCTATTAATTCCATTTCTTCCAATGATTTGATTGGAAGCATGGCATACGGAGGACTCCACTTCTTTTAGCACCACCTTACATTCCATTAGCGCATTCGCTTGGGCCATTAATTCAGGTCTCAGTGAATGCTAAAAAAGTATTTCATTAACGACATGGCAATAGTAATATTAGTAAAACTCTTACATTTCTCTCCATCTGCTCTATCCTATTTGCTATAGCCTCCTGATTGGAAACTATAGTCGACTGCCCGTTGCTCAGGATATGCTGGTTGTAAGCAATATTGTCTATTTTATATTCAATAGCCTCCATTTTAGCTTGCATCTGCTTTAAAATAGTAATGATATCAAAAAAAAAAAGAGTAAATAAAAGTTGTTAATAGATATTCTGATGTTTATAATAATGGATTGATATACATATACCTTGATTTTGAGTAGCGGTGTACGTTTTTTAGGAATTCGTTCCTGGCTTGGACCACTAAACCCTACATCTCAGTCTTCGGTAGTTTTAGTAATTTTTTAACTTGTTTTATTTAGTTTTTTAAAAATTTTTCATTATAATTATATTTTGCGTAATTGCAAGAAACTAATTTCATTCGCAACTATGTATGTTCCACTCTAACATATATGCTAGAGAAGGACAATAAATACGATATTCGCCTACGTTACCACAAACAAAATCTCTTTCCATAAGTACTTTTCGATCAATCATTAATGCGAAATATATTATAATATCCAATAAAAATTTTTATGACTCCTGGTGTATGTAACTTTAAAATGGAATAAAACAAAGAACAAGACAAGAAATTTACTTCATTCGAATGATAATCGCATTATAATTCAAATGCAACTTCTGGCATATACCGGCACAGCTGGTTCTTGCGTAGTCTAATTTCGATGTCTGATTTTCGATATTTTTTTCCAACCCATGAGGTTGTATATCGGCAAAACGACGTGAATGTGCTGCTCCAAGTGAACATTGTTTCAGGCTAAGCGATTACCAAACATTTCCTTTAATAAATCAATTGTGGCAGGAGTTGTGTGATATAAGAATTTCACATCAAAAATCAGATTATAATGTCAAATCGGTTGCTGTTATTTTGTAAAATAGTTTCTTATTTGCTAGTTCACCATGGATTCAAATTTAGTTTCATATTTTATTAATATCTTAAACTGTGATTTTGTGTAATAAAAAATTTTACTAGATTTCTTAAATTGAACTTAAAATAAAATTCAATATGCGTATCGGTATCGATATCGCCGATATTTCGTTTTGAGTATGAGAGCGGACCGGCAAAAAGGTGTAGTTTTATCGTTGAAATTAACTGTTAAAACCTAGTTTTATCTTATAAAATAATATTGTTAAAATCGACTTAAGACCATTTTAGAATTTCTTTTAAGAACCCTTTTGTACGGGGAAAGTTTTCAGCTGGTAGAAAAACAGAGAGATGAAATATTCCTCTCTCTGACTTTAAAACTTTGCAAAGTAAATTTTCACAGTGCAAAAGAGGTCTATATAGATTTTGTGATGTCTATGTTAGGTTGAATGCTGCCAACTTATACATGTTGGAAACAACTGAAAATGTTTGAAGAATGCCCAGAGAAATCCACTTTTACATGTTTCTTTTTTTCGTAATTTTCATGTCTTTTATATAAAACGATGCGATTTCTAAACATTTATTCACTTTACATATGAAAAATATTCGCACCCAAAATATGACTTATATTCTATTCTAGAGCGCAAACTTAAATAAAAAAATCTTGTTTATTTACACAAACAAAAATAACTGTAGTTATCAATTGTTATTAGATTTAAAGAAAAGTACAGCAGAAGTACACTCATTTCTCAGAAAGATTTTAATTTATTATACATAATAAAATGTATTGTATGAATGCAAAATCAGCTGTTTTAATATTAAACTCAGATTTTACCTTTAGGTGCGAAAACACTATTGCCATCATGTAAAATATGCATATATGTGTAAGTAAGCAGTACATATGCATATGTATGCATGTATATAAATATATTAACTTTTAATATTATAAATCGCCATTATAATTGCTAATAATCGTTGTATATGCATTTCAGCCAAAAGTTAACATCACCAAAATGGAATCATTTCAAGGGCGTACGTCTGCGCTGGAAAGATAAAATACGTTTGAACAATGTCATCTGGAGATGCTGGCATATGCAATGTAAGTAAATTTTTGTAACGTACTTTATCTGAAATAAATATTACAAGCAACTTGTAACAATAATATTGTTTACATAAATTATATTTATTTGTTTGAGGGTTTATATTTTATTATCAAATTCAGTTTGATAAACAACTCAATCCACTGCTTATTGACAATATTTTCTAATCTCAAGAATTGCACCCATTTTATCTTTATTGAACTTGAGCAATTGCTGCCACAATGAAAAAATTGTTACAACCATTTTCTTTAAGTTACCAAATGGGGGAAAAAATAACCGAATTGGAAAAGTTAAAATAAAAGTCGATTTAATTTTATTGCGCAATAATTTAGTTGTTAAATAATAACAGCAAAACGTTTAAAATTCTTGCTAATAGTATATGAAAATATAACAAAAAACTTAAATAAAAAATCGTTTAAATAAGATTTCTTTTTGGGAAATGTTGTTCAATACTAGATTTCAACTTAGTTGTACTGTTATGTCCAAGTCGATAAATTAAAAAAGTAATCATGTAGAGCAATAAATTAAGAAAATAAAAATGTAAGTGATTATATGAGCTCTTGTTTTATTTTTTTATGCTTCTTAGTATTAATTATCTTCAGTTTTTCCAAAAGAATTTGAGTAAAAGGTTCCCTAAAGATGTGAAACTCGCCTAGGAGCTAACTGAAAACCCATAATATTCGGAAAAACATCACAACTCAATGGACATTTTTTGTTAATTATATCAATTATTACTCGTAAAAAATATATTTCTTTTATATACACGAAATTCATAATCCCAGCTGCAATTTTTTGAAATATAAAGTTTTACAACGCCTGAAATAAAAATTCAACTGTTGCACATGTCAATAAAACTTTTGGTTACTTGTTGCGATTGCGCATTCTTTTTTTTTTAAATAAAAAGCAACATTAAATTTAAACACACTTAGTTTTGTATTTATTAAAAATACTTTCGAATTGCGATTATAAAAACAGTGAAAACTTTTCGGCTGCAGCCAAACTGTGTGGAAATCATACAAATTTAGAAGGTCTTAACAAGTAAAATGAATAAAAAGCAACCAAAATGACAGTTTTTTGATGAAATAACAAAAAACGGCAACTCTGATCGGGAGTGTACGAGTGTGTGCTTTTAAGTGTTTGTGTAAAATATATAAACGGACAAATGCATGAAAAGATATAAATTGAAATTGTCATAATAAAAGTTGTAACAAAAAAAAAATATATTAATTGAATAAAAAATACCGTCAAATACTTATCTTGCTCCGTAAAGTGGTAGTTAGAACTCGAGCATCGGTTTGATTTGCAAAGTTCGACCGAACCCAAATCGAACTTCTTGCCAATTGTAGTTCTTTAAATTTATTTAAAACAACATGAAATTTAACGAATTCATAAAAATAAACTTTTGTTTGTGACTGTATAACATATAGTAGAACTCATGGTACAATAAGCAGGTATATGCATCAGCACAGGTGATAGTGAACTGATTGTCAAAATTTCTTAAATTCGCCGCATTTTTGTTTTCTATTTACTATGTTTTGGTTGTTTGAAATTTTTAAATATAAAGTTGAAATTTTTATTCATTGATTTCATCGGTTCAATCATTGATTTTATCGGTATGTGAAATCAAATACCATTCCCAAAATTCTATACAAACGGACGATTGGCGATGTGATATCATTGCAAAATAAGTTACATACAATATATACAAAAATTTGAGCAATCACTTCAACAATATTTTTATTTATTTAATATTTGTAAGAATAAACAAATATAATCTTTTTTTATAAAAAGTTTTGTGGTCCGATTGTTTTTAAAAATGGTATATAACATCTTGTACGATGGCTGTCGTCAGCCAATATTCAAGCTCGTTCGCCACAAATTCGTCTGGCCAAGAGTATTTAGATGGTGCAGAAATTTGTGGTTAGGAAGAGACCAACCAAATAAGCTTCACTAACTTCCTAAAGAGCCATCACAGCAGAACTCTGGAAACGCAAATCAGTTTTAAGGTCTTCAACAATTTCACGAGCAATTCAACAAATCAGTTCTATTTTGATAGCGACGAATTTCATTCAAAACTACTCTACCAGGATGAAAACGATGTGGTTTCGTACCACCGCCGGTAGCTGGTGCACTTTTACGTACTGCCTTGTTTGGTGACAATGTAAAGAAAATAAAAAATTAATTGTTTTAATAAAGGTGAAGAGTTATAAACAGAACGAAAATATTACCTGAAATCATCAAATCAACTTCTGCTCTCTAACCAAAGTATATTCATTTGACTTCCATCGTCTTACAGTATTTCACTGATGCAAACCCCTATTGATCCATAATCAAATGTAAACTAATAATATGATAATTTACTACTGAAAATACCACAAATTTATGTACTTCTGCAGGAAAAATTATGAGTGCAAACAATGCTTGTCCTGAATCAATTCCAAGCACTGTCTGCCACTTTTCCGGAAAATGTTTATATCTATCACACACTTACCTTTTCGGATTCTTGGAAGCCTGTAGAGTTTCTGAGCTTCTTGAACACCCACAACACGTCTGTGTCTCCTAAAATATAAATTTTGTTTTATTTTATTTCATAAATTTTACTACAATTAATACTTACGTCACCACTTTGATATTTTAAAACACAATAATGAATTAATTTTGTTTACAAAAAATTTTATTTTATTTGAGAAAGGCGAATTAATTAATTCGCCTTGTTTTTGACATTGTGTTTCACAAAAAAGATGCTCTGTTGTAATGAATTCGCTTTGCATATACCTGATAATTGTACCATGATAGAACTTTTTACAAAATAGGATATAACAGTTTCATTTCTGTTGCATTTTGTAACCACTTCTGAAAATACAACAAAATTGTTTCACATAAAATCATTTTTTGTCTCTTTCTCTCCCTTTGTATCCGTGCCCGCCGTGTGATAAAAAATTTCGAACACCGAGAGTTTTGCCGAACTCTGAAGTCACACCCGAACTTTCAGCCGGACACTGCGGATGTTATTAGGCGCCCAGGCATACAGAATCCGTTGTGCATTTTGAATCGGATTTTTTAAATTGCCTTCATGTACCGACAGCAGAGGCTAACACAATGAGTACTTTCTTGACGGATATCAAACCAGTTGGTTGTTGCCCGTTTTATTTATTCAACTCAAGTTTATACATTTTTTGTCGTGCAGAGTGTTACGAAAGCGTGTCAATTGAAAGAATATCATAGGAGAGCCATGTCTTGTGAAATTTGTCATGGGAGTTTTTTAAGAGTTAAAAAAAAACAAAATCTAGAGAAAGATATGCGAGAATAATCTATATAACCCAGTGTTAAAAGATGATTTCATTTTCCGCTGCTATTTTGCTTGTAGAAACCACATGTTAATTAATTCCATACCAAACAGTGCATTTTTCAGGATGCATAGGCAGTTCTTGCAGTATTCTTGGCTGCTTTTTACACCAGTTACGACAATTTCGCAGAAATGTGCTTCTTCGCTGCATACAATTTTCAGATGAAAACAGTGGATGTTTTATCATGAAATTCTATAATATGCAAGCGTTGTTCGTTCGCAAGTCGGCTCATGGTTATATGATGGACCAAACTAAACATGTGGAACAGCGACATGTTGCACGAAATCAGCTGAACCGCCAAAAACAGTGTTGCAATGAAGAATGTTTTTTCTTCTTTGTTACTCCACAATTGTCGTTTAAACATTTTTACACATTGAACGATTGTAATTTCCTCAAAAAATGGCTGATTAAACATTATGGCGGTACTCGCACAATTCGTTTGAAGAATGAACAATAGAATCCTGTGTGATTTAGACGCATTGTAGACGATGCATATGAAAGAATCGATTTTAGGACACAGTTTCTCCTATTGTACTGACCTTTCTCGATCGGAATACGACATCGTACGCTATAAAATCGTACGATCCCATAAAATGCTTCTACGATTAAAAATGGTACCTGCGCAATTGTAATCATACGAAAAGCATAGAAGCCCATTTCATCAAATAATTTTCTAAAAGTCCACCGTCCCTCTTTGTTACACTCTTGATTTTAATCTGCATTTGAAAGCTACTGTATTTTAATAAATATCTTTGCGTTTACTTTTTCGTGTTACTGTACTTTAAAAAACTCCCAGAATGACAACTTTTATGCCGCTACGTAGAATATGGCGACAAGTGCCATCGAATTATTGGAGTTAAAATTTAGGAAGAAATTGATTCTGAGATTTTTCAGTTGGCCTTCTAAGTCATGCGATTCAACAATTCTCGATTATTTAAGGCAGCACCCCGTTGTTCGTGGCACTTGTGACTGACGACTAGCAAAGCTCCAAATGTTAGTTCAGAATTTCACGTCAATAACAGACGTGGTTGCCATACACCTGAAACTATTATCAGAATAAATTATTCAATCTTTTGCCTCATTTGTGTCTTTTATTATTATTGAATGTTGTATCGCTCTTAAATGTACACCCTGTGTATAAAAGTTGTTAGATTTTACAGAAACTAATGTTGATTTCTTTTCTGGAAAATAATGCAGCATTTTTTACACTTTTTAATGGAAAATGGCAACATTCTGCGATTTGAAAATGAAGAATATATAACGAATGAGTCCAACAGAACTTACGAAAAATTATTCCTGTTTTAAAACTCCTTTAAAATGCCATTTTTTAGAGAAGAAGTGAAGAGGTGTTACATACTTTCCACAAAAGAAAACGCCATTATTCTGAATATCATGACGTGATTTGTTTATTATTTTTTATGTATTAAGAAACGTAAAAAATTTAAAATTCTGAGCTGAATTTCTCCAAAAGTTGTCTGTTTGCTAAATAAAGAATTACTAAAATATCTTAATAGACTAAAAAGTTAATGAATTTTAGATAATCCGTCTTTGTACGACGCATTGAAATTGAACGCATTTTCCACTGTGTGGCAGTATTTGCTACGAGTTGATATACTTGTCCTTTTGGAAGTCATCAACGAAGATTTTTACGGACTCTCTGCAACGTTTTGAAAAATATTTGCATATATTTTACGGAAAGGCGCTGATAGAGTTGGTGCTACTAACACGTACTGCAGAGACGCTTTATAATAGCAGCCCTTATAAAATAAATGCCAAAATTTGCCAGTACAACTCTTAATTGTTTTTTTATTTATATTTAATATTAAATAAATTGTTTTCGTTTAATTTGTTTAGCAAATCATAAGTTTTGTTTATTATATTCCACTTTTGTCGTCATTGCTTATCGCTTTTCGTTCTACAAAAATTATTTAGTTAAAATATTAACATAAAAATGTTATGATTCGGACAGAAACAGATAAGTTGGCCATAAATTTGATAGACAAAACTGTCACAATTAAACATTTGCAACTTAAAATAACTAAAGATAGTGCTTGTTTTTGTTAATAGATATAACTATAAAGTTTTTTCTTGTCTTGTATTTTTTTATTTTAAATTCAAATTGAAATAAAATTGACGAATCTTATGAAACTTATTAGGCGTTAAGTGAGATAAATATTACGGGTTAATAATTAGACTGTGGAACAAGAACATAAACCTAACCTTTTTAAAAGATATTTCAGATAATTTAGTTTGAGAAACAATCGGAATGAGTTCTGCTCACACACGGTCCTGTGATTGAAGGACGTTGTGCATTATTTATTTATTTCTTTAGTGCCGATATATCTAAGAATTAAATGTTTAAATGTAAACTTAATCTCCCTTGTCGTAAATACCATGAGATTACCATTCTCCATGGAGGTGAAAATCGTGAATCTCCTGAAATGTTTCTTCCCTTAATATGTTTCTTTTATGCGCCCACTATTCGTAATTGAAAATAGCTTGCAATAATCCAAATTGCAGTCAGAGTGAATAAAAAAACTGTGCTACCTTATGGCATAAAAGGCCATAATTTGGCAGCACTGTTGCAATATATATCATATGTTCTTATATATTCACAGAGCAGTGAAAGGGAAGAAAATGTCAAAATGCTTATACTATCTTAGTTAGTTAAGATATACTTAGTCCGAAAACACTTGACACCAAAATATAGTTAATTTCTAATCACATCTTGGCCAACTATTTCTTTTGAAACTTTTTGTTAGTTTTTAATGTTTAGAATTATGAATTCTTTATTTATTAATAAAAATCAGTTTAATTATATTTCTTTACAATGCGATACTTTAAACAGTTCGGTAGTTTAAAAAGGAATGACGATAAGAATCAAAGTTACAATTCATGAACCAAAAAGGGAACAATAAGAAATAGAAACATTCACTTTGCTATGATTGCCATTTATCTTCAACACTTTTTTTTATTTATTTAATTCTTGGCATATAACATGAACTCAAGCTAAAGTAATTTTTAAACTAAACAAGTAAAAGTTTATTATGCACGTTTATTACTTTTATGTACTAAAAATTTCTAAATTGTGCAACCCTGGGGGTCGTCGTTTTGACTTTGCTTGATTTTTAATATCAATTTAGTTCTCCCTGAGGTGTAATAAACAAATTTATAAAATCAGCCCAATTATGAATAGGAATTCCCCGGGAGTTTTTTCCTTTTTCCCTGTTCCCTCATTCTAAGTAAACTTTCCCCGGGAAATCTATTCCAAACAAACTTCGAAACTGGGAAATTCTTCCCGGGGAAAAAAGTAGCTATTATGATTGCCATAAAAAGAGGGAAAATTATGAGAAATTTTGGGAATAATTCCGTCAAAAATTTGAAGAAGATTGTGCCAAAAAATGTAAGTAATTTAAATTTTTCATAAAAAATTTTATAAATACCTCGATTTGATCATATTTTTAGGTCAAAACCAACAAACAAGAAACATATAGAGATCCTTATTGAGGCAATTCAGTCCCACCCAGATGTTGCCCGGGATGGTTTGAAGAAAGCAAAGTGGATTTCAATGTAATATGGCGCAATTTAGAGGCGGAATTAAACGCAGCCGGGCCACCACTTAAAAGTATCGCCGGATGGAAAAAGGTATGAATTATTAAGTGGCAGTAAATTTTCCTTTCAGAGCAACAAATGATAAATTTATTTTTCAGGTTTGGTGCGACCAAAAGAAATATGTACGCCATAAGGCGGCACAAAATTTAAAATTTTCTCGGGAAACTGGTGGAGGCCCAAACATGGAGCAGGGCTTTTCTGCAACTGAGGAAATTATTTACAACCTGATTTGTATAAAAGACTCTGTGGAGGGCGTTTCTAAGAAATTCGGGTTAGGCGCATCTGGTGTAGAAAAAACGCTTCAACTATTGTTGGATTCCACGCCCTATGATGAGCCTATAACATTAAAAACATTATTTTTTCTTTCTTTAACCTCTTTTTTCACTTCAAAAACTTTTACTTTTGAAATTTGTAAAATTAAATTTGTAACTTTACAATATTTTTGTAAACATTAAATAAAATAATTAAAACAGCTGACTTCTAATGTTTCGAATTCTCTCCCCCTTCCCAGACTGTTCGGAATTGGAGGAGGATTTTATTTTTGGGAAAAACCTGGGAGTTTTAAGAATTGGGCTGAATATTTTCAGATAGTTAATTTTATATGCCAAAATTAAATTTAAATTTTCCAGCTCTGGAAGTGTTTTGGATTTTGCTGATTTTCAATAGAAATCTATTTAGGACTAGTTCCAATAAATCAATCCACAAAAAGACATTCAATTGTCGAACCATGGGATCCGTCTTTTTGATTTTGTTTGATTTTTAATATCAGTGACTTTCCTTCTTATATACAAATTTGTTTGATTGCCATAATAATAACCTTAATACTGCGAAAGAAAAATTAAATATTCTAGATCTGATCTCTAGTACTAATAAATTTATTTAAGTTGTCCAACCCTGGAAGCCGATATTTGATTTTGTTTGATTTCCAATACTAACATGAATTTCTTACTAAAATATGAAATATATTTGAGTTATATTTAGTTACTTTAATATTCCAAAATAAAAATGAAACTTTTAGTTGTGGATCTGTTTTTCCTTTTTTTCCGATTTCTGGTACCCACATATTCTTTCGAAAATGTCAACTTGTTTACGTTATAAAGAAAAAGAAAAAAATTGTTTTAGTTGGTGAATTTTATGTGCGAAAAACATTCAATTGTTCAATCCTGAAGTATAAAATAGTTTAAGTTTAAGTTGCCAGACCTGGATCCGTATTATGAATACGGATGATTTTCTATTCCAATACTTTAGTCCAACACTTAATTCTCGAAAACTCCAATTTCCACGAACAGATAGACGGACATCGATTATTCCCCTTCATTATTCGTAATGATCCAGAATATTTACACTCTATGGCGTCTTATAATAATTTTGAGGAAATGACAAAATGCCTTTTCTCATTTTTTAATCGTATAATCGTATTCTAATCACCTATTTTAATCGTATGCATAAACTTATGATCAGAAAATCGGAAAAAATGCACTGCTGAATTAAATAATAAAACTGAAATCAATATAGAAATCAGCACTTTAAAGTTTGCAATCATTTGTGTGTGTGTGTTTTTTTTTCTTGGAATAGCACTCGGCATATCCCCCCCACATAAGCCGTGCATTGTGCCAGAACGAGAGAGGAGCGGGGGTAATATTTAAGAGGACAAATAGAAGATAGAAAATTCACCGGCGAAGTAAAAAGGAAAAAAGCTAATCTTTTTATTTCGCCGGTGAATGTTTTTGCCAGAGGTACCGACGAAGGAAGGTGCTTAAGTACATGGCGGCGTTAAACGCTGTGGGTAATTTTCAGCGACCAGTGCTATGCCTTCGTCAATGAGGCAAGCCGACAACAATGACCTTATTCTTGCAATAATGCAGATCGAAAAATTCGACTGAGTGAGAAGTCGAACTCAGAATCTAAGGCATTGTAGTCTTGTGTTAACTACTTTGCAACCGCGTCGAGATTCACAGAAATAATACAATATATAGCAAATAATAGTCCCATAAGTACACATCCTTCAAAGTGGGAACGCTTAGACTCAAGAAACACTCTCAGTCATGTGATTACAAGTTTTATTTTCTAAAAAAAATGTGACTATTTTAAATTTTAAAAAATTTTGCAATCTTGTGTTCACAAAAGAACCCAAATTTTGGTAGGGTGTGGCATTCAGCACTGCTGGCTAAACGTGTAGCATATTGGTGGATATCTTTTCTTTCGGTTTATATGGAGCGCGTTATTAATGGGATCTCTCATCTATCGAGTTTAAGATCCACTCAGGGATATCGCACTCAAAACGATTTTCTGTCTCAAACGTTCGTAACACTTAGTGCCCTACGTTTACGAAACGACGTAAGTACAACCACGCTGCTTTATCTATTTCTATGGGTGGTATAAGAATTAAGGATTCAAGGGACAGATGGCTCGGCTTCTTAAGACGGTGTAAGACATACTTCATCCCATCTGATCTCCTTACTTTCATACCACTTACATCCGCCGAAAATAAAATTAACCCTCTCATGTGTGAGCCGGTGTTTCAAAGTACTATATTTTGAAGATACTCCACCGTTGACTCTTTAGACCATTCGTCGCAATGTGGGCGTGTTTCGTTGTTCTATCGTTACTGTAATGGAATGTGCTCTAATGATATCACAGAACTTGTTTCCGAAACCCATTCTCTTTTGTGGACAACGCTTTTTCGTCAAGAGCGGCATACATTTGTGGTCGGTTTAACAAATGATTCTTTTGAGAAACCCCTGTTTTAGTTAAAACTCTTTGATTTTAATTATGTGCTAGTTCTTTTTTCCCAAAATCTTATTATGAGGGGTTTTAGCTAGTTCCTGTTTTGTTTAAAAACTTTTGACTAGTTGGTAGAACAACAGGATTTTAATTGCCATGAAATCATGTCGTCCCCGTGTGATTGAGGTCATCAGCTTTTATTTCATTAATTGTTCCCATTGCGTAGTGATCATATTTTAAATGTACAGACTCAAGTGCTTAAGGGCTTGTGGCAAAAAATCACGATTAAAAAAGTTAACAGCAAATGATACTTGAGCATTTACTCATCAGGCCACAATACACAAAAACAGTTACTAAATAATTGATACGACAAGGCGATAAAGATGTTTCATTCATGTTACCATCAGTATTATCAAAATCATGTCAAAATTCGTGGCTGAACTCTGGTTTTTGAAAAACGTTTGTTACAGTTTCATCAGCTTCCTTTCACGTTTAAAAAATGATTTATTATCCCTTTTCAACTCTCTATAGAATTTTTTAATTTCCTAGTGCCAACAGTCACTGACAGGCCACAAGTATCACAGCGTTTGCATTGTGATTTTTTAAACTATAAACTTTTTCTACCAGTTCGCTAGAGGTGTGTATGTGAGTGTGTGAGTGTGTGGTTAGTTATATATAATAACAATAGTAAGAAAATTGCTATGGCACTTTTTTCTACATACAAATAAATGAACAATAAAAAAATAGTCAAGATATCTTTATGAGGTTGTTGATAACACTTCAGGCGTATACCCAATTCCAAAACACTCATACGTCAGAGTGATCGTTTGGGGTGTTTGGTGATCGTACAAAACATATAGAAGAGAAATTTTACATAAATATAATTAGATTTTTCGGTTTGTGTTGATAGTAGGTCAGTGAACAGTTCGTTAGTCAGTAAACGTGTCGTTACGCCGTTTAGACAATTATTTTGTCTTGGAAAACGTGGAGTTAATCTAAAGTTAAAGAACTTATCGCAAAAACAAACTGAAGAAAAAACAAATTAAGTAGATTTGTGCAAAAACCAAATTAAAATTAAAATACATGAAATTGCAACAACAAAAAACTACTGTTTAATAAATGCCAACAGCATCGCGTCTAATTCTTTTCATGGCAGCAATTCGGTTAGAAATCTTCAACAAGTTTCAACAATTCAAGTGCCAAATGTTTGTTTGAATTCCTTTTCGTTTTCATCTTAATAAACTCGAACATTCACTCATACATGCACACAAGTTTAGTGCACACCCGTATATTTTTCCTCTTATTTCTGTTAGTTCTTTATCTCAAGACAAAATAAAGTCGTCTTAATAAAAATATTACACATTTATTTCCGCTTTCATAATATATTTTGTATTTTACGTCGAAGCCGTTTCAAATGTTTATTAGACCACATAGAAACAGTTAGTTAAGGTACGTATTTTATTATCAACAAATACATATTTATGGCATTACTTTATCCGCAGTGTTTTTGTATTATCTGCTAAAGAAATACAAAATAATAACAGCCAACGACCATGTAAGAAGAGCGAAATCTGTGTTATATAATCACTCATTATAAATATAAATAATACAAAAAAACGAAAAAGTATTTTAGTAAATTTAGATTAAATGTGGAAAACTAACAATAACATGCTTTAAGCATCATCTGATATCGTATAGATAAGAAAAAAAGTTTTACGAGTTTTGCCGCAAAAAATACCGCTGAAACAATAAGAATAACAAAATGGAGCGGAAAATAATGTTCTCAACACAACAAAAAGGGCGTGAGTGTAGCGTAATTTTGAAAGTTTCCAAGTTTGGGTAAATTTTATATAGAGCTAATTGAATCAGTTAAAAAAAGGGGAGGGGGGGGGGGGGTTTGATGGGAAAAGTAGTAACTAACTCATCCTGAATTTCCCCGTTTATAATTTTAGATTTTTTGCCTCAATATCACGCCATTTTCAATTAACAAAAAGGATTGGGGGCACGGTACTCCCACATATAAAATAATTGTTAATAATTTAATATATAAACAAGTAAAAGTGCTATATTCGGCTGTGCCGAATCTAATATACCCTTCACTAGCGTACGTCTGCTTTCTAACTTATAAAATAGTTTCAGTTAGCAAAAAATAAAAGCAACCTCAGTTGCGTTTCTTGGTTACTTAAAAAAATATTCCAAATTTCCCACCCTTGGAAAAGAAATTTTAATTTTTAAAATTTTTTTTAGCAATAGAAGTCCTCATAATGTGTAAAGCGGTTTTATTTAAGCAAAAGTACAAATTTTTAACCATTTTGGTAACGTTCATGTTATACAAAATATTGCAGTATCCAACCCTGGAATCAAACTTTTTTTTTTAATTTCTAATACCAATTTTGTTTTGCCGAAATAAAAAATAATTTTAACTTGGAAAAAAACGACATTAATTGATTTTTGGTTATGTATTGTATAAAAAAATTTTAAATTTCGGAACCCTGGATGGGAACTTAAAATTTTTAAATTTATTTTTAATCGATGCAAATCTTAATGATACCAAAAATGGTTTTATTTAAGAAAAACTTAAAATTTTTAAAAATTTTAGCTACCATATGTACCACAAAAAAAATTAAATTAAATTTCCCACCCCTGGAGACGAAAACTAATTTTTTTTAAATAATGTCTTACCAATGCAATTCTTCATGATGTATAAAGCGATTTTATATAAGAAAAACTAAAATTTGTAACAATTTTTGTCATTTTCATGTACTACAAAACATTGCAGTATCCAACACTGGAAACGAAATTTTGATTTTCTTAAATTTTTGATACCAAATTTGTTTTGCCAGAATAAAAAATTATTTTAACCAAGAAGAAACTAACGTCGTTTTTTTTGGTTATGTTATTGTAATAAAAAATTCAAATTTCCTAACCCTGGATGGGAACTTTAAATTTAAAAATATTTTTTCATCCATACAAATCTTCGTGTTACCAAAAACGGTTTTATTTAAGAAAAACTTAACATATTTATATATTTTAGTCATTATATGTACCAGAAAATACCGAATGTGCCCAAAAAATATTTCAATTTCCGATCCCTGGAGGCGAAAACTAAAAATTTTTAAAATTATTTTTTACCCATACAAGTCTTCATGATGTATAAAGTGGTTTTGTTTAAGAAAAACTACAAATTTGTAACTATTTCTGTCACTTTCTTGTACTACAATATATATCAGTTTTCGAGCCCTGGAATCGAAATTTGTTTTTTTAAATTTTGATACCAATTCTGTTTTACCAGGACAAAAAATAATTTTAACCAGGATAAAACGACGTTAGTTGATTTTTAGTTATTTTAATGTAAAAAAATATTAAAATTTTCTAACCCTGGATAAGAATTTTTAAATTAAAAATTTTTTTTTCCATCTATGCAAATCTTCCTGATGTATAAAACGGTTTTATTTAAAAAAACTTTGAATTTTTAAACATTTTAATTATTATATGTACCACAAAATACCGAATGTGTAAAAAAAATACTCAATTTCTGATCCCTGGAATCGAAAATTTAATTTTTTTAAATTATTTGCTACCAATGGAAGTCTTCATGGTGTATAAAGCGGTTTTATTTAAGAAAAACTACAAATTTGTAACCACTTTTGTTACTTTCATGTACTACAAAATATTGCAGTACCGAACCCTGGAATCGAAATTTTGATTTTTTTTTTTAATTTTTGATACCAATTTTGTTTTGCCGAAATAAAAAGTAATTTTAACCAGGAAAAATGACGTCAGTTGATTTTTGGTTAGCTTATTGTATAAAAAAAATTTTGAATTTCCTAACCCTGGATGGGAACTTTAAATTTTTAAATATTTTTTTCATCGATGCAAGTCTTCATTACACCAAAAACGGTTTTATTTAAGAAAAACTTAAAATTTTTAAACATTTTAGCTATTATATGTACCACAAAACACCGAATGTACCAAAAAAAAAATTTTATTTCCCACCCCTGGAAATTTTTTTTTTTTTTTAAGTTTTAAATGGACAATTAAGGAGTCCCAAGGCATGAAATAGGTTCAATTTTCAAATAAGCAAAAAAATAATCGCTTTTTGGTGTTTATTTTGCGTCGAGAAATAGGTGTAAGCTTCCCAGCTCTGGAACCGTCCTTTCGATTTTTCGGAATTTCAATACCACTCTAAGTTAGCTCACTTCCAATCGATCAGTCCAAGAATGAAGTCTCTAGCTCTTCTGGGGGCTTGGGAAAACTGGGGGCTTCACGTACAGACAGACGGACAGACGGACATCGCTCAATCGTCATCGCTATTCATAAGGATCCAGAATATATATACTTTATGGGGTCGCATATTGATATCGAAGAAATTACACACGGAATGACAAACCTAAATATACCCTTTCACATTTTTGTGAAGGGTATAAAAAACTATGGTAAGATGTTCCAAACTCTATATTAATTAATTTTGGGATGGAATATAAAATTCAGCTAAAAAGAGACACGATAGCTGTAGCGTAAGGGATACTTCCCATACAAAATAATCAAATATAATCTGCTATTTAAAAACCTATAATACGAAGCGGTCGGGATACAAAGTTGGGTGTGGTTTCATGGGAAGGGGCACTCCCCAAAGAAAGTAAATGATAATTATGATAATTCGAGGTAGCCAGCCGTCCCTGTTTTTTATTTATTTTTAAAACCTTTAAGGTAGATAAAGCTGCGTCCATACAGATTTAAGGGGTCTAGATACTATTAAAATGCTTGCTGTCTACCAGAGAACGAAATAGTGTACAAGAAAATTAAATGTACACCCGCTGTACAATGTACACCCTCAATACATTGAAGACATTGCCTTTCTTTTTTTGTGTACACTTTTCGTTGTGTACACCTTCGGCCTGTACTTGTGTACATCTCCGTGTATATGGAGATGCCATATTTCACAGTGGCAAGCCTCTATAGTGATGGAAATAATAATGATATCTTTTGAAATTCGTTTTCCTGGTAATTTTATAAGCATCGTTTTGTTTATGAAAGTATACTTGCCTCTTTCACATTTAATTTCATTTGCAAAATATGCAAAATGCAGCAAATTCTTGGAAAGTAGCCGCGTTTCTTTTGTTTTGTGTTATGCTTGCCCGAAAAATGAATATATTTTATTTGACCCTTTCTATTATGAGTATATCTGTTTTGTGTGGTGTTGTTGTTATGTGTGCGTCTATTTAAAAACTCTTGGCGCCTCATAGACCCACACTTTAATTTTATAAAGATACAAAAACAAATATCATGTATCATCACCGCAAATGTGTATACGGACATAAAGTGAATTCAGTGTTTTCAATGTCTTCAATGCACAGTCCCGTACACTAAAGATGTATTTTTGTATAAAGTGTGGCATGTATACATTTTTCAATGTCTTCTTTTTCGATGTCGTGATGTAAACTTTTGTACACAAAGGCTAAAAAAGTACACTATTTCGTTCTCTGCTGTCTACTTCGTGTGCGTGTGCTTGTTGGGTTGAAACACTCAGTCTGGTTGACTTGTGAAGTATTAAGTTTTTTAGTTTTTATATATATATTTGTTATACTCGTATATAATACTGTGCGTTGATGTTCTGATTTCTTTATTACTGATCACAATGAAAGTATAATTATTATGAAAATTTGGTCGTTCTTCATATATTGCAAAATATGCAACATCATGTGACTGCAAGCAAACTAAAATCAAAATTGTTTGATTTTTCATCAAGCATCGTCGGTGTCACACGTACTAAAAAGTAATCAAGAATTTTGATGGTGTCTAGACCACTTTGTAACCTTCAAGTAAAAAGTTGTTTTGAAAAATATTTTTTATTATTAAAATAATGAAATATTTTTAATATCCAATTATAAACAATCATCATCATAGTCAATGTGTTACACTTGGGTGCTGTAAAACTATTCTGCATCAAACAATTGTGCTTCCATGCGTAAGCATGGATAAGGTTTTTGGTGTGGTTCATGTTCTTATCTTATAATGTATCAGTATTTTTACACACTTTTGAAGCACATTAAAACAAAATAGAAACGTAGTTTAAACAAATAAAAACGTACCGTGTTTAGGAAAATCGAACTAAAAAGCTAAAAATAAATTTTAAAATAAACTTAAATCTGTAAAGAACCAAAATACAAGTATTATCGTAAAAAACCCTGGATCCTTGTGCCCTATTTTTTGAGTGCCGGACATTTTTATATTTATTATTGCTTTTACAACAAATCGGGTTATGCGTAAAAACAAATTAAGAAAAATAATACAAAACATGATAATGACCTGAGGTTGAATGTTCCATTAAAATATTTTTAATTTCTACTTCAAAGATCAACTAATTCTCAAAGACCCAAAAATTAAAATTTTATTGAACACAAGAAAACATGAATAACTCAATCTTTTTGCTTATGATGTGAAATTTTGTGTACTTTTGCGAGTACATAAATTTGTTCGGCTCTCACAGATTAAGTTTTGCAATAAATTCCCATTTTTTGTTTCGAAAATCCCAACGTGCGATGCTTTTAATAAATAATATTTTCTGTCTATTCGACGATGTTACAAGCTGTAACATCCAATGGTTATATTCGTTGTTCTTGGAGACTTTAATCTCCCAAATATAATCTGGAATGATCCTACTGAATTCAATTATTTAATCCCGTCGATATGAAATGAATTTATTCAATTGGTGCTACAGTTCGGTAATTTTCAAGTTAACAAAATGCGCAGTGCATATGGGAGGCTTCTAGATCTCGTTTTTGTCAACCACCCAACGGATATGTGTGTATATATATATATATATATATATATATATATATATATATATATAAATATATATATATATGTATATATATATATATATATATATATATATATATATATATACATATATATATATACATATATATATATATATATATATATATATATACATATACATATATATATATATATATATATATATATATATGTATATATATATGTAGTTATATAAATATATATGTATATATATATATATATATATATATATATATATGCATATATATATATATATATATATATATATATATATATATGTATATATATATATATATATATATATATGTATATATATATATATATATATATATATATATATATATATATAATATTTTGATTGTTGCGTATTTTCGTCGGTAACACTTTGAAAATTTTCAATGAATATCTAATAATAATTTTCCTCATGTGCTTTTTATTTTTTCAGTTATACTCAAGCGTAGGACACCAGTGTGCCAATTTGCGTCACCATTAGACGTTGATATTCATAGCAATCCGCAAGTAAGTATTTTACTAACGTTTAATAATCGTTATATGTCGCCTTTTAGATTATGTTATTATAGGTTTTAAAAGAAAAAAATTATACCTAAAAAACATATTTTTTAATCAACAGTTAGCGTTATGATTAAAAAATTTAGCAAAAATAAAATTAAATTTTTAAAATTTTACAAATTTGGAGCTACTAGACTTTCCAAAACAAGCAACGTTTTTATGAAAGCATTTTTATTAGTTTAACTTTTTTGAAGAGTAAATTAGATGAAAATTATTAACAAGTTCTAACAATCTGCAAATTATTTTTTGAATTTTATAAAATTACACTTAACGATAAAGTTTGCAAAAATTAACCGGAGTAATAGCCTCATGAACGATAACGTGCACGTTAAACTTTTTCCATTATTCAAACACTGTGATGAAATAAATAATATAATTTGCATATTGTGGCAACATTGCGGTGGATACCGACTACTTTTAGTCATTAAAAAACAGAGTGGCAACGACTTGCGTTTATTAACATAATGAATTCAAAACAGCATTAAATTTTCTGTGTGCAACTGCTTTTGTTTTTTGTATTAAAACCTTTTTAAAATAAACGTTCTAATATTTCAGTTGAGAATTTTGAATTCCTTGATTAAACGTTAAAATGCTTTTGAAGTTACAAATTTTTAACAGAAAAAATATGGCAGCCTCTTATGCCAAAAGTTAACTTTCAAAGTTACTTCATGTCTTATCAGTTATAATTAAGGCTGACATTGCAATAACCAAACAAGATTTATGCAGAAAGTATCCTAAAAATAACTATTTATAAGTTGCAATAATGTCCTAAGGAGTTGAATATTTTTGGAATTTTTATAAGAACGTATTAGTACTGAATCCAAGGCCGCTACGCCATCTTATCAGCGTTCCTTGCTAAATTTTTTCACTTTTGAAGGTGGTACCAGTCAGTAGGACTATTAACTGTTTAATCAATGCTTTTAACGAAACTTAACATGAGAATTAATTATTCTTACATTAATTTTAAGTTCACTTTTTCTCTTTATATATTCCACAAGCATCGGCTGTTAATATCCAAAGCATTTTGTTATTTCTGTTCGAGTACTTGCATTTTGTTAACAATTTACAATGAACAAGTGAATAAACACGCGTGCGCTCGCTTTAACATTTTTGGTTTATATATTGCGGCCCCAAATATTCATGAAAACTCAACTTGTATTTTGAACAGACTTCGTACACTAGCAACTGCACCATAAATAATTTAAGCTTCTGTAATTTCTAAGAAAATTATTATATAAGTGACATAACTCACGTTTCCATGGGCGTCTCCAACGGATCTTAACTTGCTCTCAGCTCTAGTTATTAAGCATTCCTCATTGGAGACCTACGCATACAGTTGAACCTCGATTATCCGGCTCTCGTGGGACCGGCACCAGCACGGATAATCGAAATACACGGTTAATAAAGGTTATACTAAAATATACATAAATTTTTTTTATGTTTAATTTTATTAAAACATTCGATTCAAATCTACATCTTTTTATACAAAACATACAAATCGTCATAGAGAATACAAAGTCATATATGTATCACATAGAAAATTAAAATTGGGGTTTTTACTGATTATGCTTTGGTTGATCAGACTACAAGTCTGCACAAAATTATTACATTTTTGTTTTTTTGTTTAAACTTAAAAATGTTAAACACCGGATTTAGATTTGTCTAAACATATGAATGCAGCACGGATAATATCTATATACAAAGCACGGTTCATAGAGATAAAAATCTAAAGCACGGATAATAGAGGTAAAACACGAATAATAGAGGGAAAAAATAAAAAGGACCGCATGCCGGTTAATAGAGGTAACCGATTAATAGAGGGCCGGTTAATCGAGGTTTAACTGTAAGTACAAATCATTAAGTGCTCCGGGAGTTAAAATTTTTAATCAATAAAAAGGAAACTACTGTTTTGTAATATGTGTTATTGCCAATAGAGCAATTTGAATTTAAATACTACGGATGTTTAATTGTACGAAGTTGAAGGTGAAAGTGGTCCTCGAAAATTGCATCAAATATTGCACATAAATAATAAACACATGTATGTACATATGTAGGTATTAACACTTCGGTGCCGTTCGATATATATTTGTTTCTATAAAAATGAAATAAGTATTCTTTTCCCCACATTAACACAAGCACTTGTAAAGCAAATTTTCTTATTCACATACAGTATGGCGATATCAGCTCTTTTGTTTTTTAATGTTTAGCTGGAAATATTTCATTTAGCTCTTGGCTTTTTTCAACAGTGTTTAGCTTTTTCTTTAATTTCAATATCGTGTAATATATATCTACATACATATTTCAAAATAAATAAAATGTGAAATTTATTTGTTGGGTGGTTAAGCAATGTCTATATGCATTTCATTGGCGCTTTTTACCAAATCGTCAGTAGACTTCAACTACAGTTTTGAAAAGTTTCAAACTTCTCAACTTATTAATCTGAGAATTATTTTAATAAATCAACTATAAAAATTCACAAATGATTTCAAAAAATCACATTATAATAAGTGTAGTAGGCTATGAAACTTGTACAAACAAAAACCCAACAAACAATTTTTATTCCATATGACTCTATTTTATATTTCTTCACCAATGAAATGCATATAGAATATATATTATAGACATTGCTTAACCACCCAACAAATAAATTTCACGTTATAGTAGCACAATGACAGTATGTCAAATAGTTAATTTATTAAAAATAAGTTATATTTATGAATAGAATTTTTGCTTAATAAATTTTATGTTTTTATTGACTCAATATTTCTTATTTAAAAGAACCATATATATGTATATATATATATATATATATATATATATATATATATAATTTTTATATCTTCATAAACAACATTTAAGGTATAAAAATATAGTTATAATGAAAAGTTGCTATTGCAAAGCTATAAACAAATTTGGCTATATTTATTGGCTTTAAAATTCCTTCTTCAGATCTATTTTAAACCTGATTTACCTTTATATTATTTTAAAATCTGGTCACACTCTTCACATACATTTTTTATGAAAAAAATGAATAGAAAATACACAGAAGCACAAACATATAAATTCCTCATTGGAGATCTATACTTAAGAAATATTCTCTCCTTTGATATTTCTCTACACAAGTTTCTCTGGCTAAGAGTAAAAACTTTTTACTCTCTAATGGTAGATAGTCTAAAATTTAGACTCTAAATCCCATTAAAATTTTGCAACAGGCAAATCAATGTATGGAAGTGCAACATCTTTATATTATAGAGTCTTTGGTTTAATGTTTGATGGACTACCACATCAGTCGCAGAGGGTTAAAGCAAAAACAAATGTTAAAAATTCTTGTTATTCTTACGAAATTAAATTAATTTCTAACGGATTCAAAATCAGTTTTAAATTTTGTATGGTTCCTGTTCAAAAAACTAGACAAAATGTTTTTAGTGGAGAAATACATACAGATTTTCCAAAGATCCTTAAATAAAGGAATAGTGTGATGTTGACCGGAATGATTGCGCTATAACCGCATGACCGATATGAACGATAAACTGGTCTGTTATCCATAACTGAAGCTAAATTTGTCGACTTTGATATTTATTTTTTAGGTATGACTGCTGCAATAAATTTCCTCAGAAGAATGGCAACGCTATACAGTTATCTGAAATGCAGAAGTTAACTAGTGCGAGTGAGATGTAAAACTCTCGAAAGAGAGTAAACTATAGAGCTGTACCGAACTGAATCAAACGCTCTCAAACACTCTCAAACGCTCGTTTTTGACAAGAACCTCTAATCAAACCCATGTAATTTAATGGGTTTGATTAGAGGTTCTTGTCAAAAACGAGCGTTTGAGAGCGTTTGATTCAGTTCGGTACAGCTCTACAAACCACTGATAGTTTAGATAGGCTTGAGCTTAGAAGGCTTGATGCTGCCTTTCGACTGTTCTGTTGTTTTTGTCTTGCTTTTAATCACCAACCATACGTTTTTCAAATAAACAAAATAGCTCGGAATCTGAAAAACCTGGAACCAAATTGATGAGAATCGCAAATACCAAATCAAAACCATTCCAAATGGAATGTGTGACATGCCTGTATATTTTATGTGTGCAAGTTTTGATGTCTGTTGCTTTAACACCTCCAAACGGTTTAATAGATTTTTATAGCACAGATTGAATTTTAGTATGCTTTTGTGCAGTAAAATCGGTGGAAAATACTAATATTTCTCTTTTCTAACACATTGTGCGGGTTTAAAATCGCTAAACATGTTTCTGCATGTTCCCTAATTCAAGCGTTTTGCTTGCATTTTATTTATTTAATATTTGCAAAACAGCGATTCAAAATTATTTCATAAAAAAATATTTGAAATAAACCAAATTTTGGACGCGCCATAAAATATAAGTTTCAATATATTGGACCTGTAATACTCCCTAGAAATGAAGCCACAACACGAGTTACACAGTCAATTAAATATTTTAGTTTTACTCTTAAGGAAGGCACTAAACACGCTACTTTGCACAATCCCTGCTGTCACACTAATAATAAAACCAATATTATTTCTACAGCTACGTTGCCACCTGTCCTCAATCTGTCGACCTAAATCCGTGCTGCCACAGGTGCTCGTCAGGTGATGCACAAACAACACTAGAATATAAGATTTCATTAAGTTAAAAAATCTCCAGACAGACTATACGAATTGTCTATATTCCAATATCGTGCTGCCGATTCCTTTTTCACAAAATTTTATTAAAAAGTTGAGGGGAATTAGCGTGTCCTGCGTATGTCACTGTTGCTAATGCATATCATCAAGGAACTTATCTCCAATATTTCTTAAAATAATTAAAAATTTCAAACTTCCACTTCAATAATTACGAAGTCTAAACGAATATTAAAGTCATAATAAGAAGGCATGTATCACTTGTCTATTTTATTTGTTTACATTTTTATTTCATTTTACAATAGGTTTTCTTCAACTGTAATTTTAGATGTAAGAGAAATACAGAACAACAGCTGATAATTGTTTCAGTATAAAAAAATTATTCAAAGTGTTGACAACTTACGTTGTTTTTCGGCCGAATATTGATTTTGAAAATGTTTTTCTTTTCGAGAAAAGTCGTTCAAAAATCTTAAATTTTTCCCAGTTTTGTAATGTCGCATTTGGAAAATATTTTACCAAAAAAGCGTAACCACTAAATACTATTGAAAACCATGTTAATTCAGACAAGTGTTAATCGAGTTAAACACTTTCTAAGCCACTGACTATTAATTTTTATGAAGCTGTTTTACTTAAAAAAATCGTATCTAAATAAAAGTATATTTCTTTAATGGTTACGATCTACAAGATCTATAATTGGAATAAAAAAATATATATGTTTTGAATAATACTTTAGGCATTTTTTAAATTATATTTACATATAAAAAAAATATATTCCACTTTAGCCGATGTAATGAGGCGGACATCCAGGAAAATGAAGTTGAAACAGAAAATATTTTAAGTCTTTTTAATTTTTAGTTGCGTGCTGATTCTTTTTTCCCAAAATGTTGTTAAAAATTCAAAGCGATCAATTGAGGGGTCTTAGCTAGTCACTGGGACTAATGCAGATCATCAGGGAATCTTTACGCAACATTTCTTAGAACTACTAAAAATATTATTTCAAAGTGAGAAAGAAGTTAATGAACGAAATTTAAAATTAAAGAGTCTTAAAACAACAAATTCCAAAAAATTTATTAATTTGATAATTAAGAAATATTTTAGTTTTGTGCTAAAATATTTTTCAAGAATTTAGGAAATGCTTGATTACGAGTTGTACTGGAAAAAGTATAATTGTACTGAATTTATCATGTCTGATATATGATCTGGTACATTGAACCCTCATTGATTGGGTAACTTGTTTACAACACAAAATTAGTGTTTTTTTCAAGAACATTTTTTAATTCTGCAATACAATAATAATAATAAACAAATAATATGTAGTTCATCTATATAAAGTGACTGAATCTATCCCGATATAGAGATTGACCAAGAAGGGATTTATCGAAATTCAAGTTCTAGGCGGATTAAAACTGGTGAATTCGGTAATATTATGTCTCGGAAACTACGATAGACAGAGTCAAAATTTTAGAAACATCCAACTGATGCTCAAAAATAATTTGAGACATGTCTGATACTTTTTCGAATATATTTACTTTAAGGGTGTAAAAAGAGATACAAATGAAATGGAGAATTTTTTTGCAGTCCATACACCTAAAATATAGTACGCAGAAGAAAGATTTCTACCGTCTTTTATTCTTCTAAAATATCTCGAATATATTCCGGCACTTTTAAAAATTTCCCATTTATAAGGGATAAAAGTGTAAAAGTGTGTGCCTCTTCAGTACTTTTTTTTTTTGCTAAACTATGTGTACTTAATTGAAAAAGGTACTTTCTTAAAATATAATTATTCAAAAATGTACTTTTAAGGAAAGATTCTTATCTCAACAGAGTTCCTTGGAGGCTTTTTAAGCCACGGTCACAGTTGTGTAAATATTTTGTTTAATATCTAAGAGTATTACGCTACTGATTTATTTAATTAAAACTGGTGTAGAATCCAATAAGAAACTGTTTTACTTAAGAACCACGTATCTAAATCAAAATATGTGATTACGCTTTTTTTGACATGTACATATTTGCCTAATCTGACCGTACCTCTAGTCCTCTTTTTGCACTGGATAAATTTACTTTGCAAAATTTTAATTCAGCTGGTAGAAAAAGAGGCAGATGAATACTTCATCTCTCTGTCTGTCAGCCGAATCAAAACTCTTCCAGTAACATACGCTAACGAAATAGCGCGTAGTATGCAAGACTTGTACATATTTTTGATTTTGACAAAAAAAAAGACGCACCTTATTTTGCTTTAGATTAATGGTGCAAAAATAGCACGAGATAAACGCTTTGTCATACATACTAAAACAAATTGGCAAATCTCTGCGCTGTTACTTGTATATAAAATAAATTGGCTAACGAGTGGAATTAAAAGAAAAAACTTGAGTATAAAAAACTGCATCAGCACGAGTACAAGTAAATAAATATTTAGGGCGACGTACAGAAATAATTGTGCTAAAATCTTCAAATGATATTATTTTTTATTTTGTTTGTTTTATTTATTTCAATATTTGGTCGACTGATAAGCATATTCGTGTTTCAATAATAATTCTTATTTATTTATTTGCTTCTGCCACATTTTTGTCTGTTTTCGGCTCACGTGATATTCGAAGCAGTTTTGATTGAATTTTCGCTCAGACATTTCAATTGTTCTATTTATGTTGCTAAATTTAGGCGTTAATGTGATAAACCAATATTGCGATTAGAAATTATGAGATTATTTGTATCACTTTCAAAATTTATTATTCAAAGTGAAAACTACGTCAACATGATTCATTAACAGAAAGTTAATTTTCTAAAAAATTTACGTAAAAGAAGAGATGGATAAGGAGGAATACTCAATATCTTCTTCTGTTTCTATACTGACTTCTTAGGCATTGTTCCGACATTTTATTACGACAGTTTTGTTTATCAAAACTATTTTTATTATTGACACAACGACTTGTTATAAACAAAATTAAAGAAAATGGAGCAAAAATACTTACTTATCATCGAGCTCTGCCACATCTGAAAAAGATTTTTCACTTTAAGTCTGTTTCGAATGGGTTTGAAGAAATTCGCAACATTTGAAAATATTTTCAATATCCATTTTAAATATTCCTCTTAATTACGTAAATACACTTGTCAGCGTTGTGACTTCAAGACAATACGGAAGATAGGACACTTCTCCAATTGACTACTTCCAATAGCTTCTCGTGATATTCAACGTCTTAGACTCTAAGACTTAGAGAGTAGTTACAGGCTCCACGAAGAGTGAATAAGAGTCCTATTTTTGATGTGATGTGGACAAATAGTTACGGAATAAAGGTAATTAATTACTTCTCTCTTTGTTATTTAGTAAAAAATATATATAAATGTTTGTAATCTTCTTCTTCTTCTTCTTCTTCTAATATATGAAAGTTAATGCTACTTTTGGTTGTAATTTTATAACTCATGAACGGTCAAACCGAATTCGATAAAATTTTTAGGGTTTTTAGATATTGTCCATATAAAAAAAACAAATTCGTGTGCGTCTATGAGCGTTTGCTCAACGTTAAGTCGGCGTCGTTCTTCTGTCGATTTGTCAAACAGTGTTGCCGTTGGGGATTTGTGTTAGCAGTGTTGTCGTTTTTTCGGTGAAAAACCGGGCAGTCTGGGATTTCGGGGACTTTCCAATGTTTTATGGAATCCCAAAAGGGGGTTGTGTCACCACCAAGTGCTTGGAGTATGCGCCAAATGGTTCGTGTCTATGCTAAGTACACGGGCAATGCCGGAACACACTAGTTAGTTTTACTATAAATTCACTGAATGCACTATAATTATTTTTTATAATAAAATAATACTCTATTTGAATTATATATGTATCGATCGGTATCACCGATATTTTTGTTTTGAGCATCGGCATCGTATTGGCAAAAAAGCGTTTCGTTACTTCCCTAACTTCAAGTCTATATCGCGTCATGTGCTGCTAAGGGTCCTGCGATTTGGAGCGATCTGCTCTAATTCAACTGCAGTGAGGTGATCTCTCGATTTCACTATCGATACCTTCGATATTGCTAACGACTTCAGTTAATTTTTCCATCAGCCTAAAGTTCGTTGTTTTTATCACGTTATTGAAAGTATGCAATTTAATATATTTTAAATAATAAAAATTATGCTGGTGTCTGTTAGAAAAGACTTTCTTCTTTTTAAAGTATTTAATTTTTATAAAAACTAAAACTTATTTCAATAACTGAATAAAACAACCATTGAAGCGATGCAAAGTCTTATGTTCGTTGTCTTTGTATTATCGACACTATCCACAGGGAGTTAGTTTTTAGTTTCGACATAATGCCTGGATAACAATTTCATAGGAGCTACAAAAACTTTTACCATTTTCTGCGTATAATTTACATCGATTGTGGATTATTTCCGTATGGACATTTTCGATGTTTTTACACTATCGACGGTATCCCAGCTCTAATATGAAGTAGTATGAGCTCCATAGTTCTCTTTGACTGTCCTGGACTCTATTGCTTCCTCGCAAAAGCATGTCACCGGACTATTATTTAGTAAAGATTGCAAAACATCATCCTTTTCCGCTGGTGTTGTAGCAGAACTTTGCTGGGGAAATAAAATAATAAAAAATAAAATGTGTGCTACACATTATCTTTTTCATCTCTCCTTTTAACATTGTCCCATTTACATAGTTTACACTGTTTCAGAAGCTCTAAAAAGAGAACTGAAATAATAAATGAAAAATCCTTTTATAAACAAAAATGCAGCAAAATATTTTTCCACTCTTGTAAACAGATTTGTTGTAACTCTGGCGGAAGGTTAAAAGAAAGTATCGGTATATGTGTCTTGGGTAGGGCATTTAAATACACAAACACTACTTTCTTATAAATCAGTTGAAACCCAAAATTTTATCTTTTCGAAAAAAAAGAAAACAATAAAACAAAATCCATATGATCCAAAGATAAAATTTATAAAAGAAAAAAAAACGAGTCATACGAGCCCAAACAATAGCTACTCCAGCCTCAAATTGGAAGAAAGTCTGGCCCAATAAAGTTTAGAATAAATTGTCTGCCGTTCACTCCAGTTCTTTCAGAAGTCGCCCTTAAATACTTAATTTTCTAGGCTTCTTTAGTGCCTGCCGAAAGAGTTGCTCCCATAGTAAATATGACTGCACCCGACAATATCAGTCGCTCGGCACATCAAACAGTAGTTGCTGCTTCTCATGTCAATATGCAACGAATACTAGTCCGTACTTCAAAAAATAAATTTTTAGACTAAAAAAAGTATATTTTCTGTTTTATTTTAAAAAAATTTTTTAATTTTGTAGGAATACTATTAATCAAGAATATATCTAAATATTTTATTCGATATATATCGATGCCGGTCGATGTATTTAAATATCGATATATGTATACCGATATATTAATTGTAGTTGCCAATCTCTGCTCCTGAGTTAAGTTCCTGTTGTATTTGTACTGGAAATTTTGTAGGACTCGCGTGAAACTTGTAGTGTATATGAAAATAATATTGGCCTGGTCACCTTGATATCAATTACCATAACTTTTGCATACAATTTTTAATTACAATTTGTTGTATTCTTATTTTAATATAATTTTCATTTAAAGAAGATCAATTTGTAAACATTATTTGTCATATATTCGTTTGTTCTTTGCAGAGTGTTGTGCTTGAAGGAAAGTATTGGAAACGCCAATTGGCGGTAATAAAGGCCGAATATAGAAAATGGAGAAGAAATTATAAGTCGAAAGTCTCAGGATGTTTAATTTATGATACGGTAAGTTAAGCCTCTATTTATGGATATACGATTTTTATACCCTTCACAAAAATGTGAAAGGGTATATCTAGGTTTGTCATTCCGTGTGTAATTTCTTCGATATCAATATGCGACACCATAAAGTATATATATTCTGGATCCTTATGAATAGCGATGACGATTGAGCGATGTCCGTCTGTCCGTCTGTCTGTACGTGAAATCGGTTTTCCCAAGTCCCCAGAAGAGCTATAGACTTCAATCTTGGACTGATCGATTGGAACTTAGAGTGGTATTGAAATTCAGAGAAATCGGAAGGACGGTTCCAGAGCTGGGAAGCTTACACCTATTCCTCGACGCAAAATTAACACCAAAAACCGATTATTTTTTGGTTTATTTGAAAATTGAACCCATTTCATGCTTTGGGACTCCTCAATTTTCCATTTAAAAATTAAAAAAGAAAAATTCCAGGGATGGGAAATTACTTTTTTTTGCACATTCGGTATTTTGTGGTACACATAATAACTAAAATGTTTAAAAATTTTAAGTTTTTCTTAAATAAAACCGTCTTCGGTATAATGAAGATTTGCATCGATGAAAAAAAAAATTTTTTTATTTGAAGTTCCCATCCAGGCTTAGGAAATTTAAATTTTTTTTATACAATAAGCTGACCAAAAGTCAACTGACGTCGTTTTTTCCTGGTAAAAATAATTTTTTATTTCGGAAAAACAAAATTGGTATCAAAAATTAAAAAAAAAAAAAAAAAATTTGGATTCCAGGGTTCGATACTGCAATATTTTGTAGTACATGAAAATAGTGAAAGTGGTTACAAGTTTGTAGTTTTTCTTAAATAAAACCGCTTTATACATCATGAAGACTTCCATTGATAAATAATAATAATGATTTTTTTGTACATTCGGTATTTCGTGGTACATATAATAACTAAAATGTTTCAACATTTAAATTTTTTCTTAAATAAAAGCGTTTTATACATCATGAAGATTTGCATTGATGAAAAAATTTTTCGCTTCCAGGGGTGGGAAATTGAAATTTTATAATATATCAAAGGGCAACTAACGCAGTTTTTTTATTAAGTAAAACTATTTTTTAATTCAGGAAAAGGCAAAATTAATATCAAGTACTTAAAAAATCTATATGTTGATTCCAATATTTTGTACAACATGAAAGTTGCCAAAATAGTTAAAAATTTGTAGTTTTGCCGGTTAACACATTATGAAGACTTGTATTGGTAAAAAAAAAATTTGAAAAAATAAAATTTCATTTCCGGGCTTGGGACATTTTGAATATTTTTTTATATATAAAAGTAACCAAAATATGCAACTGAAGTTGTTTTTATTGCGCTTATAAATCAGAAAGCACAAAATTTGTACTTAAAAATATGTATAATGCCCGATGTACGTTGGTGAAGGGTATATAAGATTCGGCACAGCCGAATATAGCACTTTTACTTGTTGAATACTGAAACTTTCATGAACGTTTTACTTAAACACATATTTATGTAGATATGGGCAAACAATAAACCCACAGGAATTAATCCCCAAAATCAAAATGAAAAAACACTCAAAAAATTTGAACTTTATTTCATTGTCAATTTCAATGAAATAAGCGTTCAAACAAAATTTAAATAGCACCCCATTATTGGGTTCTCATATCGTATGAAATAAAGCCCCAACTTTTTTAAATTAAATAACACCCCAAAACTCATTTTCATTGCCAACTTCTTAAATAAAATAAAATTGTACAAAAATTAAGGAATTAAGTGTTCAAGTATAGTCTCCTTAACTATTCGTGAAAGAAATTCGGAAATTGTTAGCTTTCCGACATCCAACAAAACTATAGTTTCTTCCACTCAATTGGGAAATTTCGTCTTATTTTCATCTCTTTTCTGTGCTCCACCCTTTTCAGATAACATCTAAGAATTTCTTCTTATGAATGCTTTTCGTTCAGAAGTAGTTGTACGAATTTAAAAAAAGCGACTGTACATTTTGAGTATAATTTGACTGAAAGTAAAAAAGAGATGTGAAATATTAAATTGTTTCAATATACAGGCCATAGAAATTGTTCGGAATGCTTTTGAATCCGGAATTTCATTTCAATCGATTTGGTTCTAAGTGCTTCACAATTTGATAGATCTTCTCAAACCCCACAAATTTCAAAATCTTTATTTAATGTGGTTTGTGGTCTCAGAAATCAAGTGGTTTCTCTCCAAGTGAATTGATAGATATTTGTTTTCTAAAGAAGCTTTCCCGTAATTGAGCATGTGACCTATTATACAGTCAGTGTCAAAAGAAAGTGTACAAATGCATTTCGTTCCATATAGCTTATATATCAGCCATTTAATATATTTCCAGAAAGCAAAACGCATTTGAGCATGTTCCGAAAACCGTGGGAACGGTTGGCGTTTGCTATTATTCTTCGATGTGTTTGAGCATTGAAAATGTGTGTTTTATCCAGGGAATTGAAAACCCATTCATCTTCGTTGGAAACATACACTATCATATAGATATATACATAGATCCCTACTTAGCGATTCTTTCAGAATCTATGGTGATCTTAAAGTATGTTTTTAACTCCAGATTTAAGAGTTATTTTCAAAGAAGTAGTAGGAGCTCAGATGGAACTGTTAAAAGTGAGTTTTATTTTGCCGTATAAAATAAAAGTCTTGACGAGTTTTCTTTTTCCGTCTATATACAACTTTCCTCAAATGAGTCATTTATTTCACTAAAGAAAAGAGTTTTCTTTATTATGGAGAGTTTAATTTTTCCGTCTAAAATCACACTAATTTTGTTTGTCTATTTTCCAATTATTTTTATTTTAATGACAATTTATGCCACTGCAATGGGAAGTCATAAGATCACACTGCATTGAATCTCAATTAATATAGTGAGTTTTTTTTGCTTATGAGATAAACAAAACTCCTTAAAAGAGTTTGATTTTATGACGGTAAAATAAAACTCTCTTTTTAAGAGCTTCATTCGGCCTTTTATTTTGACGTAGAAAAATAGTTCTTTTATAGGGAAGTTATAAAAATATTTTCTCATATCACTTATAGCCGTTGCGGTCTCACATAATTTTTCAATTGAAATATCTGCGGCGTTCCTATTTGTTAAATTAACATTAAAAAAACTTAAAGCAAAAAAAGTCATAACGAAACAATTGATACCGATAAATGACATATTTCAAGTAAATTTTCAAATCGTACTTATTTTATTGAGATCCTAAAATTGTTTACGAAACTTGTACAAATAGAAATTAAGTACATATATTAAATTGGTATTATTCGATGTTTAATGTTTTCTTTGAGTCAGTCCTATAGGTTACAAAACTCGGAATTTCTAAAATTCTAAATTTTGTCAGGACACCTGTTTGGCGTTTTGAAACCAAATTCGCCAATTTTAAGCGATATGCTTTTTTCAGAACCTGGACTATTTTAAGGTTTTGAAATCATTGTGGATTATTTAATTATATTCTAAAAACAGCAAAAAAAATTACAAAACAAGTTGTAGAGCTAAAATTAAATCTATTCCAAGAAAGTTGTCAGCTTTCTTCAGTAGAATTTTAAAGATGTCGTAACGTAAAAAATACCATTAACTTAATCGGGAATGGATCACTCTGCTAGTTTGAAAATATGGCCGCTAGCTCGGTTTTTTTCTCCAAAACGCTTGCCGAAATCTTTGGTTCGATATATACCAGTTTGGGAACTCCGGCAGGGATTTTAATTAATTTGTTATTAAAATTTATTACATTTTCATTTATTATGTGTACATATTTTTTTCTATTAGAAATGGATACTTGAGTTTGTGTACTTTGCATGTGACGATTTTTGTTCTCAAAAATTTCAAATATTTATTTGTTTGCTTTCTGGACTGAATGAATTCATATGTAAATATTAACATTAATTGTGTGTATGTATATGTTAGATGATAAATATCAATTTAATTAAAACATCATAAAATTTTTACACTTGAATGAAATGTTTACAACACGATCTGAATATGTTTACGTACCAGCGTTGTGAGAGGAGAAAATAAAATGACAGACTTTTAATAAAAAGTTACATTTTGAAGTTTTATTTAAATAAAAGGTTTTGTGATATTTATAAACAAATTGTAACATAAATCGGTTGCCATACACATTCTTGCATCTAGCAAAAAACCTAAATAATTTAATTAAAAAAATATAAATATTCCAGCTCTTTAAATTTATTTAATTATTATTTTCAAATAGTAGTTGAAGATCTACTGATTGGAATGCAGGGTACTAAACAGACTTCACTTACAACGAGTATTTTATTTCCCAGTAAACTTTTTATTTATTTATTTATTTATTTATTTATGATTTGGCTATCCCGTACAACAAGATTAGAATCTTATAATTATAGTAGGGGAATAAAAGAGTTGAGTTAATTACATTTTTAAAATACAATATTAAGAGTTCTAAAGTATATATGGATATAAATTTATTTTGATTTATAAATTATAGATTATACATACTATATATTATAATATTATAAAACCACATGAATAGTATCACGATACAAGAGATATTTAATCAGAAAAATGTTCTATTAAAAGTTTTTTGAATTGAACTGCGTTGTTGTTTGTTTGTATGTGGCATGGAAGTAGGTTCCAAAGACGGATAGAATATATGAAGAATTGATGTTCAGATACGAGACTGCGGTGTCTAAATGGGATAATTTTCTTACCCCTGTTGGATCGTGCGAAAATCAAACGATCATAGAGATAGGACGGTTCCTTTAAATAAATAATTTTATGTAATAACATAAGCACCCTTACATCCATCAAGCTGTTGAAGGAAATCCCATATAACCGTTTTGAGTAAGGTGACAAGTGGTCGTATCTCCGAAGACCATATACATACCGA
This sequence comes from Linnaemya vulpina, assembly GCA_963675445.1. Lineage (NCBI taxonomy): Eukaryota > Metazoa > Arthropoda > Insecta > Diptera > Tachinidae > Linnaemya > Linnaemya vulpina. The sequence goes on from OY776276.1 coordinate 25,864,374, forward strand.
ATAATGTTATTGAACGATTTATTTAATTTACTTTTACTGTTAGAGTCACAACTGGCAAACAATTCACAACCATATAATAGTCGTGGTATTAAGTACGTCTTTGCTATTAAAATTCGAATGTTAAGAGGAGTAAAGTACTGCGTAGGCCATAACTCACGGAGTTTGATAAATATATTACCCGCTGCAGAATTAATCTGATTAAACCAACCTAAGTTGTGATTTATTAGAACACCAAGATTTTTGGTGGAAGAGACTATATTCATCTTTTGATTGTTCAGTAGTATCTCAAAGTTAATATCAAACTTCAAAGTCTTTTTGTGCAGGATGACGCATTTAGACTTCTTAGGGTTAATCTGTAGCTTATTGAAGGTGGCCCAACGGTGGACACAATTCAAATCGTAATTGAGTTTAGTAACATTTTCCTTCAATAATTCCAAAGAGCTACTTCTGTAAAGCTGCACATCATCAGCGTAAAGATGAATTTTAGAGTAGGTTAAGTAATTCGGCAGATCATTGATATACATTGAGAATAGATCCTTGTGGAATACCCTTGGGCATCGCTAAAGGCGTAGAGTATATCCCATTGAGGACAACTGATTGAGTACGATTACTCAAATAGGATCTGAGCAGGTTGGAAGATGTTCTAGAAAAACCAAACAGTTTCCTAAGCTTGTAACAAAGAATAGTGTGATCGACAGTGTCGAATGCTTTCGAGTGATCCAACAACACTAGAACATTAACATAGCCATTGTCAAGGTCCAAGCGAATGTCCTCAAGTACATTAGCTAAAGCTGTAATGCAGCTGTGCTGCACACGAAAACCAGATTGATAAACACTAAGCAGATTACATTGTTTTAGAAACCCATTTATTTGACAATACATATGCTTCTCCATTATTTTCGAAAGAAAGGGCAATATAGCAATAGGTCTGTATTCAGAGCCGGATTTCGGTACTGGGACAATCTTAGCTTGTTTCCAATTAGAAGGAAAAATTGATGTGGTGAAGATGGTGTTAAAGATATGGGTTATGAACGGAAGTAATTTAGGTAAGATAATTCTAATAAACCGAGGGTCCAGGTTATCATAGCCTATAGAATTCGACTTAACAGAAGATACAGCAAGGAGAACTTCGGACTCGTTAATGCAGCGGAAGTTAAAAACTCTAGCATTATTGATGTTTTCTAAGCTATTCAAGTAACTCTCGTCGTATGAGTCGTCATAGGATTGTGAAACTTTAGTAAAGTTTAAGTTAAGCTCATTTGCAGTTGCACTACTTTCAACACATGTATTATCCTTACCAATCCCAATATCTCGTATAGTTTGCCACGTTTTTTTTACTATCCAGAGCATATTGGAACCGTTCAGCATAATACCGGGATTTAGATTTCCTGATTTCTCGGTTAACATTTGAACGCAGTGTACGACACTCTTCCTTTAAAACATGAATCTTAAAACGCTTCCAACGCGAGTACGCAACATCTCTTTGCGCAATTAACAATTTTAACGCTGGAGAAAACCACGGTCTAGTATTAACACGAACAGTTTTAGTAATATTGGGTATAGCTGAATCATAGAGGTATGTAATATTGTTTTCAAGGAATGTAAGCTGATCTTCAGGAGATATCATGAGATAAATAGAGTCCCAGCAGATGTTATTGAAACCTTCATTCAGAGCTTGAAGGTCACAGCGTTTAAAGTCTCGATAGCTAAAAGACTGTGTCTCCTGACTTAAGCGGAAATCATATGTAGTAAAGATCAAATCGTGTTTCGAAAAACAGGGCGCGGATAGTTGATCGTAGAGTAGAACTTTTGAAACATCATTGACAAAAACCAAATCAAGCAAGGTATTGGAAGTGGTTGTAAAATGAGTAGGCATAAGACGATTGATAGGTTTAATCCCCAAGGACAACATGTTGTCAGTTAATGCTGATTCTAATAATATATTAGAATTGAAGTCGCCTGATATTATTAAATCAGTGTATAAGTATAGTGTATTGAAAAACTAATTTCCTATTCGCTAAAATTTGTGACAACTACTGTTGTTAAATTATATATTTTTAAAGTTTGAGTAGCCGACATATTTCGAAACTGTCATCTTCTTCATCTGGTAACACATTGATTATGATGACGATTGTTTAGAATCGGATAAGCAATACAGCTGTTGGAGTATTTTTTATGCCTCTTTTAATAATAAAACAAATCTTTTCAAAATAACCTTTTATTTGAATGCTATAAAGTGGTCTAGACACAATCGAAATGGGTTATCAGCTGGTTATAGTATGAGTGAAATGTATTTTAGTATGTGTGATATCGACATGCTGGATGAAAAGTTAAGAAAACTCAAGTTTTGGGTATGCTTGCTGTTCCATGTATTGTAAAATATGAAGAACGAACAAATTTTCATGATGATTATAATTTCATTGTAAACAGTGATTAAAAAATATGGAAAACGGGTGACCCTAAAGGTCATCCCTGTGGTGCTTTGGGACTATAATAAAGTTTATATATAAACATTTTTTGTGTTGGGTGAAGCTAATCTGTCAGCATTTAGGTCAAGTTGTTTTCTGCGTTTTTCTATAAGTTTCCAAATATTTTTTGAATATAGTAACTCTCATTTGATGCGCAAGAGTTTGAAAGATTTTGGGAAGATTTGGTGGTTGAACATCTACTGTCAATTAATTTTAGCATCAATGGAATGCAGACATGATTGGCTGATAACAAATACATATTTTTAAAAATTCATTTTCTAATTTATCTTTTTTTTACAGGCTTTAAATTCAAATCTGCCATTGACGAAATATATTTTGAATTTGTTCAAAATACAATTCATATTCTAATTTTATTAAAAGTGTATTATTTTTCATAATCTTCAAACTAGCAGAACGGATCAGTACTGATGTCGAGGCTTCTACGCCATCTCATCAGCTGCACTTGTTCAATTTTTCCGCTTTTGAAGGTGGTTCTAGTCAGTAGGTGATGGGTGATAATTTATGCATTGGGAAGACAGCTTTCCCTCAATTGAAAACTTAAAACTGAATGTATTGTGGACATTTTAAAAATAAGAGCTCAAACATCAGGTTTAGATACTTATAATCGCACAGTTTTTGCAAATAGTTCATTATGTCAGGACTAACAACGGCGACGAGGGGCATTTTACGATCTTGCCTACGCTTAAAGTTGCTAAATTATTAAAGAATATAGAAATAAATTTAATTTTTCAGAGGTAGTACATTTTACAGTCTATATAATCTAAAAAAGAATTGAAAACCGTTTAGGCTATAGTCCATCCCTGCAACTTCCCTTAAATTTAACTTCGAAGCTATTGTAACATGCCTTGTGGACAATTTTTCAATTTCAAAACTGCTTTAAACTTTTTAATAAACCAACGTAATTGATGTAATTTGCGAGTCCTATAAAAGAATCTAGAATAACACTAACTGATCAGGTACAAAACTTCGGATTTAAAAAAATCCCTTTTTCCGATTTTTTTCCTTTACAATCTCACGATCAGATTGACAGATTTTGTCCCTTGTGGCCATTGACGTGCTTTTTAATATTAATAGCTGAATCCTTTGTGATATCGATCGAAAAATATATTCAAAAACCCATTTAAAAAAATTAAATTTATTTCCACTTATATAGAGATTTCTCGAAATCTACTAGTCCTATAAAATCTAGTTCCTATAAAATCTAAGTTCAGTAAAACTCTTTGTTACGTCACTAGTCTGGTTCGGTAAAGCCGTTCACACATAGACGTAATGACACGTTCTCAGAAGAAGTCAGGGAAATTTCCTAGAACTTCAAAGCATCGAGATCTGATAAAAACTGGACTTTTTGAAAATGGACTAAAACCAGAGATTTCCGAATTTTTTAAATATCAAATTTGCCTTGCAGGAAGTTAAAAAATTATTGTCTTCGTTTTTTTTCCTTCGACTAGCAATTAAATGAATGACCCCCACATATGAAATGCATTTTGTCCGAACTAGGAAAGAGAGATAGAGTTTAAGAGGACAGATGAATACATTTTTTACATTTAACCTTGCCAGTGACCTTTTTGTATGAGAATAGTTTAAAAAACAAGTAAAAGTGCTATATTCGGCTGTGCCGAACCTTACATACCCTTCACCAACGTACCTCTGGCATAATATACATTTTTAAGTACCAATTTTGTTCCTTCTAAGTTATAAAATAGTTTTAGCCAGAAAAAAATATAAAGTCAGTTGCCTTTTTGGTTACTTTTATGAATAAAAAAAATTAATTTTCCACCCCTGAAAACGAAATTTTGCTTTTTTAAATATTTGATGCAAATTTTGTTTTCCTGAATTAAAAAGAGTTTTAATTAGGAAAAATAAACGAAGTTAGTTGCTTTTTTGTGACTTTTATGTATAAAACAATTTCAGTTTCCCATCCCTGGAAGCTAAAATTTATTTTTTTGTTTTTACCAACGTATTTAAAAAAACTTAAAATTTGTAACCATTTTGGTCACGTTCAGGAATCACAAAATATTGCAGATATCCAACCCTGAAATAAAATTTTTTTATTTATTTTTAAATTTTAAAAACCAAATTTTTGTTTTCTAAATTAAAAAATGATTTTTGTTAGGAAATAAACGACGTTAGCTGTTTTTTGCTTACTTTTATACATTAAAAAATTTAAATTTCCGATCTCTGGAAGCGAAAATTTATTTTTTGTTTGTTTTTTTTTTTTACCAAGGCAATTCTTAATGAGGCATAAAATAGTTTTATTTAAGAAAAATTACAAATTTGTAACCACTTTTGTCACTTTCAAAATTTATGGCAGTTATCCAACCCTTCAATCGAAATATAGATTTTTTTTAAATTTTGACTTTTCCTGAATTAAAAAATAGTTTTATTTAGTAAAAAAAAACGGCGTTAGTTGCTTTTTGGTCTATATGTGTATAAAAAAATCAATTTCCCACTCCTGAAAGCGAAAATTTAATTTTTTAAATCTATTTTTAAGTCCGTGTTCATACGAGTCATGTCTTGTTGACAAGATTCTTACTTTTTCTTTTTTGAACTTTTATTGGTGTTCACATAGTTAATGTCTTGTTGACGATATGTACATATAGTTGTGTACGTTTTTGATATTTTCTTAAATAAATTTGTTGAAATTGTTTGACGAAACAAAATAAAATAAAGGAACATGTCAAAATTTATTTCCAATTAAAAATTACGAATGAGAAAGTAAAACGTACTGACAGTACATGCGCATGAGTTCTCGTTACTTTTCCTCTCGTCCCTCTCGTCTATAAACTAGCAATCATGTCAATAAAACATGGCTCGTATAAACACACTTACCGATTTTTATTTAAGAAAAACTACAAATTTGTAAAAATTTTTGTCACTTTCATGTACTACAAAATATATCAGTTATCCAACCCTGGAATCGAAATTTTGATTTTTTTTTTAATTTTTGACACCAATTTTGTTTTTCCAGAATAAAAAATAGTTTTAACAAGGAAAAAACGAAGTTAGTTAATTTTTGGTTATGTTAATGTATAAAAAAATTTTAATTTCCTAACCCTGGATGAGATATTAAAATTTTTTTTTTCATGTATGCAAATCTTCATGATGTAAAAATCGGTTTTAATTAAGAAAAACTTAAAATTTTGAAACATTTTAGTTATTATATGTACCACAAAATACTGAATGTGCAAAAAAAACTTAATATCCCATTCCTGGAATTTTTTTTTAGTTTCAAATAGACAATTGAGGAGTCACAAAGCATGAAATAGGTTCAATTTATAAATAAACAAAAAAATAATTCGGATTTTTCTGAATTTCAATACCACTCTATTTAAGTTCATTTCCAATCCATCAGTCCAAGATTGAAGTCTTTAGCTCTTCAGGGGGCTTTGAAAAACCGATTTCACGTACAGACAGACGGACATCGCTCAATCGTCATCGCTATTCATAAGGATCCAGAATATATGTATATACTTTATGGGGTCGCATATTGATATCGAAGATATTACACACGGAATGACAACCCTAAATATACCCTTTCACTTTTTTGTGAAGGGTATAAAAATAATGTTATCACTAAAATGTAACAATTATTATTATGCGAAATAATAATTCGATAATTAAATGTAAGTTTGTTTGTTGCGAGTTAATATAATATAAATGTATTAATAAACGATGACATTGTTGTCAAGGCTCTGAAGATCTTTTAGATGGTATTAAACGAGACAAACCTTATGTCTTTTAATATTTTTCTGTGCAAACAAAAAATGTGACTGCTCTTCTCCCTTTTTTTACTTTTATATGCCCTGTTGAATTCCATGAGGCATTTCTTAATACGCCTAAGCAGGCCTTAATAACTCCTTGCGAGTTTTAGCGCAGGGAATTCAAAAAATATATTTTGTGTCGATATTGTTAGTAATAAAATTGTTTGCTTTTTATTTCAGAAGAGTGAATTCGATTTTTTAGAGTGGTCGCCGTTGAACGATAGAAGTTTAATGTTATCGGACGATTGGACCAGTGATACATTGTTTTCAGCTATTAATGGTCCTTTTCCATTCCCTGATTCGAGAGAAATCGGTAATAATATTCAAGTATTAATATGTCAGTAAATAAAGAAATTTTATTTGTAGCAAGAGGAGCAGGCATTGCAGATTTTATACAACCCAGTTTAGGGCCTTTACAACCGAATTTAGACGATATTGATTTTACATTTGCCGGTACGTAATACGAAAACAGCAGTGTATTTAAATTTAGTATAAGATAATAAATTTAAAATAATGATCCCATTTAAGAACTGTTACAAAATTCGCGCTTAGCTCCTGTGCCAGAAGAAGGTTCCGATGAAATGATTAAAAATGTTGATTATGGATTTTCTTCCATTATGGGTAAGATACAATTATTTGTTTATATTTGCATAAGTAATTTCATTAAGATGCCACGATTTCTTATTTTTTACGCTTAAGGAACCGAACAAATAGATTCTAGTAACATGATGGATGTTTCAGCATCCACCGTTCAGTCAATGCCAAATGCCAATGATGATACAAATATGTTGGAACTTAATACGCCTCTTAATACACTGCAGTTTGCTGATATCGAACAACAATTCGCTAGTCGAAGTGGTAGTGGAGAAATGCTTTCAAATATAACACGCACAAATGTACCCGCCAATCAAGTGCAGTCAATAACAAACGATGATGCCATGGGCGAACCGGAAAGCTCCACTAACATTATTCTTATGCAACAAGTTAGTCGCCAGCAGGTTAAAAATTTTGGGAATTCGCTTAGTGGCATAGTTGGCGTCGGCGGAGGTACTGGAGGAGATAGTAGTAGTATTATCAGTTCAACAGTCAATAATATGGGACGCCAAAGTAATAATGATTTTCCCGTGAAGAAAGGACGAATTTCAAAGAGTTCTCAGAGACCTTTTAGGTAATTTATAGGGTTTTTATTGTTACATGCTTAGAAATCTAGGGCAAACCAAAAACAAAAATTACTTTATTGTTTAGGCGAGAGCCGCACAATTACGATAAGGCACAGCCGACACTGCATCAGACCACCATCTACCAGCAGATGTTGGCTGAACAGCAAAAGAATCAACAAATGCAACAGCACACGCAACATTTGCAGCAACCCACCCTATCAGGCAATACCTTACAACACCAGGCCACTGTTTTTCACCCAACGCAACAACAACAACAGCAACGTAACAACAACACATATACACAATCACCTCAACAGTATAATACAAATTTGTTAAATAGTGCCGCCACATATAGAAATTCAACAGAAAGTATTTCAAATATGATAAGTGGTCAGGTACAGGGTCAAAATATCAATAGCAATAGTGCTACGGGAGGCTATGGTTTATTGACATCTCCAGTAGCAACACAATTAAATGCAAGCAATCAACAGCACAATAATAATTTACAAAATATCAAAATTGAGGTGCCCTCTCCTGATGTTCTAACAATGTTCGATTTGTCACAGGGATCGGCGGAAGGATATGCAAGCTATAAACCATACAATCATGCAGCTAACTTCAAAAAGTCTGCCTCTACTGGTACGTATATAAACATAAGAGCCAATACAGCGAACAATCATTTGTACATGCAACAACACCACGATCAAACATCACCCTCAGGTGTAGGAGGTGGTACTATTCACGCACATTCATTACCACTTACATTGGGCATGCACTTGCCCGGTCTAACGAATGTTCTGCAAACACGACCTACACAACTATCACCACCAAATATGCAAAATACTAGTCAACAACGTATAATAGGGCAACAGCTTAGTATGTCTCCACAACAACATCAGCAACAGCAGCGGCAACAACATCAGCAGCAATCCTCTAACCAGGCACAACATATACAAGCAATGTTGAATTCACAACAACAGCAGCAGCAACAACAGCTTCAGACACAACCACAACACCAAATATCGCAACCGACGATTTCAACAAACAACCTGGTGCCAAAAGAAATTTTTCGATCGAATAGTTTGCCATTGAATGTTTCGCTGCAAAAAATTGATACACGCTTGACGCAAAACGATAACAATTTCGCTGTGCCAACGAAATATCATGTGGGTAAAAGTAGTAAGACACGTTCACGCAGCAATTCAATACATCAACATATGATACATTCATCTACTTCTGCATCGTTATCATCGTCTTCGAAAGCTGTTCTTGTTAACAGTGGCGCTGGTGGTGTTGGTAGTGGTGGGAGTAGTATTTCAAACGCTGGTAGTTTGAATATAAATTCCCCATTGCAGCCAGCAACTAGTGATCCCATGCTCAATAGTACATTAGCTCAACTTTTAACAACAAGTAAGTCTATCTAAAGTTGACTTTTATCAGCAAACAGTTCTTAAAAATTTCGTATTTTTTATATGTTCTGTGTGTTCCAAATATACTAATATCTATATAACATGGTGTCCCATCCTGCTGAAACTTGGGGCAAATACCCCAAGTTAAAAATTAACGTGTACAAGGCTAGGAAAATATAATGGCTCCTTAATAAAAGTTCGGAAAAAATAATAATTTATTTTGCCTTAAAAATTATCAAATTATTAAGTATATTAATATAATATCCTGACTTAGGGAAATTTTCCTGCAATAGTAGTTTTTCAAATATGCCCCAAAGTTCAAAACGAAACAGTATTCTTTGAGAATAATTTACAAAATGACCTCAATTACATTGAAAAAAGTGTATAAATAATATAAGAAACACTAAAAACATAATTATCACTAATGTCAACAATATTTGAAAAAAGCTTTTTTTTACTTATTCTGTTATTAAAAAATAATGAAATATTTAAAATTTATGTAGGTATAATATTATTGAATTTGATCAAGTTTTTAATAATAGTTTATGTTCAAAATACTAGCTTATCTTTTGTAATGGACTGTTTTTGTATATCTTACATGTTTTTAAAGTTATTCGAATAAAAGCTTAAAATTATTCGACAGTTCGAACATGAAAATAATTATGAAATTTTATTCGAACGTATATTTTTAGTTGAATCGTTGACCTGTTGAATTGTAATATTATTCGTATTTCTATCGTTCGGCTATAGGTCATGTTTTGAAAAAATCCATAAACATTAAATATTTTTATTATTTAATCTTTATTTAATCTTATCTTCCCAATATTTCGAGTAGCTTCGCTATTCATCCTCAGAGGAACACTGTTGGGTACAAAACAATATATGATAAACATTAAAATTAATTTTTGATTACATCTAACAAAATCACAATTACATACATGTAAATTAAAAATTAAATAAAAATATAAAAATAGATAAAGTTGACAAATTTTCAATATGTCGATCGTCTGTAGTCCTTAGCTGCGAAAACTACTATTTTTACATTATCAAAATTTGGCACATGATTTTCGTTTGCACAGTGGGATGCAAGTGCAGTTTTTTGCTCCATGGGTTTGTTTTTCATTCTTATGTCTGCTTTATGAGATGTTAGTCTGGTCTTCAGTTTATTTTTAGTTGTTCCTACGCATTTTTTATTGGATGTGCCTGAGCCGTCACCGTTGCAGTTAATGCTCTATATAATAATAAATATATATATTTTATTCGAACGATATATTACAAATTTCTTGATTATTTTTATCTTATGGATTACCTTCAAACAAGTGCAGTACTAAGTAACGATACAACTGAAAGTTTTAAAATTCCCAATAACTAAAACAATTCACGAATAGATTAATAAAATAAGTTACAACATTTTTTAAAAAGAAATTTACACTCCTCTTGTTCAAAGGAAAAAAGCATAGTAACGCTATCAAAAGTAACGACAACAGCATCTGCCTTTGTGATTATTTTGCGAAAAATCACAAAAATTGTTAGTTAGTAAACTAACAAAAAACTTTTCAAGTGAAGAAGACCTATGCTTGGGGCTACAATATTAAGAAATAAGAAAATATGGTACTACAAACATAAATCCTCCTGGTAAAACTTATCGCAAAGTCGAACTTGCCTTTAATATATCGCACATATTACGATCAAAGGAAAGTTGTAATAATGAAAATGTATTTATCCGACCGATAAAATCTCACTTTAAGATAACATCAAGTTGTAATAATGGCCCTAAGAATGATGATTGATTTTTAGTGGGAGTCATGTTTTGTTAGTCACATTTACAATGAAGTTATTGCGCATGGAAGTAGATTTAATAGCTTATTTTGTTCTCAATATCCATTGATGATACAACAAAGGATGGTTTGGTTCATAAATCCACCTACTGCGATTGTGATGATAATGTGCATTGCAACTCAAATTCATAAACCGAAGTTATTTGGTATTTAAAAAACACAACTCATAACTGATCTCTGATACACACATGCATACACATGTCAATATAATTTTCAAACTGCGTATTTTGATCTAAATTTTAATTGCTAGTAACTTTTAATTAATTATTCGATTCAATTTATAAACTTTAAAAATACTATAAAACAACAAAAAAAACTACCGAAAACTAAATAGCTGCCTATTTCGAAATATCGAAAAATGTTTAAAAGAAAAGTAAAATTTTATAAATTGTCCGAAAATATGTTGTACTGCACTCGTTGCTTTTGCTTAATTTGCCATTTCTCTAGTTCATTGTCGGGTTTTCTGTTGATATTCCATTTGTTATGCAAACACAAGCACTAACAAAACTGTAGAGAACAAATGTCGTTACCATAATCATATTTCAGCCTCTGATTTGTTTTAGTGGGAGTCATGCCTTGTTAGTTACATACTTTTACAATGAAGTTATTCCGCTTATTTTGTACTCAATCTCCCTTGATGGTGATAATGTGCGTTGCAACTCAAATTCACAAATCATCAGATTTGTGAATCAGAGATCATTACTGATCTCTGATACACACATGCATACACATGTCAATATAATTTTCAAACTGCGTATTTTGATCTAAATTTTAATTGCTAGTAACTTTTAACTAAGTATTCGATTCAATTTATAAAGTTTAAAAATACTATAAAATAACAAAGGAAATTACCGAAATTTCGGAATGTCGAAAGAATATCTTCTTTCTTAAAATTACATTTAAAAGACAAATAAAATTTTATACATTTTGTTTGTTTGAAATGTAATTGTCCGAAAGAAAGAAGTCTTTCGACATCGTGAAATAGGCAGTAAATATCGTTACCATAAACCATATGCCAGCCTCTGAATTGAACAAATATATTCGTATATGATAACAAATACAAAAATTTAAATTCACTGAAAAATTATTGGAAATAACAACGACTTTTATAATATCTCCTCTATGCCAACTTTAGGTAAGCAACAAAGTGTGTCAACAAGTAACATAGAAACATCGCCAAATGCGAACATGTCATCGATGTCAACGATGCACATGCAATCAACGCAGTTGAATGTACAGAACAAAGTGCCTACTATAAAAAGGCCGAGCGCAAATATGTACACAACAGCGGCGCAACACCAACAACAGCAATACCATCAGCAGCAACATCAATCGCTGTCGCCGCCTTCATCTCCAACACTAGTAAATGCAACATCTCCCGTCAGCATGCAACAGCAAAAGCAATTTGATCAAAATCAGCAGCAACAACAAAAACACTTGCAAACGCAACACCTTCATCTACAGCAGCAACATACTCAAAAATCACCAAAGAAATCAACGTCCTTGCCAGCACCGGTAGCACCATCTATGTTGAGTAGTCCACCAGCGAGCAAAGTAAGTTCATTTCAAAACTACTCTTATTTATTCACTTATATTTTCCATAAATTTTAAATTACAGATGTTAAGTTATCCCTTAACTGTAAGTTCTCAAGCAGGTTCAACACATCTTAGTCTATCGCCAGAATCTTTTCATGATCAAGATTCGCCACTTTCGCCTACACAAAGCTTAAAGTATCCACGTGACAATCAACGCCGTGCTGGTCATATACATGCCGAACAAAAGAGACGTTATAACATCAAGAATGGTTTTGATCAATTACACGATCTAATCCCACAATTACAGCAAAACAATGCTAAGGTCGGTTTGATTCTTTAACTTCTGGTTAATATTTGCTTTATTTGAGTTCTCTTTAGCTGAGTAAAGCAGCAATGCTTCAAAAGGGTGCTGAACATATCAAACATTTGCGAAACGAACGGAATGTGCTAAAGGAACGCATGGATTCGTTACGTATGGAGCGTGATGCCTTAAATAATTCATTGACGTAAGCATCTATTATGACACAACACTATCAAGTGTTTGGTAGAAAAGTGTACATATTTCCATATATATTTTTAGACATCTTCATTCTATATTGCCAGCCAACGGAGCGCCAATAACTCGCCAAGGCACTGAACATGTGAGGCAGCTATATGAGCAGTATGTTCGTTGTAGAACGCAGGATAATTGGAAAATTTGGATAGTAAGTACATCTTATAATACTCTGGCAAAGCCAAGTGCACTGCAAATATTTTATTGTTAATGCTATTGATATCAGATTTATAAGCTATTATTGCGATAATTTTGATTTCTTAAAAAAATGTTTAGGAGTTATAAAAATTTTTTAAAATAGGCTCTAAAATATCTTCTGTAAACTGTTCGATTTAAAAAAATATTTATTTTAAATCATATAAATTAATATCAAATTAAATTCTACGAAATAGCAAACTAAAAGCAACTCTGAATACTTTTGCTATTATTATTATTAGTTTTAATTTTTGTAAATCGAGTAGTTTTATCGACTTAATTTGCAGAACAGACAGGGTAGCAATTGACAGCCTATTCCACGATATCGAATGAATTCTTTCTTTCGTATAAATACATAATAACCAATTTAAAAAATTTTGTTTTGTTTAATAAATTATTAAACGAAATAAAGAACTCTTTTGACATTGCAAAATAAACAGTGAATATACGATACGATTTAAATTACTATAAGCACTGAATAATAAAGTTATGCAGTTAAATTTTAGCCTACAATGAACCTTCAACTCTTAAAATTCAAGTGTTCAGTTACTTAAAATTTATAAATAACGATTCGTCAACGTCACATCAAGAAAATATCAAATATATAACAGCCTTTTGCCACATTCAAGGTAGAGATTCGATACAGCCGGTAAGAAATAGATAATTATTGGCCTCAAGGAGTAGGAAAGTGTCCTACAGAAAAAGAGTTACAGAATAAAGGGATTGTAAGAAAAATTTTACTTAGATCAATTGAAATCAATATTTACATTTGCGGAACTGTTTTTATTGAAATTTAAAAAATAGTAGTTGAAAAAAAGAACTAAGAATTAAATTTAATTTAATATGCAGTTTTTGTAATTATAATAGTATTTTGCGGCAATTGATCATATTACAAAAATATAATTGTATGTAAATCTAATAATTATTGCATTTGTATTGTGTAGCTGGGTCTGATTCTGGAGCCGCTTCTGACATCATATACCTCTACTGTGTCCAGTGCCAGCTTAGATGAATTAAGACGCACAGCTTTTTTATGGGTGGACCAACATTGTTCATTAATTGATTTAAGACCAGGTGATTACTGCAACTTTATAATTGGATGTTCAAGTATAATATTTATTTTCCTTCAACAGCTGTTTCAAATAAACTTAAATATCTATCAATGAAGACAGATATATTATCTGATCCACCATCAACATTAAAAGAAGAAGTCGCCAAAGCAGTCAACAATACAACTGGACAACATCCGAATTTACATGGAACATAAATATTATTACAATAATTTGTATTTCATCTTTTTATTATATTTTCTTTAGATAATTGGTAATTCAGTAGTTTGACAAAAGTGATAAAGCCCCTTCTTAAACACACCAAGAAAATTATTCTTTTACATGATTGAATTAAGAAAACATGTTTAAAAATTATCTTCTTGGATTACACACAATTTTGCTTCTCTTCACAAAGGGAATAACTAAAATCTTGTTAAAGGCGGGTTTCTTTAAATAAGACGAGTTTGAGTTTTTCATTTATTTTATTCGAGTTTTCTTTTATTTGTTTTTTCTTTTTAGGAAAATTTATTTTAAAGATTTTTCGTTCATGGACAATATTGTACAAATTGTTTATCTTGTATATTTTATGTAATTAGGAAAAAATTAATATCTTTAAAACACGTGCCTAAATTAAAACTTAAGCTAATAAATAAACAAAAAAGTAAAGTTGACTTAAATAAAAGAAAAGTGATTAAATATTTTTGATTTTAATTTTTTTTTTTAAGTTATCTTACTAATAATGGCCGAACATAAGCCTGACTTTTGCACTTTTAGATAAGGCCAAAAATATAAAAGATAATCTTGCTGGTTTGACATGATGACATAGAAATATCGGAAAATTAATTATCCCTCGATCTATTTAAACAAGTCTATTTTCAGTTAACGGTTAAATCTGTTAGTTTCAGTCGATTAACCGAATTAATAAAACTTGGTATATTTTGAAGAATAAATACATTTTTTATGGGCTTATGTATCTTCTCATGTACAAAGCTTATGTCTTGACTAAATCTTAAAACGGTTGGACGTATCTATAATTGATATTGGGTGGATTATTATATTTTCGATTAATAATACCATATCAAATAATTTAAGGTTGATTATATGTTATTATAGACAAAACTAAAATATTATTCCTCAATTTGAAACTAAAGTTGATAAAATACCTAGAAGGAATTCAGAAAGATTTTTTTAAAATAATTTTTTTTTTTGTAGAATATTCAGTGTCGAAGTTTATAAGGACAATGTTAAAAAACGAAAAAAAGTTATGCTGAAATATAATATTTGAAAAAAAACAGTAGAAAATACTGAAATTAGATACTTTCTGCTGCGAATGGTTTTCGATTTTTTTTGTCAGTTAAATTTTGTTGAAGTTAAAGAAAATACTCTTAAAATACCAACCCTATATTAATAAAATCAAAGTTTATTATGAAATTTATTTGTTGGGTGGTTAAGCAATGTCTATATGCATTTCATTGGCGCTTCTTACCAAATCGTCAGTAGACTTCAACCACAGTTTTGCAAAGTTTCAAACTTCTCAACTTATTAAAAGACTTCCAAAAACCATCTGAGAATTATGTTAAATAAATTAACTATAAAAATTCACAAACGATTTTAAAAAATCACATTATAATAAGTGTAGCAGGCTGTGAAACTTATACAAACCAAACCCAACAAAAAAAAAGTTTGTTGGGTTTGGTTTGTATAAGTTTCAAAGAATTCTCAAAGTAAAAACCAAATATAAAAAGAAGGAGCAACAAATAATTTACTTACAATTTTTACTGAAGTAGAACAAAAATTGGGAGCAAAATTGCGAAACGCTGCAGCTTTTCTCGTTTTTTATTAAGTAGCAGCCGAAATGTATTATGTTGGAGAGTGCAATTGGGCGAACTCATCAACGCCTCGGGCTGCTATTTATGATTCTCTATGAATTAAACCTCATGAAATAAAAGAAACACAATAGTTTATTAATTAAATTTTTTATTTATTTCATATTAATCATTCGCATTTATCAATAAAATGTATAAAGCTAATCTATTTCAATAAGTTGTTGCTAATTTGTAAAACTAAATTATAATTTATTATAAAAAATCATTATCGTATCGCTTATTTCATAAGGTGTAAATATTAAGGCAAACGTTTGTTTTAAAGCATTCGATTTTCCACAACCATCACTTAAATACAAAATAATAATATTCTTGGTCAATTTTCGACCAGGCCCGTTTCATCAAAACTGCAATTCGCAAATCTACAAGTAGAATATTGATAAAACAGCAACAAATTCTGGATTTTCAATCATGAAGTCTCCAACTAGAATTTTCGGTCTATAAAATTGATGCAAATTAAATGCGTTTTTTTCATGAACTGACTGTTAAGGCAAAAGTAATGCAAATTAAAAGTGTTTTAAATTAAGAAAATTTAATGTGGGGATTGCAGGTTATCTCGAAAAAGGAACATGCAATAAAACCAAAACAATTAATTACATCTTAAGCATTTCGAGTACAATTTTATTTTCGTTAGCAAAACGTTCCATTCTGAAGAATCATATTGTACAGTAATTTAATAAATTAATTTACTTTATGAAAAAATAACATCTGACCAAATAAATCATTATATACCATATACAGTGAAAGCTCTCATAGGCGGACACCCTCCGTCGACGAAGATTTTGTCCGCGGGACGGGGATGTCCGGTTATTGGAACGAAATAAATTCAATTATATTTAAAATTTTATGAAATCGGTTCTGGAGATTTAAGAATTGTCCGTTTTATAGAGATGTCCGCTTATAAGAGCTGTCCGCAAAGAGGGCTTTCACTGTACTTTGGTAGATATGCGATACACTTTGGTAGCCCCCAGGAGCTGTGCCTTCACACACATTTGTGCTCCATAGTGACGTGCATGCGCCGACGGAATAATTTTTAAACAGCTTAATGCGCAATTTTGTTTAGTTAATTCGTAAGTCGCTCTCAACTAGGATTGTGAGTTGCCCTATTTTTTTCTCTATGAGAGATTATTGATTCGTTTGATGGTGTAGTTCCAAGCATTTCATCACGTCACTTTTGCAATGGATAAGAACAGGATCTAAAATAGTAAATTTTTTGGCATAGTTTCAGGAGCAAGAACAAAAGCATTCAACACATTTACCGCCAGCAGGATACGGACTACAATGTTGCCGTTAGCAACAGTTGTCGTTGTGTAGTCACCTACTGAATTATTTTGAAAACTACACCACTAAATCAATAACCATGAGTCGCTTGCAGTATAATTGTCTACATAAGCCAGTGTAGCCGCTTTCATATATGTATGTTATAATTTTTAAATAGTGTTATTCCAATAATATATATATATATATATATATATATATATATATATATATATATATGGACAACAACCAGTAGCCGTGTTCCCTGTTGTAGTAAAAATAATTATTCTCATATACGCCCATGTATTCTATATCTGACAGTAGTCGGTAGACTGCTGTACTGAACAAGGCGAATTAATACAGGTGACCTTATTAGCGCAGATGATTCTCAGCTGTTTGATTCGCCTTAAGCCGTAAGAAACCAATCCTTCAAAATTTACTGACTTTTCATTCATAAATATTTTTTCGAGCAATCTAAAATTTTATGTTGAACAATTTAATGTTTGGTTGAGTTATGTATGACTGTGTGCTATATAAAATAAACATCAAATATATTTTAATTTTCAAACAATCATTATTGTTATGAACATCGCATTTATAATTTTTTTGACAGTTGTTTTTGAAGGATTGGTTTTTGAAATAAGGCGAATTGCGATAAGGTCCCCTTTATTAATCCGCCTTGGTACTGAATGTGTTTAATGCATTAGCTGATCTTTTCTAAAAAAAGAATGCTACGTTTTTTACACTATTTAATAGAAAATGGCAATATTCTGTCGTTTGAAAACTACATGTTTTCCAGAAAACACGAAAACGCCATAGACGTATTTATTGTTGTTTGGTCTGATACTGCCACATAACAAAGAACATTAAATTGTATTTTATTGGGAATTTGTAATAACCAAAATCGTTAAAAGTGACTTTATTCGTCATTTCAGCTAAAGCTCTTTCACAATCAATTACTTGTGCAAGACAAGTTCCAATAATGGCCCTGTTTCAACTGTTTCACATTGTTTATTTTAAAAAGTAAAACAAAATAAATTCAAAATATTTCGTCATGGATTTCAACGAATCTGTTGCACTGAAGTTTATTTCAGAAATAAGAAATTTAAAATTCGGGAAGAGAATATTTCTATGACATGAGCAACAGAACTTGCAAGAATTATTATATTAAACGCCGCCATGCACGTGTGGACTAAAAATTTAACAGTGTGGCAGGTATTTTTTTTTTGGTAATTTTGAAATACTCATAAAATTTTTCAGAAAATTATGGTTTCAATGCGATCACTATAGTATTTGCAGGTGCATAAACAAAAGCTGCTGTTTTTTAATAAATGTTGGATAACAGCGCGTCTGATACAGCGCAGTTTTGAAGCGATTCTTTTAAGTCATTCAGATGTCTGAAAAGTTTTATTTGCATTACGTTTGACTTTTTCTATCGAAGAAACACAAATTGAATTTCTTTTTTATAAAACTTTGGGAAAAACGAATCAGCACGAAGTTGTCAATGATTTTAATAACGATTTTTACATAAAAAAATTGTTAGATGTTGTTCTTTTCCTTATTTCTCTTACAACTGCAATTAGAGCTGGAAAGAGACAACTCCTTGTGGAACAAAAAAGTTTGAATAATGTTCTAAAACTATTGGGGTACAAGTTCCCTGATGATCAGCATTACTGACAGTGAAACCCTATCAATTGATCAATTGATCACTTTGAATTTTTCAATAAAGTTTTTGGAAAGAAAAAATGCTAATGGAATAATTTTACAAAAGGTTTTAATATGAAAGCTTTAGCTTGCGGTGCGAAACTCCATTAGAGTAAAAATAAAGTATAACATTTGTTAACTTCATGGAAAGCCAGTGTAGAGTTGTTTTCTTTATTACAATGTGAACTGAAATGTTTTTGACTGCAAATGGAATCTTTTAGGATTTCAAATCTGTTGATCAAAAGTTGTTTTCAAATTGAATGTCAATGATGCCACTTTTCATAAGATGTAATTGGAGAAATATTTTTTCGAAGAAACTATTTTTCTTGGGGAATAGTTGCGTTCGGGCTGATAGTTTAAAAATTAACGATTCCCTTATAAAAATATGGCGTCCGTTTGTATTCGATTAGCAATGGTGGTGATAGACTTGTTGTTTTGATTCGTTGAATTTGTAAACTTTCGGTATTGGACTGGTAAAACTAGTTTTACTTAAAAATTAAACGATCGTAGGCCTGAGGGTCAAATGTTGTTCATCATAAAAATATATGTTAATGTGTCTTTGTGATGTTTTGCTTTTCTAATGTGTTCAATATTGCTTAAATTATTTCTAATACAAAAATAAATAATAAAATTCGTATTAAACAAAATGTCTTTTTGTGTCCATTTTTCATCTTTTGTTGTGTTTCTTTGTTGTTGTTAATCTTAAGCCTAAAACTTTCTATTTATTTCCAAATTGAATTTGTATTAAATAGTTTTTAATTAGTTGACTATTTAAAAGATTACAATTTAATATTAGACGTGCATTAAAAAATATTCATTTTCTTTTAATTCTTTTTTCTTTTTCTTGATAAACAATATAAAAATTTGTAAAAATAATTCATGCGTTCAATGTAAAGAGAGAGTCGTTACTGAGAGAATTCCTTCCACTATTTTGAATAGCATACGTTTGTTTTTTAAATATATGTAGTTTTCATTAAATTTTGAATTAATTTTGAAGTTTGTCTCAACTCTTACTCTCGTTGTTTAATTAATTTATTTGTTCTTGATTTGTTGTATGTAGCAAAAATTGTAAAATTTTGTCCGTATTGTTGGATTTTTTTCGTTTGTACATTCAGCAAGATAAATAGTTGAATTTCTTTTTTACTTTCTTAGTAATTGCTTTCCACGTTTCACTTTTTTTTTTAATAAATAGTAATAAATGTTGTAGTATGCCATTTTCGTTTAGTAAATTTTGTTGGTCCATTTATTCAGTGCTTGAAACAGCTATGTAACCTTTTTTGCCCACTTCAAGTCGTCATCGCGCGGTTTTAGACCAGTAAAATGTTCGATGAGAATCTCCAGCAGAGACCAAAACCTGAAAATATCAGTTGATGTAACGTAAAGATTATATATTTTTGGAAATAATAATGGACGAGCATAGAATGTAATCGTCTTATATAACAATTGTGTACTTTTTTCTTGGCCAATATCTGCATTTTTGTCAGGAATGCAATTTTTATGTCTGAAATCCCTAAACAGTTAACTGTGATATCAGATATTGTTCCAGGAAGTTTCAAATGCGTTTAGATGGTGACTTGTAGTGTATGACGCCGACAAAAACTTTGCATAAGCAGTTTTATGAGGAGTGCGGACCTATCTACAGGCCTGAGAGAGATAGATAGAGAGAGAGAGAGGAGAACGATATTTGGCACGGAGCTGCTTGTACTCGGAAAGTTCGTTTTGTTGTGCCATTCGTAATTATAATTTTTAAAATTTAAAAAGAAACAAACTTTATTATTGCATAATTTCTTTGGAATAAAAAACAATAATTAATAAAATAATATATTCCCACTTTGAAAAAGTAATAATTTCTTTTAACACAAATAAATTAAAACGAATAAAACTGTCAAATATGTCAGAATTCGGAAGTAAAAAAATTTTACGAAAATTTATTGAAACAGACTTCTCTGTTCTTTTGGGAATTGAGAAAAATTTCGACAACAAAAACTTCCTTGTATGCACCCACACTTAGTTTTTAGTTATTTTAAAAAAGCAGGTACTTAAAAGAATGATGTCATGCAGAGTATATCCAAACAACTCATTTTTATATTTTGAGAATTTGCTGTTATTTAGAAGCTCCAAATTCTTTGTTGTTTATTTGGTTCAACAGCTGTTTATTATATTGATGTGCCTGCTGAGAGTAGCAGTTTCTTGGATTTAAACTACGATCTTGAGATTATATCAACTGAAAAAGGAAATGCAGATATTAAAGATCATTAACCCTGGATGGTTACTCTCTATTTTTGACATTAAGGTTACTCTTCGTTGAGTCGAATAACAATTTTTCAAAATAACTCTAGCGGAACAATTTTTTAAGCTAAAAATAAGCAAAAATATTTTCATTTAAGTATTTTATTATAAAAATAACGAAATATAACATAAAAACTTTATTTCGCTCTTAAAACTCGGTATGAACTTGAGCAAATATAAAAGAGTTATGGTATAAACACAGTTGCACGACGCTTTTACGCAACAGTTGCGTAAAATCGTCGAATAAGACACAATTAGAGCTGTTAATGTCATTTATAATTATTTGTTATGAGCAAAAAGTGTGACCATATTTCACCAAAAAACATAAAGTAATGACAAAAGCGAAATATTGTTTTAATTTTTATAATATTATATAATTAAGAAAAAGGTTATTGAATTTATGTGCTGTAAATAAAGAAGAAAACATTTCTTAAAGCAAAAAGTTATTTTATTTGCTATACACTGAAAAATGTAAAAGAAAAACGGCCACTCTGCACCAATTTATTCCTCATTCGTCGGCCTAAGATATAGAACTAAACCTATCGCAAAGTTTGTTGTGCACGACGTATTTCGTCCAACGTACATATTGTGTATATTTTTATTTTTATAAATGTGTTTTATTTCCAACGACGAATATTCGTTACGAAGAATTCGTCGGTGTGTTTATAACATTAAGGGCCATTATTACAACTTGATCTTATCTTAAAGTGAGATTTTATCGGTCGGATAAATACATTTTCATTATTACAACTTTCCTTTAATCTAAATATTTGCGATAAATTAAAGCAAGTTCGACTTTGCGATAAGTTTTACCAGGAGGATTTATGTTTATATTGCCATATTTTTTTATTTTTTAATGTGGTAGCACCAAACATAGTTCTTCTTCACTTGAAACGTTTTTTGCCCGCTCTCTCCTTAAGCTGGATTCACCCATGGTTTCAGAACAAAATTGAGGTTCTAGAACATTTTTAGTTTTTTGAGAGTATGTTCTGAAGCGATTTGTTGAGGAACATCAAGGCTACCATATGAAATAATTTTATAAACTATGTGTGTGAGTTTTACAATTCGGCAATACAACTATATATTTAATTTTATTTATAAAAATTCTCACCAGTTATATATTTTGAATGCCAAACAATACAAAACAAGTGCTCCGTATTTTATTATATACACAAACAATATGAAAAAGGTGCATTCTTTTACATACAAATATATAAAACAAGTTCTGTATTTTATTATACATATATGTAATATGATGTGGCATCGCAGTTTTACTATACTTAAAAAATCAAACTAATTGGCAGCACAGTTGCTATGTTCCGAAACAAGATACTCTCTTTCTCTCTCTCTCTCTAAAAGAGAAACGTCAAACTACATATAAAAAAAATGTTTCAGAACGTAAAATTTGTTCTAAAACCATGGGTGAATCCAGCTTAGATGTTGACATATTTTATTTTATAACACAAACTTATATTTTCACAAACAAAAGCTGCATATATTTTCAAAAGGTAAAAACAATTGCGGTAATTGCTAGCGGTATTGCCACACAATAAGAAATAGGCATTCAATATTACCGGCAAGTTGTAATAATGGAAAGTTGCTACCAGCCACTTTATCGACTTATGCTAACGTTGGCATTTACTACCACCAACTTTGTCGTGAATGACGAAGGTGCAAAATGTTATAACTAAAAAGTGGCTGGCATTAATTCTATCTTTCCCCCTTCTGGTGGTTCTAAGCACTACCTTTTTTCTATAGTTTAATTTAAATTAAAAAATTAATACTGTTCTGTGATCTTCATTGACATATGAACAATGAAAACATGTCTATTTTGATGTCGAGAAAACTGTAAACTATATTCACGGTGATATTAAAGGTCACCGTATAAATGTGAGTAAAATAAATCATGACTTTACTTACCTCAACTTTTCTAATGGCCAATTTAACCAACCGGTTGTTATGCAAAAATAAGTTTCATGCGGTGCAACGTGATGGATGCGGTGATGCTTGCGAGGCAATACTATATGATAATTTTGCAAAAATAGTACCCACTTCGGCAGACCCCAATAGGTATGAGACCACTTGTGAATCTACAATTAAGAAGTGAAGTCCAATTATTAAAATCGCTCTCAACACATGCTTATGTACGAATATTTGTAGTGTTGCAATGAAGCTCACCTGATTGGTCATTGCGACAAAGATCGAACATAAAAATAGATATGAAATCCAACCAAAATCCTGCTGTATGTCATTGTGCGATTTTGTGTTAAAACTGTACGCCAAGAAACCCAATATCGGTATACTGACCATGAAATTATCACCATTCGTTTCGATAAAGTCGTGACGTGTTATAGACGTTGGGTCCAAATGATGTTCTCGAAATGGCCGTAAGAAATTCTGCAATAAAGAAAAGTTTTAGTTTTAAAAAGTTTAGTATGAGCAATTCTATCATTGAATGTACGCACTTTGCCTATAATCGGTAATTCAACAGATCCCCAAGTGTCGGCTGCCCAATGCACAAGACCAGAGCCAAAATCAGCTGTAATTATGCCACATATGGCGGATATGCAGGCAACAATTATACGATCGAAATGAAAGTGTTTTAATATTAAAAAGAAATCAATTATCATCAGAGCAATACACGTGTAAACACAGAGAAACTCCTGAGCGCGTTTTCCTGAAAAATATATAGAAATAAATACAAACATCTAAACACAACGATTACACATCAAAAAAAAAAACAGATGGTGGTTCAAGATTACCTAGTATATAATTGCACCATCGCACAGTAAGCTGTCTAGTGGAAAATAATTAAAAAAAAATTTCGAATTTATCAATAAACATACATATGAAAGGTGACACTCCCACGATTCCAGAGGTGGTTTGGTTTTTCATGTGCGTTACACATATAAAAAGTTATACGGCCTTAAAGTTAAACTATTTACATAGTTTTTTCATAACTTTTAAGTAAGAAGAAATGGGTTCGGAAAAATGAATATAAAAAATTAATTTTTCAATAGAAATGCCTGCAATATTATTTGTTTTATTCATAAAGGTACCAGAAGCAATGAAAAAATCCTAAAATTCAAATATTTATAGCAACACTGTAAGAAAAATTGTGACGAATTTAGCCAAAATATATACTTAAGAAAAATTTTCAGCTTCGTTGGACCCAAAAGACTAGTCACATCACAAAACGACTTTTATGCATTAATAATCTTATTTTCTGTTATATTTACTTAAATATGTATACGAAGGCTTAGGTGGTTTCTATGCCAACTTTTGAAATAGAATGATGGAATTGAAATAGAATGATAGATTGCTTTACATGACAAGTTACACCTAAAGATATGAACAAACTTAACATTACTAATTCTCCCAACGAAGACCATTATAGATATGGAATTTCGCCTGTTCTTGTTTGCTAAGATGCTCTGAGTGCATGTTACACATGCGTATCGATTGCCTTTTAAGACTTGGCAAGTTAGAAATGATAAGAAGACACTGCACAATAAAAGAAAACATTCAAAACAAATTCAAGTTCCGATCCGAGATGGGATTAAGATTTGGCACCAGTAGTAATGATGGCAATGCAGTTAATGAACAATCAATATATCATTTGAGTTTAATTTTAAGGAGGGAGGAAACTCGAGAAACATATTTAAATAACTATGATTGGTATTATGTGCCATAAACGTTGCATAAACTGCTCATTCATGGTTGTGAAATTATAAAATATTTTGATTTACCTATCGGTAATATTTAAATACCTGCATGAAATAAGCATTTTGTTTCAAATATTTTCTTGGTTTATCTTAGGAATGCTTTCTGAAGATCCTTTAGAATGTCTACACAAAACAATTGGAAAGAACAGACTTGAGCACACTCGAAGAAGTAGCAGAGAAAATTGTAATCAAGATTTATTCAATAAACTCCTAATTTCTTCCGCTCCATCAATTTCATCTAATAGAAATACAATAAATACAAGCAGTTCTTTCTACAATAATCAAGAAATTTTTAATTACTTAATAGTAGATGAATCTTTTAACACTGATTCACTGACTCAGAAACTTATTTTAGTGATTAAGAACTTGTTTGCAATTGTTATGCTGTTTCAATTAGTTTGTTACTTTATTATTAATCTTTATATAAATATGTTTTTTATCTCAAATAATAATTTCACCGTATTAATATAATGTTAATGAGTATGAGTATTTTCAAAACTTCAAACAATAAATATACTAAAAAGTTTCAAATAATGTTATATTCAAAAAGGTACACGGCAACCCTAAATAAAAAAGATTGGTTATATTTTATAAAAAATCTATCAGGCTTTATCATTTTGTATGTGAAATGAGAGATTAAGATTAAAAATATATTAATAATTAGTGAAATGGGGAAACTTTCGGTATTTAATTGTCCCCTCACCGGAAATATAACAGGATTTTTAAGAATGTTAATTCATTTCTGAAAATAGTAGGCCAAGAGAGATATGTGCCAAAAGTTTCATTAAGCTACCATACCAGTTTTAATACTACATAACTAGATTTTTTCCACTTTTACCGTTCACTGTGCGACGAAGAATTGTCGTTTAAAACTATTTAACTTTCAAATATCGTGCTGACTCTTTTAAATAATTAAATACTTTAACATCATTTCTTAAAACGGGGAATTTTCCACGCATTAGCAACTTTTCTAAAAATGCCCCAAAGTTCTAAACACAACATGATAATAATATTTTTTTAAAATTATTTTATAGTAATAATAAGAAGAAGAAGTATAAAACGAAGTTTCCGAATTTAATGAAAATATGCAACTAAATTAAAAAAGTATAGTAAGAATGTTAGAAATTGTAATAAAATTGAAGATGAATCGTATAATTTGGAAAAATTCGAGAAAAGAACATACAAAATTGATCTGCACTAAAGATTTCTCTTTTAAGATTTAAAAAAAATTAATTTATTAAGCGGCTATGCGCTTTCTTTATTTATTCCTTTAAAAAATGAATCTAAACTACACTTATGTTTACACTTAATACTGATGATCGATTCAGCCTCGTGTTAAATTTAGACTGGAATCATGTCAAAAAATAATCTTCTTATATAATGTTGAATTTTAGTGCCTGTTTGCTTAAACTAGGGTTAGTTATGAAAATGTACATTCTTTATCTTATGTTTATTAACATGCCCTTTTCTTGGGTTGTTTGTTTGTAAATTGTGTTTACTAAAAAATGTGTTTGATATTTTCTTATCTCTAGAATATGTTTACATTTGATATTTCCCTGAAATGAATGTCTTTGTCCTAAAGTGTTTGTATCTTTGTTTCGATTACAATTTAGCAAGTTATTACAAATAGCCTTTCACATGCTTGGTTTTGTTTTATTACAAATAATCTTTAGTAAATTTGACATGTTTGATTTATTACAAATAATCTTTGTTTTAGTTACAGCTAATGTTTGTGTCTTAAAGTATGTTTTGTATCTTTGTTTTAGTTTAACATGCTTGATCTTGCTTTAGCTTAAATTATGTTTGTATCTTTGTTTTAACAACCTTGAGGTTGTAGTGTTCCTTAACTCACTTCAATGCTATTCTAACCGTATCACCCACTTCATGGTTTTTAATAACATTCTTTAGTTTTTGTTAAAAATATGAATTTTTCTTCACAAAAATATATTAACATGATTTGACGTTTTCTATTCAATTTTTCAAAGTTATTCGAATGAAAATGTTTATTTTTAATCATTCGAATAATCAAATGAAAGATTAAAATTATTGGGTTGCTGGAACATGAAAATTGTTTATTATTTATTAATTCACAACTCTGACACTAGCGAATTGCTTCTTATGAAAAATTTTGAAAAAATTTGTGAAATTCAACCTTGATTTGGAAATAATATTAACATAAAAAAAAACAATTCAATGAATTGAATTCATTGATATTATTTTAGTTGTGAATCTTAGAGCCCCGTTAACTTAAATAACTCATTTAACTCTGAAGAATTATTTTTTTTAATTTTCTTTGAAAACTTACCTGGACTGTATAGTTTGGCCAATTCCTGAGCTCCTTTATGTTGTGGACCCCACCTTGGTGAGGCTTTTTCTGTAAAAGTTTGTTCCAGTGCGGAATTGCCATTTGGATCATCTTCATGCATTGAGTTTTCCAAAATCTCCTGGTCACTTTTTAAGGACATCTATTGCGGTTGGTAAATGAAAAGTAAAGAAAAAGGAAATAAATCTTGATCCGTTATCAAGTAGCCAGAAAATGTAAATAATATGATAGTGTGAACTGCGCAGTATTTCTTTCATATACATATTATTAGTTTTATATTATTTAGTTGCTTTTATTTTTATTTAATTTGTTTTTCATATTTCATTACTATTTTTATTCACTTTTTGTTTTTAAATAAAGAAAATATTGGCATGAGAAATTTTGTAGAGAATACACCTGTTGTGAGTTGAATAATTGCACACGTGTTGAAGGTAAATATGCATACATATTCATTTCATACGTTGGCATACAGGCATGAATGGTCAGCGTTTAGAAGTACATACCCAGCAAACATTTTTTTACGATGTATCTGGAAAAATGTATTTAAGCACAGCAACTATGGCCAGTAGATTCTAGTACGTCACTTCTGCATTTCTACAATAATTATATTAGATTGATTTCGATATTGATGAAGAAAGAAATTTTCATTTCCTATAATTCCGATTTTATTGATTATATTGCAAATTATATTATAATAAACCGAACAGAGCAGAGTTTAAGGTGGGAATTTAACCCACAACCTCCACACTGACAAAATAGCACCACAGTATGTCGCAAGAAATTCGTACTAGTCGAAACATGCACTCTCATTTATATTTGTATGCTGTATTATATAATGATTTCATATCTTAGATATGTGCATGATTTTAAACTTATAAAATATAAGCAAATATTTCCTGGAGAGATCTAAAGCACTTTAATTATTTAAATTATAATATCTAAAGTGAAGAACGCAAAAAAATCGGAAAATTCTCTAATATTTAGTCAGACGTTTTTCCGAAATTGCTTAGATATTTGTAAAACTCTTTTAATTTTTACTCACTAATATCATAGAGACTTTAGCCAGAATTTTGATTAAATTTTCAGAATTTGTTTGGACAAGAAGGTTCTATTTCTTGCCAGCTAGTTGCATGCATATATGATACTCTATCCATTCAACAGCCGACGAAATATGTTCGCTGAGTTAATACACATACAACAACACATGTGAGTAAAGATGCTTTCTCAAACATAAACTCAATACATGTCCGAAATAATGCGAATTTGTTAAAGATTAGCCACATTCTAAATGGAACGTTTTTCAGGTCTACTTTAAACCGTTTGGAGCTGCCGTATCAAATCACAGAATATTCTGTTGGTATGGCAACCCAAGCGAATATCACAAGATGTCATGAAAACTGTTAACTACAAAATCAAACTCTAGTAAGAAAGTCTTATGTTATGAAATAATAGCTGATATCAATAAAAGTAAATTCAAATATTTACAATATCTTCTTAAAATTCCACTTTTATTTGAGACCAAATATGTTTGCTTAAGAAACGTGGAAGAGTTTTCAAAATATGAAGAAAATAAAAAAGAAAAAACGGCAACACAGAGACTTAGCGAAAGTTGATGCCGCATTTATGGATCTTTGTAAAGCGTTTAATAAGGTATCTCACGATGAGGTATCAACGGTCGAAATCTTATCTATCGAACA
The DNA here is from genome assembly GCA_963675445.1 of Linnaemya vulpina. NCBI lineage: Eukaryota > Metazoa > Arthropoda > Insecta > Diptera > Tachinidae > Linnaemya > Linnaemya vulpina. Next base: position 25,893,242 of record OY776276.1, read on the forward strand.
GGTCCTACACGGTTGCTATAGAAAATTTTATGTCGCAATCGTGTACTCTTTTATTGTAAATGAAACTTATTTGTTGGCTTTAAATTTAAAACCAGACTATATTGAAATCATTCACAATCAGTGTGGAAACACTATTACATGCTCTTAATAATACGAATGTTGTTATCGGTACAGATTTTTACGGTCTGTGTTCCATTTTAGAACTTTATTAGAAATTAAGATATTTTTAGTTTAAATAGGTGACTATTGCCTTTAAGGATATTGTAGTCCTTCAGAGTATATAATAAATGTATAGAAAATGTGTTACCATCGGTTTGATACAGTTCTCGTATCCCTTTTCTTATTGAAAGTGGTAAAAAAGAACATATAAACTAAGCCACCTTACAAGTGGTAAGTAGTAATAAACAAAATTTCGATGATGATGAAAGTGCAGCGACTTTCGAAAACAGCTGTTGTGATCAGCCATTGAAAATTGGATTTAATACGGTAGTAAATAGTTCGGTGCAAAATACTTGCAATTATAAAACTATTTAGTCTCCTCTTTACAAGAATCTGACAAATAAGAGAATATGATATAAATGTAGTGAAGTTATAGACTATTTCAATCACTTCTATTTCTCTTGAGCCACTCTGTACTCATATTTCAATGAAAAAGATTTTTTTCTGATTTTTTAGTAACGCAGTCATTAACTTAAAAATTATAGTTGACAACATACACCGGTACACATTCTTAGTAATTTATGTTGATTTACTCTTGTCCCATGGAATATTTATCATGTCTTTCTGAATTCGACGTTACGACTTTCAGCCAATAAAATTCAATACATAGAATGAATAATTTAGAGTAACATATTCGGGTTTACCGAATCTTATACACCCTACACTGACGTACGTCTGTTACATTTCAATTGTCTAACCTTGGAATCGTGTTTTTGATTTTGATTGATTTCTTTATTCGAATATAATTCTTCATGATATATAAAAATTAGTTATTATTATATAGAAATATTACATCTCTGGAATCGAATTTGGGTTTTGCTGGTTTCCAATAACAATCTAATTGGGACTCTTTGCAATACTTCAATCCAAGAGCGAAGTCTTTAGCTTTTCTAGGGGCTTTGGAAAACCGATTTCACGTACAGACAGACGAACATTGTTTATATGAATTAAATTATACAGATAAATTTTCCACAAAATTTTGTTAAAATTGGCAGCGATTTTCGGAACACCTTATAATAGTGTATACAGATTCAATACATCGGAGATTGTTAAAACGCCCACTGTGCGGTGTTTATCGTTTTAACCATTTTTCGGTGTGTGGGATTGCCTTGCAAACTGCGCACACCTTCAATGTAGACTCTTGTCACAATAATTTGGAACATTTCAAATTTATAACACAAGATATTCCAAATGTGCACAATGTAACGGTACGTTAATGTTATGCAGCGGACGTATCGGATGTTTTTTATAGAGTGATAGAAGCTTAAATCATAATAAAACATCGTAATATATTTTTGATATCAATGAAACGGTCCTTATTGGATAGACAATTTTATGACGTTAATGTGTAAATATGATTTCGGCCATGTGGCCGCCACGGCTGGCGCGTACAAGGCGCAATATGGAACACCAATTTTCACAAACAGCAACATTCTGACCATCATCGTTTTTGAAGACATATGGGCCGGGCCAATGACTCCGTCAGCCCATAAAGCGCACCAAACAGTAATTTTCTGTGGATGTAGTGGTGTTTCGACAAAAGCTTGTGGATTCTCCTCACTACAAATGCGACAATTCTGTTTATTTACGTACCCATTCAACCAAAAATTGGCTTAATCGGAGAGTAAAATTTTGAATGGACGAAGTGCACGATAAGTTTGATGAACAGAACCATTATTTTGATTAAAAATTTCTAAAATTTGCATGCGTTGCTCTGGTGTAAGTCGATTCACAATGAAATGTCAAAGCAAACTAAACAAAAAGCAACTACCAGCTGTTAAATGGGTGGTCAAATAAAGCAGTGATGGCAACTCAAAGTTGTATCACTCTATAAAAAACACCCTATACTTTTTTAGATCGAGTCCGGCAGAACCCGAACCGAGCATTTCATCAATTGTACTTCTTTAAAATTTATTTATTTAAATCAAAATAAGATATTAAATTCAATAAAAAAAAACACTTATTCATGTTTGAGAAATGGTGTAATTTTTGCTGATATGAAATTCGGCCGCTTTTTTTGTTGTTGTATTTTTTAAAGACTTCTGATATTCATTAAAACATTGTCTTTCCATTATTTTCATGTGCGCACATGATGATAATTTGTATGTGTTTTAGTAACGGAATATGGAAAGCGGTTCACCCTAAAGGCCATCGATGTAACTTCTAAGACGAATTTTAACCGCAAAGCTAGTGTAACGTGGATTTTGTGCTTTTATTTTCTTCTATTGAGCTCTTCCAGCCAAAACACAATTATTTAATTTTTAAATCAACCGATTCTCACGTGATGGTGATTGTTTTAGTTTTTGATTACGAGAAGATAATCGGGAACAAACTGTTCAAACACAGTTTCGGAGTTTTTAGAAAATTACTTTTTCGTTACCGGTAACTTTTGGACGGATTAACCGATTTTGCTCTGGTATACGGATAACGACGTATTTTTTTCATGTTGAGTTTGTGAAATCGATCGTTGAAACCATTTAAAAGCCTCCTAAAAAACATTTTGATATATGCCTTTTTAAGTGAGATACCGTAAGATCTGCCGGCTCGAATTGGTTGGAATTCACAGCTCTTCAGAACATTGCCAATTCGGTTTGATTCGGTACAGCCGTTCAAAAGTTAGAAGCATACATACTTACGGACTTACACACGCACACACACTTATAGCGTGGAGATTTGATGAGAGCTCAATTTTTTCAAAACGGAATAAAACATACAAGTCAAAAATTCGTTATTCGGTATCTAGTCCGAGCACGAAATTTCCGCCGAACTCCGCATGTCCGGTCGGACTCTCATGTTCATGTACACGGTTAGATCCATTTGAAGCTGGGAAAATTTGCTTTGCAAAAACTCAATTCAGCTGATAGAGAGAGAGAGAGAGAGAGAGAGAGAGAGATCTTATATTCGCACTGGCAAAGTAAACTTTTTCAACACGCAACAGCTTTAACACTGAAAAGTTATGCATCCTATTCTGAAATTGATTTTTTATATTCAACGAAAACATTTGGGGCGATAGTATATCTTTGCCGCCGTTACTTATATATGATTTACGGCTAAAAAGTTTAATGTCTGTACATTAAATCACATTGTTAATAAACTAATTTTTTGACATATTGTCATGTATATAATATTGTCATTTATATATTTATATATATAATAAATTTCATATTATAATAGTACAATGACAATATGTCAAAAAATTAGTTTATTAACAATTCAATTGAGATTTTATTTTTCATTTTGCCTTATAAATACTTTCATTGTTATCCAAGGGGTTTCTAATTGTATAAAGGTATAGAAAAATAAAATAGAGTCGTATCAAATAAAAGTTGTTTGTTGGTTTTGGTTTGTATAAGTTTCATAGCCTGTTACACTTATTATAATGTGATTTTTTGAAATTGTTTGTGAATTTTTATAGTTAATTTATTTAACATAATTCTCAGATGGTTTTTGGAAGTCTTTTAATAAGTTGAGAAGTTTGAAACTTTGCAAAACTGTGGTTGAAGTCTACTGACGATTTGGTAAGAAGCACCAATGAAATGCATATAGACATTGCTTAACCACCCAACAAATAAATTTCATATTATATATAATTAAATCACATTTTTATAATATTAAAAGAGAACTAAATCGCAAAAACTAACATACAAGTGAAACATTTTTCTCGTTTAACTTACGTAGTTGGCAGTCACTGAACGTTTTTCCGTATGCCGCCCCAAAATAATGTATTCAGCTCTTATTAAGGCAGCAGCTGTTTTAGTCTATACATACAAATTCATTTAGATGGTCTTGTGCACCAGAAAACAAATTTAATAATCTTACTTTTTCCAGTTATTCTTGGCATTTTCAATTCCAATTGCTGATCGATGTTTAATATAGCATACTAGGTAATGACGAGTTGTTCACATGAGTCATATACTTCGAGCTATTTTTTTATGACATATCTCTTTATGACTACAGTGTAACTCCCCAATTATTTTTTTAAAACTTTTTTACTTTTTTAATTTAGTGGTATTGGACGTAATGACCCTTGTATGAGCATCGAGTTCGAAATTCATTTTAACTACTTCAACAATTGCCTTCGTAAGAAAATTGGAGAATTTATGTATGTATGTGTGTATGTGTGTATGTGTATACAAACACATCTATCTACACAAGTCCGTAAGTATGTACGTTTGCGTGACTTTCCACAGTCTAATAAATAATAGAACCGGTATTTTAAACAATTAACAAATTATAAATACCTACGGCATTTCGCAATGAATCACTTTCTTCTGGCATACATACATGTTAATATGTACATATATGTATGTACATATAGAGATACATATCCATTTACATGTATTAATTGTACCGCTATTATTTATTAATTTCTTGAAGAATTATAACACGTTGCTCACATCTTGATAAACTCATATTAAAGTGAATGAGTTTTACATCAAACATGTGTACGGGAATGGCGTACTAAAAGTAAACAAGACTTAATATAATAGTGATGGATGGATGGTACAATTAATTATCAGCTCATTGTTTTATTAACATATTGTTAATGAAACACAAAACCGCTCGTTCATCGGTCAGTGACATGGTAATTTCTTATAATACTATGAGATGGGCGCGTATTTACCATAGTGTAGCTTCAAATGGCTCGAACGGGCTTTCAAACCTTTCTTTTTTTTTTTTTAATCAAGTCATAATTTGTTTTTTAGGCATATGAAATATGTTTCGAAACAAAATAGACACCAAACAAATCAAACACAAAAAAAGAGTAAACTCTAAATTTTAGAGTTAAAAAACAGCTCGTCAATAGACTATTCTATTCATAATTGGTTGTGTTTCACAAAACGAAATGTTTTGTGAATTTACACTAAAAATTTTTTAACAATAAAATATCTTATACATATATTTATATACATATATTTATGTTTTTATACATACATACATTATAATATTAATATATTTTTCACTCAAAATAATTTTTATTATAAACCATAGATAGTTATTCTTACTTATAAATTTCTTTCCAACTAAAGAACGCATGACAATTGTCAATTCCATGTTTCGAGTTTTTTTAGAATCATTTTTGTTTTCTTATTAAAACATTCAATGTAAAAAACATTCGAAAAAAGGAATCAAACATTGTTTCGTTTCTATTTTTATACCCTTCACAAAAATGTGAAAGGGTATATTTAGGTTTGTCATTCCGTGTGTAATTTGTTCGATATCAATATGCGACCCCATAAAGTATATATATTCTGGATCCTTATGAATAGCGATGACGATTGAGCGATGTCCGTCTGTCTGTACGTGAAATCGGTTTTCCCAAGCCCCCAGAAGAGCTAGAGACTTCATTCTTGCACTGATCGATTGGAAGTGCTCTAACTTAGAGTGGTATTGAAATTCAGAAAAATCGGAAGGACGGTTCCAGAGCTGGGAAGCTTACACCAATTTCCCGACGCAAAATTAATACCAAAAACCGATTATTTTTTTGCTTATTTGAAAATTGAACCTATTTCATGCATTGGGACTCCTCAATTGTCCATTTAAAACTTAAAAAAATTTTTTTTTTCCAGGGATGGCAAATTAAAAATTTTTTTTGTACATTCGGTGTTTTGTGGTACATATAATAACTAAAATGTTTAAAAATTTAAAGTTTTTCTTAAATAAAACCGTTTTTGGTGTAATGAAGATTTGCATCGATGAAAAAAAATTAAAAAATTTAAAGTTCCCATCCAGGGTTAGGAAATTCAAATTTTTTTATACAATAAGCTAAAAAAATCAAAATTTCAATTCCAGGGTTCGGTACTGCAATATTTTTAGTACATGAAAGTGACGAAAGTAGTAAAAAATTTTTAATTTTTCTTAAATAAAACCGCTTTATACACCATGAAGACTCCCATTGGTAGCAAATAATTTTAAAAAATTCAATTTTCGATTCCAGGGATCAGAAATTGAGTATTTTTTTTACACATTCGGTATTTTGTGGTACATATAATAAGTAAAATGTTTAAAAATTTAAAGTTTTTCTTAAATAAAACCGTTTTATACATCAGGAAGATTTGCATAGATGGAAAAAATTAATTATAAAATTTAAAAATTCTTATCCAGGGTTAGGAAATATTAATATTTTTTGTACATTAAAATAACTAAAAATCAACTAACGTCGTTTTATCCTGGTTAAAATTAATTTTTGTCCTGGTAGAACAGAATTGGTATCAAAATTAAAAAAAAAAACAAATTTCGATTCCAGGGCTCGAAAACTGATATATATTGTACTACAAGAAAGTGACAGAAATGGTTACAAATTTGTAGTATTTCTTAAATAAAACCACTTTATACATCTTGAAGACTTGTATGGGTAAAAATTATTTTAAAACGTTTTAATTTTCGCCTCCAGGGATCGGAAATTGAAATATTTTTTGGGCACATTCGGTATTTTGTGGTACATATAATGACTAAAATATATAAATATGTTAAGTTTTTCTTAAATAAAACCGTTTTTGGTAACATGAAGATTTGCACGGATGAAAAAATATTTTTAGATTTAAAGTTCCCATCCAGGGTTAGGAAATTTGAACTTTTTAATACAATAACATAACCAATAATCAATTAACGTCGTTTCTTCTTGGTTAAAATAATTTTTTATTCTGGCAAAATAAATTTGGTATCAAAAATTTAAAAAAATCAAAATTTCGTTTCCAGTGTTGTATACTGCAATGTTTTGTAGTACATGAAAGTGACAACAATTTTTACAAATTTTAGTTCTTCTTATATAAAACCGCTTTATACATCATAAAGACTTGCATTGGTAAAACATTATTTAAAAAAATTTAGTTTTCGTCTCCAGGAGTGGGAAATTTTATTTAAATTTTTTTTTTTGGTACATTTTTTTTTTCTTAAATAAAACCATTTTTGGTATCATTAAGATTTGCATTGATTAAAATAAATTTAAAAATTTAAAATTCCCAAATTTCAAATTTTTTTATACAACACATAACCAAAAATCAATTAATGTCGTTTTTTTCCAAGTTAAAATTGTTTTTTATTTCGGCGAAACAAAATTGGTATTAAAAGTTAAAAAAAAATAAAAATTTTTATTCCAGGGTTGGATACTGCAATATTTTGTATAACATGAACGTTACCAAAATGGTTAAAAATTTGTACTTTTGCTTAAATAAAACCGCTTTACACATTATGAGGACTTCTATTGCTAAAAAAAATTTTAAAAATTAAAATTTCTTTTCCAAGGGTGGGAAATTTGGAATATTTTTTTAAGTAACCAAAAAACGCAACTGAAGTTGTTTTTATTTTTTGCTAACTGAAACTATTTTATAAGTTAGAAAGCAGACGTACGCTAGTGAAGGGTATATAAGATTCGGCACAGCCGAATATAGCACTTTTACTTGTTTCTATTTGTTTTCGAATGGTCTCGTTACATCAAACCTGTTTGATTCTATTCATTATATTTCGTTTGTTTTAAATTTTTGTTTTGATTATTCGACAAGTTTCTTGAAACATCAAACCATTTGAAGTCTACTGCCATTCGTTGCAACAGTATGGTATTTGCTACCCCAGACTTGATGCATGACAACTAATTTATTTTAAAGATATTTCGCTTACCAAAAACTGTGCTGAACAAACTTTTTATAGCCTTTCCACAGTTGGAAAACGTACTTACAGAATAGTACATTAATAAAACTATTATCCTTTGAATGAAATGGCGAATTGTTCAAGCAATGACTTGCGATTTTTTAGTTCATTGGCCCATAATCATAGTTATAAATATATATACATTGTATATACAGGGATTAGAGAATTTTATTATAAAATTCATGGTAAATTTAGTTCAGCGAAGAAGGTCATTTCTGGTTGAATGGATATATGAACAAGTAAAATTGTTTCAAAACAACTTTTTCCAATATGAAAGAACTAGACTTGGTTGATCTTCGGTTTCAAAGACGGTACCACATACGACACAGCACGCAAAAGATTGGCCCAATTGATAGGTGAGTACGGTGAACAGTTTATTTCACGGTTGCGCCTGATAAATTGGTTGCCTAGATCATACGAGTCAACGCTTTTAGACAATATCTTGTGGCAATATGTTGTAGCTTATGTCTATAATGACATTGCGGGCTTGTTGATACACTGGAAACCAGTATTGTAGAATTGTTTCGAGATATACCAGCCCAAAATTTGTCTCAGACTATGAACCATTTGAGGCGTAGTCGCATTCAATGTTTAAATTAAATAATCTTATACATTGAACATTATAGATCGTTCTATCGACTCAAATAAAGATACCAGTGCTTATTGGGAAACATAATTAAACAAAATATTTGTAATATAAAAACTGTTCTAAAATTTATTTGCAAGTGCTGCTAGTAACGTGTCCAGCCCGAGACACATAGAATCCGTCATACGTTATCCGTCGCTTTTTTCAACTGACAGCCAAGTTAAAATACACGTTTTCTTATGAACTTGATCACATACAATACTTCTCCGTGAACGCAAAGTAACTTTTGCGTACGTTGAGTACTTTGACAACCTCTCTCTCTTTTAGACCTATAAGTCTTACTTCTTCTTTGCTTAAGACGTTAGAAATAGCAATTGATATTCATTTGAGAATGACCAGACCTAAGAATGTTCTCTCAGAGTCCCAGCATGCATACACGAAAGGCAAGTCTGTGAAAACCGCACTGCTTTCTCTATTGGACTACATGGAGAAATCTCTTGAACACAAGGAATTCACTATGGTAGCCTTTCTGGACATTGAGGGTGCTTGCAACTACGTCAATCCTGAGTCCATCATTGAAGAAATGCAGGCCGTAGGGATTGATATTGATATCTGTAGGTTTGTTAGGAATCCGCTTACCTTCAGGGTCGTCAGGGCCTCGATTGGGGATGCAACTGAATACAGAGCAGTCAATCGGGGCACTCCACAGGGAGGTGTTTTATCACCCCTTGTGTGGAATCTGACTATTAATTCGCTTTTCTTCAAGACGGTCGCATACGCCGATCATGTTGCGGTGGCGATCTCTGGTAAACACTTAGATACCATACCTCAGTGTATGGAGTCCGCACTGGCAATCCTAAGCAGATGGATTACCAGTAGTGGGCTCAGTGTGAATCCAGCCAAAACTGAGCTGGTGCTCTTCACTTGGAGGTACAAGATTGACAGCTTCATGTATCCGAAGCTGAACGGCACCCACTTGAAAATATCTGGCAACGCCAAGTACTTGGCTGTAATCCTAGATAGCAAGCTATCATGGAACCTAAACATCCAAGCGAGGGCGGATAAGGCCCTGGTGGCCATTTATACATGCAAAAGGGCAGTTTGTCTCAACTGGAGTGTGAACCCCAGAGGGATCAACTGGATCTTTGAAGCTGTTGTCAAACCGATACTCTTTTATGGAGTACTGGTGTGGTGGAATGCGATGGTTTCACCATGTTGAACTGGCTCCCAGTGGACATTCTGGCCAAACAGTTGGCCCTCTTTTCCGCGGTCAGGTTGAACGCTGCCCATAGTCAAGGTTTGGTTATGTGCATGCCAGGATTGTGATGAAATACGAAGACATCAGGATCCATGACAACGTTGACTATTATGTACCAAAACCTTTCTTTGGCCGACTTTTCCATTCTCTTGTCAAGGACAGGGAACAGGCTTCCAGATTATCATTTTCCGTAGATTCCATTAGAGTCTTTACTGATGGATCTAAGAGGACAACTAATGTAGGCGGGATTTTTCACGAGGAGATCTTTAACGTAACAACTTCATTTAGGCTTCGGGATGGTTGCAGCATCCAAGCAAGCAGCTAGATGGCTGAGGTATTATAGGATATCGAACGATGTCTATATCTTTACCGACAGTAAGGCGGTCATCTCTGCTATCAATGGTGTGCACAGCACATCCATAGCTGTGGTCAAATGCCGACTATCTTTGAGTGAGATAGCGAGACATTCGAGGGTGACACTTGTCTAGGTACCGGGACATTCTGACTGTACTGGCAACCTCATTGCTGACGGAATGGAGAGGGAAGGGACAGAGCTGGATAACTCTATGATCTGTCACTTCACAGTCATTCGCCTATCGCAATGCAAGTTTTTGGTTCAGTGTGATTCATACAAACTGGCTCAATCAAGATGGGAAAACGTGACCAACTGCCGCGTGCCAAGGCCCACATGGCCCCGCAACGACCCACGCAGAAGACGTGACCTTTTTAACTTCAACAAGGTACGGCTACGGCAACTAGTGAATGTCCTAACTGGACATTGTAGCTTCGGGACCCATGCAAGAAGGATGGGTCTGGAACACAACGACTTCTGTCGAAGCTGTAATGATGAAGAGGAGGAAATAGTACTCCATCTTCTATATCAGTGCCCTGCCCTGAACAGCGTAAGGGCAATGGCACTGCGGTCCAACTTCTTGTCGGATCTAGATAGCCTGGCGAGTGTGGAGCTTGTCAGAATATCGGCCTTCCTGGCGTCCACAGGATGGCTTAATGCTGAAGAGGACTCCGAATGTATAGACCCAAGTACATTGTTTCGACAATGGCCCCAATAACCTCTCTCTCGCTCTCTATTTTTTCAATACAGGTTCGAGCTTTGTGTGTGCTTTTAAAGCAACAGATATGTACAACAACAACTGATTTTCAATCCGTTAACAAAGTACTCATTGTGCCAACCTTATCCGTCAATGCGTTAACGTTATTTGAAAAAGTCGACGCATAACGTATGATAGATTCTATGTGTCTCGGACTTCCCTGTATAGTCAGCTACTGAATTATTCGGAAAACGGCACCACCAAAACAACACCATGAGTTGCTGTTGGTAGTTGGATACTCTACATATGCCAATGTAGCCGCTCTCATATATGAATATTCTTCAACAGTGTTATTCCAATAAAATGTATTCGAAGTCCACAAAGAAATCAACCAGAAAAACAGCATGGACAACAACCATTTACCGCGTTGCCAGTTGTAGTGAAAGTAATCATTGTCATATACGCACATGTCTGTAGTCTACTGTACTGAATTGGATTATTCACACTGTGTGCTATTTAGTCATATTGTCGTCTTAATATTTTAGACCAGTTTAAAAAAGTTCTTGTGCTGCATACAAAAATGTCCTTAAATAATAGCACTCTTTCAGGTACGTTTTTTGTTTTGTTATAAAATAGCTCTAGAGTTCTGAGTCGAACGGCTGAAAGTGTTTCGGCGATAGTATATATTTGCCGTCGTAAGTTATATATGATTCAGGATTAAAAAACGGCTAACAAAAAACAAGAAAAAGAAAGAAAATTAAAATGACAAAAACTAAATACATACAAGTAAAAAATGTTTTTCGTTTAACTAACGTAGCTGACGGTCGCTGAACGTTCTTGCGTACGCCGCCGCAAAAAAATGCTGTTTTTGTTTATACACATACAAAAATATATTTAGCAAACTAAGTTATTACGGGTTGTTCACACTAGTCATATTTTTCTCTTGTACAATCTTCAGCTGGTCGTAGGCATCTGGTGTGCTTATACGACCACAATGAACTTTAGTAAACCACTGATGATGCAATTTTTCCGTAGTATTTCGCAATCAGTGGCTGTCAAACTCAGACTAAATGACGCGGCTTGTTCTAATATTCGCGGAGTCAACTGACAGATCTTTCTAGATCGCAGCAGTATTGCTCTTTCAGTTAAAAGGAACGAATTTCTATAAATTCAAGGACACACCCTCGTATATTAATTGCATGTATCTATATGCAGAACGTGTAACAACTGACCGAAGTGCAAAGTTCTGACCTAAAATGAATACCGTATTCCGAATAACGTAAATAACATTTGCTGCTAATTAATTAATCCTACAAAAGGAACGATGACATGTCAGATTATTTATAAAATAACACTGAACTCCCATCAATTGTTAAATAAAAATACACAACAAATTGCCATTATTGTGTCATAGAAAAATTGATTAACATGCAGAAATTGTTTTTCAATTATTTCAAAAGCATATTAAAATAAAGAATCATATTTTAAAATAATTCATAAAAACAAAATAAAAGGTTTGTTCCAGGTGCAAAACAAAACGGTCCCGACTACTCCATATTATCAGCGTTGTCAACTTGGTACTTTTCGTACTATTTTACGATACGCAAATAGGTCCGGAAAACCACAACATTTTGAGAACCAATTTAAAAGGAAACACCGCCCAAGGAAAACGTTATGAATCACTCATAACTTATTTCAATACCTGGTTAGACGAAGTTCCCAAGCTGGACTCTCACTGCAGCCGTCAACACACAACTATATTTTACTTTCACTCTGATTTTGAATCTTATAGAAACGTATATGAAAATCTCTCCTGTATCTTTCCGAGAATTCATGGAAATTTTAGGAAAACAACATTATTCTAGATTCAAACCAAGAAATGATATGGGGGAAATTTGTATATCATATGAACCAAAAATACCTCTCAGGATCGATATGATAGCCACAAAAACCAAATCAACAATATGAGAGAGGAAAACATAAATGATGGAGAGAGGTTAATGCTTAAAGCTTTAAACACAATAACGACAGCAGGCTACACGAACACCGACTACAAACGCCGTTGGCTACAATCGTCGCCTCGTAGTCAGCTACTGAATTATTTTTAAAGCGACACCACCAAATCAATAACCATGAGTTGAATTCTCTTCAAACGCCAGTATAGCCGCTTTCATATATTTAATACTCCTAAATAGTGTTATTCCCATAAAATTTATTTAAAGTCCACAATATATGACAAGAAATCATTGCATTAGCTTGATAATATAGTTTGTTGCTTCTTTTTGTATAATAAAACAACATATATTAGAGTTTAAAATAATTGAATTTATTTATATTATACTGGCAACACTGCATCTACTCATTGTCGCTCACAAAAATAGAAATTAGTTTAATTTGACTACAACCACAAAAACCGCAGGGACAACAACCAGTAGCCGTGTTGCCTGTAGTAGTAAAAATAATCATTCTCATATAAGCACATGCTGTTGTTATTGTGTTTAATGCTTGAAGCTGCAGAACTTATTCAACAGTGAAAAGCAACATCCTCATGCTACAAAATAAAATTGCAGGTTCACAACTTTACTAAATACCACATCGTTAAGCATTAAACACAATAACGACAGCAGGCTACACGAACACCGACTAAAAAATTCGTTGGCTATAATCGTCGACTCGTAGTCAGCTACTTAATTATTTTTAGAACGACACCACCAAATACCATGTGTTGTTCTAGAATTATCCTCTTACGCCAGTGTAGCCGCTCTCATGTATGTAATAAGAGTATTAATAGTGTTATTCCAATTAAATATATTGAAAGTCCACAATATATGACAAGAAATCATTTCATTATCTTGAAACTATAATTTCTTGTTTCTTTTTGTATAATAAAACAGTATATTTTCAAGTTTACAATAACTGAAATTATTTATAGTATACTGGCAACATTGCATTTACTCATTTTCGCTCACCAATATAGAAATTAGTTTAATTAGACTACAACCGCAAAAACAGCAGGGACAACAACCAGTAGCCGTGTTGTCTGTAGTAGTAAAAATGCATATGCATTCTATTTTTGACAAGTTGTAGTCTGAGTCTGCTGTCGTTATTGTGTTTAATGCTTTACTCGTGAATCAGACGACTCTCTGTGGGATAAAACTGAAGGAAAGCTTGTTCCATCGACTTTCGCCACTATGTATTCTCATAAAACATTTCAGAAACGAAATCCTCCGTGAGCCAAATTGCCATCATATAATCATGTATTCAGACGGATGCTTTTACCAAAATCGCACTGTGTTGTTATCCAGTGCTTCGATTTCCTTTCGTGTTGAAAAAAAATTCTATCTTCCATATAGCATACCATTCTGCTTGAATAGTGTTCCTGTATGTTGTGTTCAATGGCTCACTGTTTTATGGAACAATCCATACTTTAAAATTACATAAAGTCCACATACATTTTTAACTAGACTATTAGAGACTAAGAAAAATTATTTTCTAGTTTTTGGTAAATTTTAAAATAAAAGATTGCAACTTTATTTTTTTTAATTATATATTTATTTTTTAACTTTTTAGTCTGATGTAGCTTCTCAAATGATAAAATTTAAAAGAAACAAATAAAATTTATGTCACCTTAATTTAAATACAGGCCACTTCAGTGGAAATATCTGTGACCCAAATGATAACAATATACTGTCATACATGGTTGACCTTTGGTCCAAATTTGAGCTAAATCGGTGCAGATTTTAACGGAACTACAAACAAAAAGTTACTTTATTCATTTAGTCATTCGTCAGCGTAATGCTATAAGCACAACTCGGACGAAGGATGAGTTTTTCGTACCGAATATTCGTCGTTGGATATAAAACACATTTACGTAAATGAAAATGGACGAAATATGTCGTGCACAACGAAAAAAGAAAACCAGCCACTCTACACCAATTTATTCCTCATTCGTCGGCCTAAGATATAGAACTAAACCTATCGCAAAGTTCGTTGTGCACAACGTATTTCGTTCAACGTACATATTGTGTGTATTTTCGTTTACATAAATGTGTTTTATTTCCAACGACGAATATTCGTTACGAAAAAGTCGTCCTTCGCTCCAGTTGTGTTTATAGCACAAAGCATTAAGGAAAGGTTTTAAAAAAATTTTTCATCTTTTTTATCTTTTTATATTTATATTTATGATGACACGTGCTTTTGCTTCAGACACCTCAAATACAAAAGAACGTAACAAATATAACTAAAATATTTGAAAATATATAGTTTTTCCTGTTGAATTATTTTAGTTGTTTTGTTTTAACGCTTATTCCATCAATTGTTTCTACATCTGAAGTATTTCTTATTTTACAACATTTTTTGCTTCTGCTGCAACATGAGAATAAGTGATGTTACGTACTTTTGGATTTTCGACGACGATATGTTCTTCAATATTTCGAAATTTATGTATTTTTCTTTAATATTTATTCGTGTATAAATTTTTTTAAATCGGTACATCCACCACATCTGCCTTTTTCTTTTAAAATTTCCATTGTTTTTATATGAAATAAGTCATTCCCAAGCATTTATTCACTTTCAACAGCTGCAGTACAATTTGTGAATGAAGTGTTATAAAAAGTAGAGAAAAATATTGGTTTCACCATGTTTTGAAAAAATGGACTTCTCATCAGGGGTCAAATTGCGGCGGTCGGTATTGATCGAAATTAGTGTTTAAGTTGTATGGGAGTTTCTATCGCGGTAATTTGGTCCCAGATGTCCACGTCTTGAGGCGGCTTTTAAACCGAATCAAACGAATCTACTAGTATTCTGAATAACGTTCCTGAACTTAGAATCCTTATGAACTCGAACCGGTTCAAACTGATAGATTTCAGGATATCCCCAATAAATATAGGAAATAAGAATTTTTATAATAACTTTTAAATGGCTTTACCGATTAATTTTACAAACTAATCAGGTGTTAACATATCAAAGCCACATCGACCACCTTGAACCAGATCCAAACCGGTTAATCTGCTCGTGCGATATTGTGAACCAAAAATTCGGAAAATGTGATTTTTGTTGAAAAACTCCATTTTGCGGTTTCAAAAATAAACGTAAATAAAACATATAAAATATTTTTTTTCATGATATTTCTTTTTTATTATAAAGTTCGAACGTTGACATTATGTGTGAAACACTACATCATTTAAATGACCACCACGCGCAGTGTTGCAAGCATTGATTCTTTTGAGGTAATTTTCGACCACTTTTTGACACATATTGGGCGGTATCTCGCCCATAACTTGGCGAATGTTGGTTTTTAAGTGCTCAAGAGTTAAAGGTTTATCTGCATAAACACGGTCTTTCCCGTAGCTCCACAAAAAAAGTCGAATGGGGTCAAATCGCATGATCTTGGTGGCCAGTTGATATCGCCACGACGAGAAATTACGCGGCCAGGAAATGTCTGTTGCAATAAAGCCATATTCGCTCGAGTTGTGTGGCATGTGGCACCGTCTTGTCGAAACCACATATTCCCCAAGTCGTATTTTTTAATAGCAGGCAGAAAAAAGTCGGTTATCATATGACCATAACGCTCCGAATTGACGGTGACAGTCGTTCCATCGCCGTTTTCGAAGAAGTAAGGTCCAATCACACCTTCGGACCAAAGAGAGCACCAAACAGTGACTTTTTTTTGGATGTAATGGCCTCTCTTCAATTACTTGTCGATTCTTAGAACCCCAAATACGACAATTTTGTTTATTAACATACCCACCGAGTGAGAAATGTGATTCATCGCTGAAGAAAATTTTGTTCGAAAAATCGCCGTCCACCGCCTGTTGTTCAAGCACCCATGCCACGTATCTACGATGTTGTGAATGGCCAGCTGGCTTCAGTTGTTATGTGAGCTTGACTTTATATGGATGCAGGTGTAGATCTAAATGCAAAATACGTCATAATGGGCCGTAAGACAGTCCCAATTCCTGAGAACGACGAGGAATCGACACATTCGGGTCTTTGGCAACACTTTCACTTACAGCAGCGATATTTTCAGCGGAACGAGCGAAACGATGATGCACAGGCCTTACAATATTTGTAACCGCTCCAGTCTCTTCAAATTTCTTCACAATTTTGCCAATTGCTTGCGTAGTTGGACGATTATGGAAACCATAATCTCCTCTTAAAGCACGATATGTGGCTGTTGCAGAATCAGCATTTTTGTAGCGTGTTTTGATAATTTTTATGCGCTGTGTGATATTTAAGCGATCCATTTTCGTCAATGTCAGACTTTCAACTGAAAAGAAAAAAATTGGGTTAACAACTTAGATTGACAGATGTCGAATTCCTGTCCTATACTTTTGAAACCACAAAATGGATAACTCGGTATATCTGATCGTTTAGTGTTCTCGATTCCTTTATAGTAATCGAAAGTTACATCGATCAAAGCTTATCACGTGGGAATCGGTTGATTTAAAAATTAAAATAATGGCTTTCGCTCGAAGGGCTCAAAAGCATAGAATATCATAGAAACCAGGTTACTTGCAGTTGCGAGATGTTACAGGGATGGTTTTCAGGGTTTTCCGTATTTTTTCCATGAGAGATTTTATTTATTGTAATTCAGTTTATTAGACAATCTGCGTGTTAAAACCTGAATTTATTCAACTTACAGCACGATCGTAAAATCACATGTTTTTGGATTTAACGTTAAAACTAGGATTTAATTTCAGCGTGAAAACACTGTATGAAAAAGTGATGCTCTGAAGCAGTAAGACGATGCTTTCGATTTATAAATCTTTTACTCTTCTGGACTCTTCAAATTCAGCACTTGTTGTGTCTTCATCCCTTTTCGTACCTTCCAATCTAACTCCTGCATCTACCGAAACAGCTAAATTATCGAAGATATAGATTTCAAACATTGTTTATGTGTTTTTTAACTTGAATTGCTTTCCACACTTAAGATAATTAAATAATTTGCCAAAACTCACTTTCCTAAAATTCAAAAGTTAGATATTTAAATGTTGTTCACATTTAAGTTGGCAGCATATTTCCTTCATGACTTTTCAGTTAATTGTTAGTGTACAGACGCACCCAATTTTTTTATTTGTGTAAATTTGAAGGCCGTTTTCTTCATGCGATTCGGAAAAACCGTACGAGTAATTACTGTGAATTGTGTGTTAAAATAATGACGTTAATAAATTATTAAAATATATTTACTTCTGAAAATCAATAAACGTTTTACTAACGAAATATTTATTTATGTGAGACAATCAAGAGTGAAATACACATGTTTAATATAATATTCTCGTAGCATGAGCAACAACTTTTCTGTTGTCCATATATTTATTCTTCAGCTATTGACGCTAATAGACATGTACGCCTATAACATGACTTTGTTGATGTAGTATTTTTATGTACAGTTAGCCACATATTTAGACTTACCACCCATCAAGCACAACGGTCCAGCCCCAAATTTGTTTAAACTTTGGGCTCGTGACCATATTAATACCGTAAAGAGTTTTTACACTGAAAGTTAAAGGCTGGTTTTAGTTGATTTTGCGTACGCACTGCACATCTAATAAATTCAGGTTTTAACAAACAGATTGTCTAATAAAAGGATAAAAATATGTTAAATCTCTCACAGAAATAGGTGTATCTGTTGCTGTATTTTTCTCTACATTTTATAAAACTGGATTTATAGTAAAACTAGCAGATACCTGTCGTGTGCTACTACGCTAAAAAGAAGAACTACTTTCTGTGTATTTGTTGGGAAAAAGGAAATTTAATATGTACTTTTTTCATCTTAACACGACCGGTGAAACAATATTTGGTTTGAATTTTCCAAGTTCAAACCAGCAACACTTAGCAATTGGCCTTGAGCATTATTGATGGTTATGGCGAAAGCCAGACGCAGTGGAAACTGTAATCGCTTAAAGTCATTGGAATTCGCGGTATGAGCACATCTTCCCCTTTACATTTGCCGCTGATGATTGTGACTTCGATTAATCTCGGCGATAGTATTGTTCAAACCTTAAAAATGAAGACGAGTTAAGCATTTCAGATGGTTCCTAAAAGCTTAGAAACTCTATTGGACAGTTGACAGCTTGTTGTTGAAGTTGAAGATACTTCAGCGGGTAACTTCAATTGGATTTGATTGTTTATCTTGTTGACATCATCATTCTTCCGTGCCAAAATTACTCGTTCGCAAAGCCAGTCTTGATTTTAGAAATTGTTTGTAATATCGGTAAAAACTTTCTGCACAACATTTTGAATAGATGAGTGCATTTGGCAAAAGTTTAGCGAAAAGATATTTCACTTGTAATCGAATCAAACGGAAGTTTTCCATCCCACACAAATTATCTAACAATTTGAATCAAAATATGTCGTATCTCTCAAAAAACAGGTGTATTTGTTGTTGTATTTCCTCTACATTTTATAACACTTTATTTGATTTATAGTAAAATAAAAAAATTTATTGCATTTCAAAATACAAATTTTTTTATATTTTAAAATTATGGAAAGGAAACACTTATGCAGGTCGAAAAAATGCTTCAAAAATGAATTATATCATGCAAATTGTATAAGAAAGAGGCCGATGTGATGTAAATATTTTTCTGCGCAGTCTTCAAACATTATCAGACGATTCTTATATATAACTTGGCAGCACTCAACTTAGCACAGCCAAAAACAAGGTTGCATTTTATAGAACCCACCAATGCAAAAATGGTTTTACGTTCGTTTTATCAATATCACTTTTCACACAAATTACAAATTATGTGTTTTTCTTGAAATGGATAATTCGTTAAGTAGGCTAAAAGTTTAAAAACTAAATTCAAATTATGAACGATGAACTCGGCTTGAGTTGGAAATTAATGGCAACCATGAGGAATGACTAGCCAACGATATACGATGGCCAAATAAACTACACAAGACGGACGTTTATGTTGGTGCAAATGTGTTGAGTAGTATATGGCGGCTTTGTCGTGTTTGGCAAGCGGTTTGAAGAGATATAAAATAATTTAACCGTTTTGGGCGCCATATGGAATTGTCACAAGCCGCAATGGGAAATCTATGCTGTAGGCATGAATGTTGTGTAGTGTGTGGGCAGATGGAAAAAGTATGTTAGCCAAATCTGCTGATGTAGTTTATTTGGTCCATTGACTTGTATGTATTTCCATATGAATTGTGTTCTTTTTCAACATCTATTTATAGAAGAAATGAATATGTCCCGTGAATTAGCCGCAGTAGTGGAGAACTTATTTTTTACTGCAAATCATGACAGGTTCATTTTAATGTTGTTTGGCGTTTTTGTTTTACAACTCGTAATACTTTTAGGGCCATTATTACAACTTGACGACAAAGTTGGTGGTAGTAAATGCCAACGTTAGCATAACAAGTCGGTAAAGTGGTGGGTAGCAACTTTCCATTATTACAACTTGCCGGTAATATTAAATGCATATTTCTTATTGTGTGGCAATACCGCTAGCAATTACCGACTACTTTTGAAAGATTAATTAGATCGCGAAAAATTATAGTGGCAACGACACACTTGTTTTTATCTTTCGAAAATATATGCAGCTTTTGTTTGTGAAAATATAAGTTTGTGTTATAAAATAAAAAATTTCAGCATCTAAGGAAACAATCGTGCGAGCTGTGAGAAGACGGGCAAGAAACTTTTCAAGTGAAGAAGACCTATGTTTGGTGCTACCATATTAAGAAATAAGAAAATATGGTACTACAAACATAAATCCTCCTGGTAAAACTTATCGCAACGTCGAACTTGCCTTTAATATATCGCACATACTTAAATTAAAGGAAAGTTGTAATAATGAAAATGTGTTTATCTGACCGATAAAATCTCACTTTAAGATAACACTAAGTTGTAATAATGGCCCTTAGCTTTATTGGAATCATTCTTAAGGTTAGTAAAGTTATTTGCATGTTTTCCGCCCATTTGCTTATGGTCCACTAGCCATAGTTGAAAAAAAAAGATTTTGATTTTCGAAAACTTAGTTTAAGTGTGTTTTACCTTTAAATTTAATATATTTTTATTTTTCCGCAAAGTGCCGCTTAAGCAAAAGTTCTCTTTCTCAAAGATAATTTAAATTTAAAGTTTCAAATCAACAACTTTTACAATTGCTGATCGGCAGTATGAGTTCGTTTTGAAATCAGCGTTACTGTGAGTTTCCATACTGCATTTTCTATGTGACACATCCACAAATAAAAATTTAAAATTTACCAGCACTTGCTTACTGAATGTGCCCTGAGAGTTATCAAGTGGTAATCTTTCCTTCAATGCAGGATTAGTCTTAGCCTAATTACATGGCTACCAAGAAGTCAAATTTCAATTAATGATTGTTTCAAAAAGCGTCCATTCCATTTGAGAATAAATTCACAACAAAATCGAGTTGTTACTTTACAAGTTTGATTTTGATATTTCACTAACGCGATGTGATTTACACAATTAGGGTCTTATTTCAACTGTAAATGTCATCAAGTGGTCGGGTTTCGTCTACCGGATAGTAGTAGGGAACTGTATGTGCTGCGACCATTAAAAATATTAAATTTCAGCAATTAAATTTGAAATTTTTCAATTTTAATTGCCAAAATTCTCAAATTTCCCAAAATTCTCAAATTTCATTTTGTGTGTGTTCGTGTGTGTATTTTTTCCCACGGTTTAGTAGGGGCGTTCACATTGTTGTTTTTTTTTTAAATAAAATGTTGGGGTAGGCGTGGGAATTTGTGTCTGTCCATATGTGACCTTGAGAATACATGTCCGTCGGTATGTGAGCGTGGGAATTTGTGTGTGTCCATATGTGACGTTGAGAATACATGTCCGTCGGTATGTGAGCGTGGGAATTTGTGTCTGTCCATATGTGACCTTGAGAATACATGTCCGTCGGTATGTGAGCGTGGGAATTTGTGTCTGTCCATATGTGACCTTGAGAATACATGTCCGTCGGTATGTGAGCGTGGGAATTTGTGTCTGTCCATATGTGACCTTGAGAATACATGTCCGTCGGTATGTGAGCGTGGGAATTTGTGTCTGTCCATATGTGACCTTGAGAATACATGTCCGTCGGTATGTGAGCGTGGGAATTTCTGTCTGTCCATATGTGACCTTGAGAATACATGTCCGTCGGTATGTGAGCGTGGGAATTTGTGTCTGTCCATTTACACTGTGTACGCCTGGTGAATAAAAAAATTTTGAAGCATTTTTAGGAATCACACTATTTAAAAAGTGTAGTAGTTATATATGGATGCCCTTAATGTTTGTGGTTCGTTCCTTCTTGCTGGAGTGAGATTTTTTCTTTTATTTTTTTGCTTATTAAAATTTGGTGTGTTTACTTAAGATTTGTCGTCCAGCAATTCAGTGTTTTTTTTTTTACTTTTTTGCTTGCAATGCTTGAGTCTGGAGGAATAATTTGATTATTCTGATCTTGAAGACGTCGTGAAAAAAAAAAATTACTATTGCATAAATATTGAAACTGATGTTTTGTTTATTTTATACATGACGATCATCGATGGATTTTATTTGGGGATCTGGATGGTGGTGCGATTTCTGTATTTTGTAGAATATGAATATTTATGCTATGTTTAAGTGTTTGTGTTTTTTGTGTTCTGAGTGGCGGTTGGAATGTTTGGCTGTCAGACAGTCTGTGTGTGTGACGATTGGTGAGTCTGTATGACAGTCCGCTTTCTTGCTTTCCTGGTCAGTATAAAATGTGATAAGGTGTACATATTCATGCGTACATAAATATCTACAAATTTATTTCATTTACGCATATACATACAAACAAATAATAAGCGTTTATTCTTTGTGCCCAAATATTCCCTTGACCATTTGAATGAATGAATGAACCATTGTGTATGTTTGTTTGTGTGTTCTCTGAAAAAAATAAATATGTATGTAGGTTTTTTGTTTGAAATAAAAAGACATTTATTTTAATTTTTATAAGCATTTATTTAAAAGTTTGTTAACACTTTCATTTTTAAGTAAAATTGCATTCCTTAAGGCACAAACACCATAGTCGTGATAGCCACAATAGAGATATATGGAATGCTTAGTTTCCATTTGTTTGAAATTAATGCAGCCAATGTCTTCAATGTTATAAACTGTTTGATGAATAATTTTTTCCAGCCATTTTTTCTTCTCTCCCCCCCTTAACATATATTTGTGAATTTCTTATATTCGATTTTAAAAACTTGCAAACGCTTTGAAATGAGACTGATGCATCATTCCAGTTAATATGATGATAGTTTTTTGTTAACCAAACTGCTTCTCTCTGTTTTTTGGCTGATAAACATGCGAAATCAAAAGGAGGTTTTATGATGAAATTGAACCATTCCTTGTTGCTGAAAACTACAGCTAGTTCTTTTGCGATGAAGTCATTTGAATTAGTTTTGAAACCTTGCAAGTCTACAAAAACAATATCACCATCCATGTTATTTAATTTATAAGAGCTTCCGGACTTGACCTTTTATTGGTATGTATTCTATTACGCGGTCATGAATAAGAACGCAGTAAGCTGATGTTTTTGCTGGAATATTTGTTGCTGTTTCAAATTCAATTTTTATGTCGATTGGTCCGGTATTGAGCGTTTCGTTTTGGTGACTGACATCAACTACAATAATTGGAGCGTTATTTTTAAACTCTTGACCTGTTAGAAGAGGTTGGGGTTGTTTCATGTAGTAGCTTTGTTGGAATCTTAGATACATATCATATAGAATCGCATAGCGCTCATTTTTGAATTTTATATTAAGATCGTCATATGGGTAAGAGGTTGAGTTTAAATGTACTTTTAATTTAGTAAGATCACAATGAACAAACTTGTTTTCTTGTTGAAAGGCAATCAAGACAAAACGAGGGCGTTCTTTATTAGCGGCCAGTTTAACATTCCATATGTGTTTGGTTCCCGTATTAAGGTGTGGATTCATATGACAATCCCAACTACGGAATGCCATTGGTATAGCAGCACCATTATTAAGTATTTTGATCATATTCAATTTACTATGATCAGATAATTGAACATGTGGAATGAACATGATAATTGAACATGATGCTCCATGATATTAGTGAAATTGTAAGTTTTGCTTTCTCGGTGGAAACATTCGAGTGTACAAGATCTTCATCGTTCTTATTACGCAAGAGTATCAATTCATGTTTACCATTTAATAAAACTTTATTGTAGTCTTCAGCGAATCCTAAAAGAAGTTTGAGTGGTACATAGAAATTAAAATTTCCATTTTGAAGATCTATTTTATCAAGTTTATTCCATCCGGCATTTTGCAACACAATGCTTTCCGTAGGTGATAAAGAAACCAAATTTTTTATGGTACTGGTGGCTCCCAAATATCTTGTATGATCAATTTCAATACCATTCGGTTCATAGCGGATTTCATCAAAGAGATATGCAACAAAATTATTTTTCAACTGAAAGTTGGGTGTAGATTTCGATGTTTTTTCGTCTACAACAAGTCCTTCCACATATATATAGCTTTCACTGGGTAACACATATAGATCTTGGTTTTGTATTGAAATTCTTATTTCATCGTTGTTGTTAAAAGACTAAAGGTATGGTATGTATGTGTGATAATCCTTTTTGATAATATTTTCGTCAGATATTGGTTTATCTAAAACGTCTATTATTGAACTAATTTTGTTTTCAGTTTAAAGTTCAGTGACTTGAGAAAACTCTTGTTTGCTGCTGTAAGCGATTTTTGACGAACAGATCTTTTCAATTGTTGCTTAGAATGTAACGTTTGAGAATTAGATGTTGCTGTAGTATTCTTCGATATACTCGTGTTGTATATTATCATTATTTAGTTGTCCTTAAATGTATTCGTATTGTAATTTCCTCACCTCTGAAATTAATTAAGTCGCCGTTTTGATCAACCACGCGAAGAGCTAGTGAACTTATCTCTCTGGAGTTTACTGGCAAATAAATAAGATTTTTGGGAATCTCAACTATTTTATATCCAGCCGGTACATTAATCGGAAATTCATGTAGTGTATGAGCTTTAGAATTATTCATATAAGTATTAACCACAATACTGCTTTCAATCCTCAAGAGATTCACCTTAAAGATATTCACTGGAAGATCAGAGTAATGTTCTTTGTTTGGCGTTAATATTCTGCTATTGAATCCTAAAAGTCTACCTATTGTATTTTCTTTATTAAAATATATTGGTTCTTTAGAGCTGCTGACTTTGACTTGCATTGTATTGTTATTAGCTTCAATCAAAATTTTGTTTTCTGGTCTATATCGTTTGTATTGTTCTTCTATATAGTCAACTATATCATTTAATTCATAAGATCCGATCGGTATTTCAATTACAAGTTCACCGATATAAAATATATTGTTGTAGACATCCACATTCGGGATACTGTTGTATGAATGAAAATCAGTTAGAGCACATTCATAGGTTCCGTTTAAATCAATAGGAGGAAAATAATTAGCAGATAGCTCTGATGAATTGGAGCTCAGAGTCAATGTTATTGACATTGTGACTGTTTGATTGTAAATAAATGAGGTTAAACACACAGTATGATTTATAAGAAGCAGTTTCGTATTTATTGTTTATTTACTTATTTTAAACTAAATTAAATATTGATGCCATTGTTGTTGTTTTTGTTGTTGTTTATTTATTGTATTCTTCCATTTACAATATCTCATCTTTGCTTATCCAAGAATTGTGCTCATTACCAAAGCCCAGCCACTTGACAAACACCTTATGTCCTTTAGTTTTGAGAACCTTTCCAACTAGGTATGTATTAGGATATCTAGTTTTTGAAAGTTCTTCTTCATAGAATCCACCTTTAATAAGATTTCCGCGATAGTCTTCTAATATATATGTTGTAGGATATGTATTTTGTACTCTTTTAATTGTAAAGATTTCTGTTGTCCAATTCGGAGTATAACCTTTTTCAAAAATGTTTTTATATTTGCTTATGCGTACATGATCTCCTGCATTAAATTTTGACATTTTATACATCTTTAAATGACTGTATACTGTGTTTAAAAGCTGTTTTTCATTTGTTGAATTTACTTTAATCGGTGACATTTTAATGGTGCGATGAATTTTTCTATTGTATGCATCAAGTAAATCTCTATACATATCAATCCAATTATATGAACCATTTAAGCTAAATTCCTTCCACATCATTCCTTTTAATGTTCTATTGAATCGTTCTACTATTGAGGCTTTCATAGTGCTATATGTTGAGTAGTGATTAATATTGTATTTATTCATCAACTGACTGAAATGTTTATTGAAAAATTCTTTACCATCGTCTGTTTGCAAGTTTTTCGGTATTCGTCCCAATTTAAAAATATTCTCCATTGCCTGAGTTGTTTCGAATGCATTCTTTCTGCTCAAAGGTACTGCCCAAGCAAATTTTGAGAATGTATCAATTACAGTTAGCAAAAATCGATAATTTCTATTGTCTAAGAAATAATTTCCCATTTCAACTAAATCAGCTTGCCAAAGATCATCTATTCCTTTCATCACAACTCTACGACGTACAAAACGTTTTCGAGCCTGCTTATGCAATTCATTTACAACATTTCTCTTTGAAGACATCTTATTTTTCCAGTCGCTGTTTTAAGTGTGTTGTGATCTGCTTGATGCACTTGCACCTATTGATACGAACATGTAATTTTCTATTCTATAAATTTTTTCTCGTAGCTCTTCAATTTCCATATCAAAAAGTGATTTATTACCATCCATTTTCTTATTGATATCCTGCAAATGAGCATTAAGATTTTCTAACTGGAAAGCTACTTCTTGTTGCTGTTTTTTGAGTTCAGTTTGCAGAAACAATTTAGTGATAACATCGTTTTCCTCCAGAGCATTTGCAACATTTTTGATTCTCTTGTATTGGACATCAATGTTTTTGTTCGTATCCATAAAGAAGCCCAACAACTTAGGCGCATTTTTGGTTGAAATTACTTCACTTCTATCGTTAATATAATGCCCAAATTTATCAACGGACATGTTTTATATAAAAATCTATGTATGTATATAGTTTATACAATTATATTAGCTTCACGTAGTTCTTCAATAATTGAGACAATTTCGTTGTTGTGATTAGTATGGCCTGCAGACTGTGATGCAAGCAGTAGTCTAAGTCGATCTACCAACTCGTTTGGATCATCCCAGTATATATAGTTTGGATTATGAGGGTTAAACTGCATCAAACCCCTTCCTAAATAATTACTTTTTGTTACATCTGATGAGCCTGTATGATTGTCTCCTTTGAAAAGTTTTCCAATAATATGTTTGTACTTATGGGCTATGCTCCCTTTGATTTGACCATCAGACTTATAGCCTCTCCTGTGGGCATTGGTAGCAAGTAATATTTTTTTTATAGATTTCAAGCTCGAATTTATCATAGTTTTTTGGTGCTTTATGAAACATTAAAGAAAAGAGTCCTGGCGTGAGCGCCCATATTTGTCCACCAACCTGTATCTTATCTTGATTTAACTCGATGGTGCTATTACCAAATCTCCATTCGTTATTATTATCTTTATGTGGACCATAGTTAGTATCTAGTTCGTTTCTCGATTGCAATAGTGATAAGTCAGGATAACTTTCTTCATTATTCGAATTTTGTGAGTAAAAGTCATCTTCATCATAATTACTGCTACTTTTACTATTAGATTACTTAAAAATTTTTTCTTCACTTAGTTTCTTGGGCGTACTCGTTTCCAATTTTATTGTTGAATTCTGAGGATGAAAACTTTCATTGTCATCAATTCCAGTTTCCTTATCACTCGGTTCTTTTTTAACTGGTCTACCAACGTATTTAGAGCTATTGATAAATTCTTTTAAAGGTTCTGTGATAGGCTTGAATGTATCTGTTAATTGCTGATGTGTATCTATTTCACCAGTTTTTATACTACGAAGCTTTTTCTTCAAGATATTTCTTGTTGCCACCAAGTCTTTAAGAATTTGTTCATTCATTTTAGCTATCAGGTCAGTTCAATAGGAAGCAGATCAGCTTATCAGGTCAGTTTATCAGGTATCAGACCAGCTTATTAGGTCAGTTTAACAGGTATCAGATCAGCTTATCAGGTCAGTTTATCAGGTATCAGACCAGCTTATCAGGTCAGTTTAACAGGTATCAGATCAGCTTATCAGGTCAATTTAACAGGTATCAGGTCAGCTTATCAGGTCAGTTTAACAGGTATCAGGTCAGCTTATCAGGTATCAGATCTGCTTATCTGATCAGTTACAATAATCACATGTATAAAGTTTGAAGTCAGATTAAATACTGCAGGGTGCATTTGATGAAATTATATTATGATGAAGTAATCAAATGACTTTCTATCACTTCGTCTTCTGTCAAAAATAAAACAAACAAAAAATCATTGTATAATGATTTTCTGTTAAGCTTCTTACAGTCTAGAAAGCTAAAACCGAGATTAGTTTGCAATAAAAGTTCAAAGCTATAAGTTGTGAAAAGTTTCTACCGCAATGGATCTAGTGGAAAAATTTAATTCGTACAATACAAAATCCTTAATCCATATAAAGGATCTAGATGAATTATCCAAACACACTATCGTACGTGCAAAGCGAGTAACAACAAAGTATGGGGAAACAGTTCAACTTGAGCTGGAAAACCACATAATGTTTCTCCCCAACCGATACAATGCATTGACCAATGCAGAATTAGAAGATCTTTCGAATAATAAATATCGACTACAAAGATAAGGAGAGCGAAACCTGATCTTAGAAAGCGAGATGAACGAGTTTTTAATACCAAACTCCCAGTACCCCGTTTGGCAGTAAAAAATATGTTATGTTCATATATTTTGTAATTAACAAGAAA
Source organism: Linnaemya vulpina (assembly GCA_963675445.1). Classification (NCBI taxonomy): domain Eukaryota; kingdom Metazoa; phylum Arthropoda; class Insecta; order Diptera; family Tachinidae; genus Linnaemya; species Linnaemya vulpina. The sequence continues at coordinate 25,921,807 of OY776276.1, forward strand.
AAAAAAATAATAATAATAAAAAAGAAAATGTTTTTAAATATGTATGTATATAAATATATATGATTGTGTTTTATTTAATATCTTTGGTTATATCATAAAGAAATTTCAAACATAAGTGACCGCAATTATATGTATTAAAGTTTTGATATTGATTGTAGTTGTATTGAATATTTCTACCTAAATATTTGATTAATTCTAGAGGAGGTTGTAAATTTCCAAAGCTGTCGAAATATTGTTTTTCATTCTTGTTCCTATAGTATGCTACCCAATGAGTACCTGGGCCTGTTGATAAATCAAAATTGATTATTCCACACTCTACAGCCTTTGGTCGTTTTGGTAGTGAATCCAACATATAAACTCCTCTAAAGTGTGGAATATATTTTGAATATTTTCTTAGATCAAATTCTGATAATGGTCTGTTGGGTAGCATTTCTAATAGTTTTTTGAATGATCTTTACAAACAAGTCCATAACCGTTTTTATATGGTTTAAGGTACAATCCTTCTCCCACAGCAATAGACTCCATTGCCTTATTGTGTCTGGTGGCTTCCTCAAGTTGTTTTTTTGCATTCTTTGTTGAATTTACAGCTTTAGCTATAGCGGCACCTCCAGTTGCTAGACTACCAAGTGCACCTAGAGCAGTTAGAATCGGTATTATGGGCAAAAAACCACCAATTTTTGGAACATTTATAATACGCGTTATTATAACACGAGCTTTTTTCCCCTTAAGAGATTTACTGATAGCTTTACGAGCAATCTTAATGGCTGAATTAATATCTTGTGGTTTTTCCTTCTTCAATATCTTTGTTGCTGATTTAATTGTTTTATGAAACAGATTTTTGTCATTTATACGAATTCGTGGTGATGGTCTTTTCACTGTATTCCTTTTCTTTGCTTCAACACCCATACCAAGTTTAGTTTTGCTTTCATATATGAAAATGTTTTTTCTGCAAGATCACTATCTTTTGAAAGAACTCTTTCCCAAGCCGTATTTTCAAGAATTTTGCCAGCTTGATGTCTGCTGTTTAAGTCCTTATTTTTCGAGTAAGCAATATCGTGATTTTTGAAAGCAGCATCCAATAAGTTAATTCCTTTATCTCCTCTATCTAAACGCTTTTGTAATCTTGTGCCAGTTCCACAATACTGGTATCCAGGAAGATGTAATTCAAAAGGTAGAGAATTTATTGCTTTATTTAGTAAACCTTCTCCAATGATAGCTTGTTTGTGACTAAAACTTTTGTTATAAAGTACAACCATATTAATTTAATCTACAATAAAAGATATTGTTCGCAAGTTTAGCAAGTAGTTATTAAAATGCGCTTCATAAAACAACATAAAAATATTTTAGTTCGTAATGCTGATATTTGTTCAAATGACAGTAAAAAAATAAGACATAGTTCCTTGTTACCAAATTCTATTCGAGCATTAATAGTTGGTCCTTCAAATTGTGGAAAAACTAACATAATGATTAGTTTGCTGGAAAGTCCTAATGGTCTCAAGTTTGAAAATATTTACTTGTACTCAAAATCTTTATATCAACCTAAATATGAATACCTAAAGAAATTAATTTCACCAATTAAAGGAATCGGATACTACACATTTGCAGAAAACGAGGACGTTGTTCCTCCTAGTGAAGCTAAAAGCAATTCAATTATGATTTTTGATGATGTTGCATGTGAAAAGCAAAACAATATACGTGCATATTTTTGTATGGGTCGTCATAAGAACGTAGACTCATTTTACTTGTGTCAGACTTACACGCGGATTCCAAAACATTTGATAAGAGATAATGCTAATGTAATTATTATGTTTAAACAAGATGCGACAAATATGAAACATGTATATGATGATCACGTTGCCAGCGACATGAACTTTGAAATGTTTCAACGAATTTGTAGAGAATGTTGGAAGGAAAAATACGGATTTTTGGTGATAAGTAAAGATAATGACCTAAACAATGGTCGTTATAGAAAGTCATTTGATTACTTCATCATAATATAATTTACTGTTCATCAAATGCACCCTGCAGTATTTAATCTGACTTCAAACTTTATACATGTGATTATTGTAACTGATCAGATAAGCAGATCTGATACCTGATAAACTGACCTGATACCTGTTAAACTGACCTGATAAGCTGATCTGATACCTGTTAAACTGACCTGATAAGCTGGTCTGATACCTGATAAACTGACCTGATAAGCTGATCTGATACCTGTTAAACTGACCTGATAAGCTGGTCTGATACCTGATAAACTGACCTGATAAGCTGATCTGATACCTGTTAAACTGACCTAATAAGCTGGTCTGATACCTGATAAACTGACCTGATAAGCTGATCTGCTTCCTATTGAACTGACCTGATAGCTAAAATGAATGAACAAATTCTTAAAGACTTGGTGGCAACAAGAAATATCTTGAAGAAAAAGCTTCGTAGTATAAAAACTGGTGAAATAGATACACATCAGCAATTAACAGATACATTCAAGCCTATCACAGAACCTTTAAAAGAATTTATCAATAGCTCTAAATACGTTGGTAGACCAGTTAAAAAAGAACCGAGTGATAAGGAAACTGGAATTGATGACAATGAAAGTTTTCATCCTCAGAATTCAACAATAAAATTGGAAACGAGTACGCCCAAGAAACTAAGTGAAGAAAAAATTTTTAAGTAATCTAATAGTAAAAGTAGCAGTAATTATGATGAAGATGACTTTTACTCACAAAATTCGAATAATGAAGAAAGTTATCCTGACTTATCACTATTGCAATCGAGAAACGAACTAGATACTAACTATGGTCCACATAAAGATAATAATAACGAATGGAGATTTGGTAATAGCACCATCGAGTTAAATCAAGATAAGATACAGGTTGGTGGACAAATATGGGCGCTCACGCCAGGACTCTTTTCTTTAATGTTTCATAAAGCACCAAAAAACTATGATAAATTCGAGCTTGAAATCTATAAAAAAATATTACTTGCTACCAATGCCCACAGGAGAGGCTATAAGTCTGATGGTCAAATCAAAGGGAGCATAGCCCATAAGTACAAACATATTATTGGAAAACTTTTCAAAGGAGACAATCATACAGGCTCATCAGATGTAACAAAAAGTAATTATTTAGGAAGGGGTTTGATGCAGTTTAACCCTCATAATCCAAACTATATATACTGGGATCATCCAAACGAGTTGGTAGATCGACTTAGACTACTGCTTGCATCACAGTCTGCAGGCCATACTAATCACAACAACGAAATTGTCTCAATTATTGAAGAACTACGTGAAGCTAATATAATTGTATAAACTATATACATACATAGATTTTTATATAAAACATGTCCGTTGATAAATTTGGGCATTATATTAACGATAGAAGTGAAGTAATTTCAACCAAAAATGCGCCTAAGTTGTTGGGCTTCTTTATGGATACGAACAAAAACATTGATGTCCAATACAAGAGAATCAAAAATGTTGCAAATGCTCTGGAGGAAAACGATGTTATCACTAAATTGTTTCTGCAAACTGAACTCAAAAAACAGCAACAAGAAGTAGCTTTCCAGTTAGAAAATCTTAATGCTCATTTGCAGGATATCAATAAGAAAATGGATGGTAATAAATCACTTTTTGATATGGAAATTGAAGAGCTACGAGAAAAAATTTATAGAATAGAAAATTACATGTTCGTATCAATAGGTGCAAGTGCATCAAGCAGATCACAACACACTTAAAACAGCGACTGGAAAAATAAGATGTCTTCAAAGAGAAATGTTGTAAATGAATTGCATAAGCAGGCTCGAAAACGTTTTGTACGTCGTAGAGTTGTGATGAAAGGAATAGATGATCTTTGGCAAGCTGATTTAGTTGAAATGGGAAATTATTTCTTAGACAATAGAAATTATCGATTTTTGCTAACTGTAATTGATACATTCTCAAAATTTGCTTGGGCAGTACCTTTGAGCAGAAAGAATGCATTCGAAACAACTCAGGCAATGGAGAATATTTTTAAATTGGGACGAATACCGAAAAACTTGCAAACAGACGATGGTAAAGAATTTTTCAATAAACATTTCAGTCAGTTGATGAATAAATACAATATTAATCACTACTCAACATATAGCACTATGAAAGCCTCAATAGTAGAACGATTCAATAGAACATTAAAAGGAATGATGTGGAAGGAATTTAGCTTAAATGGTTCATATAATTGGATTGATATGTATAGAGATTTACTTGATGCATACAATAGAAAAATTCATCGCACCATTAAAATGTCACCGATTAAAGTAAATTCAACAAATGAAAAACAGCTTTTAAACACAGTATACAGTCATTTAAAGATGTATAAAATGTCAAAATTTAATGCAGGAGATCATGTACGCATAAGCAAATATAAAAACATTTTTGAAAAAGGTTATACTCCGAATTGGACAACAGAAATCTTTACAATTAAAAGAGTACAAAATACATATCCTACAACATATATATTAGAAGACTATCGCGGAAATCTTATTAAAGGTGGATTCTATGAAGAAGAACTTTCAAAAACTAGATATCCTAATACATACCTAGTTGGAAAGGTTCTCAAAACTAAAGGACATAAGGTGTTTGTCAAGTGGCTGGGCTTTGGTAATGAGCACAATTCTTGGATAAGCAAAGATGAGATATTGTAAATGGAAGAATACAATAAATAAACAACAACAAAAACAACAACAATGGCATCAATATTTAATTTAGTTTAAAATAAGTAAATAAACAATAAATACGAAACTGCTTCTTATAAATCATACTGTGTGTTTAACCTCATTTATTTACAATCAAACAGTCACAATGTCAATAACATTGACTCTGAGCTCCAATTCATCAGAGCTATCTGCTAATTATTTTCCTCCTATTGATTTAAACGGAACCTATGAATGTGCTCTAACTGATTTTCATTCATACAACAGTATCCCGAATGTGGATGTCTACAACAATATATTTTATATCGGTGAACTTGTAATTGAAATACCGATCGGATCTTATGAATTAAATGATATAGTTGACTATATAGAAGAACAATACAAACGATATAGACCAGAAAACAAAATTTTGATTGAAGCTAATAACAATACAATGCAAGTCAAAGTCAGCAGCTCTAAAGAACCAATATATTTTAATAAAGAAAATACAATAGGTAGACTTTTAGGATTCAATAGCAGAATATTAACGCCAAACAAAGAACATTACTCTGATCTTCCAGTGAATATCTTTAAGGTGAATCTCTTGAGGATTGAAAGCAGTATTGTGGTTAATACTTATATGAATAATTCTAAAGCTCATACACTACATGAATTTCCGATTAATGTACCGGCTGGATATAAAATAGTTGAGATTCCCAAAAATCTTATTTATTTGCCAGTAAACTCCAGAGAGATAAGTTCACTAGCTCTTCGCGTGGTTGATCAAAACGGCGACTTAATTAATTTCAGAGGTGAGGAAATTACAATACGAATACATTTAAGGACAACTAAATAATGATAATATACAACACGAGTATATCGAAGAATACTACAGCAACATCTAATTCTCAAACGTTACATTCTAAGCAACAATTGAAAAGATCTGTTCGTCAAAAATCGCTTACAGCAGCAAACAAGAGTTTTCTCAAGTCACTGAACTTTAAACTGAAAACAAAATTAGTTCAATAATAGACGTTTTAGATAAACCAATATCTGACGAAAATATTATCAAAAAGGATTATCACACATACATACCATACCTTTAGTCTTTTAACAACAACGATGAAATAAGAATTTCAATACAAAACCAAGATCTATATGTGTTACCCAGTGAAAGCTATATATATGTGGAAGGACTTGTTGTAGACGAAAAAACATCGAAATCTACACCCAACTTTCAGTTGAAAAATAATTTTGTTGCATATCTCTTTGATGAAATCCGCTATGAACCGAATGGTATTGAAATTGATCATACAAGATATTTGGGAGCCACCAGTACCATAAAAAATTTGGTTTCTTTATCACCTACGGAAAGCATTGTGTTGCAAAATGCCGGATGGAATAAACTTGATAAAATAGATCTTCAAAATGGAAATTTTAATTTCTATGTACCACTCAAACTTCTTTTAGGATTCGCTGAAGACTACAATAAAGTTTTATTAAATGGTAAACATGAATTGATACTCTTGCGTAATAAGAACGATGAAGATCTTGTACACTCGAATGTTTCCACCGAGAAAGCAAAACTTACAATTTCACTAATATCATGGAGCATCATGTTCAATTATCATGTTCATTCCACATGTTCAATTATCTGATCATAGTAAATTGAATATGATCAAAATACTTAATAATGGTGCTGCTATACCAATGGCATTCCGTAGTTGGGATTGTCATATGAATCCACACCTTAATACGGGAACCAAACACATATGGAATGTTAAACTGGCCGCTAATAAAGAACGCCCTCGTTTTGTCTTGATTGCCTTTCAACAAGAAAACAAGTTTGTTCATTGTGATCTTACTAAATTAAAAGTACATTTAAACTCAACCTCTTACCCATATGACGATCTTAATATAAAATTCAAAAATGAGCGCTATGCGATTCTATATGATATGTATCTAAGATTCCAACAAAGCTACTACATGAAACAACCCCAACCTCTTCTAACAGGTCAAGAGTTTAAAAATAACGCTCCAATTATTGTAGTTGATGTCAGTCACCAAAACGAAACGCTCAATACCGGACCAATCGACATAAAAATTGAATTTGAAACAGCAACAAATATTCCAGCAAAAACATCAGCTTACTGCGTTCTTATTCATGACCGCGTAATAGAATACATACCAATAAAAGGTCAAGTCCGGAAGCTCTTATAAATTAAATAACATGGATGGTGATATTGTTTTTGTAGACTTGCAAGGTTTCAAAACTAATTCAAATGACTTCATCGCAAAAGAACTAGCTGTAGTTTTCAGCAACAAGGAATGGTTCAATTTCATCATAAAACCTCCTTTTGATTTCGCATGTTTATCAGCCAAAAAACAGAGAGAAGCAGTTTGGTTAACAAAAAACTATCATCATATTAACTGGAATGATGGATCAGTCTCATTTCAAAGCGTTTGCAAGTTTTTAAAATCGAATATAAGAAATTCACAAATATATGTTAAGGGGGGGAGAGAAGAAAAAATGGCTGGAAAAAATTATTCATCAAACAGTTTATAACATTGAAGACATTGGCTGCATTAATTTCAAACAAATGGAAACTAAGCATTCCATATATCTCTATTGTGGCTATCACGACTATGGTGTTTGTGCCTTAAGGAATGCAATTTTACTTAAAAATGAAAGTGTTAACAAACTTTTAAATAAATGCTTATAAAAATTAAAATAAATGTCTTTTTATTTCAAACAAAAAACCTACATACATATTTATTTTTTTCAGAGAACACACAAACAAACATACACAATGGTTCATTCATTCATTCAAATGGTCAAGGGAATATTTGGGCACAAAGAATAAACGCTTATTATTTGTTTGTATGTATATGCGTAAATGAAATAAATTTGTAGATATTTATGTACGCATGAATATGTACACCTTATCACATTTTATACTGACCAGGAAAGCAAGAAAGCGGACTGTCATACAGACTCACCAATCGTCACACACACAGACTGTCTGACAGCCAAACATTCCAACCGCCACTCAGAACACAAAAAACACAAACACTTAAACATAGCATAAATATTCATATTCTACAAAATACAGAAATCGCACCACCATCCAGATCCCCAAATAAAATCCATCGATGATCGTCATGTATAAAATAAACAAAACATCAGTTTCAATATTTATGCAATAGTAATTTTTTTTTTTCACGACGTCTTCAAGATCAGAATAATCAAATTATTCCTCCAGACTCAAGCATTGCAAGCAAAAAAGTAAAAAAAAAACACTGAATTGCTGGACGACAAATCTTAAGTAAACACACCAAATTTTAATAAGCAAAAAAATAAAAGAAAAAATCTCACTCCAGCAAGAAGGAACGAACCACAAACATTAAGGGCATCCATATATAACTACTACACT
>OY776276.1:25939902-26197402 GCA_963675445.1 Linnaemya vulpina
TAACAATAAAATAGAAAAGATATCAGAAAAGAAGATATAGGAAACAAACGAAAACTACAAAAAAGCAGTGACATCTTATAAAACCAACAAAATTTAAGTTCGTGTATTCGGAACTTAAGAGAACAACACGGAACGTAGATGGCTGTAAACTAATTAATTTGAAACACAAGAAAACGAAATTATGGAATGATTTGTCAGGTGATACGGAAAGATGTAAAGCAGAAGTTAATTGTCTAATTTTATCACAACGACCCAACCGAACTGTTCGCGTAATAAATTATATTTAAAAATCTGATCTCAGCTAAAACAACAAAATCCTACACTTCTTCGTTTATAAAAGAGCAGGAAGAAATTAATAAAAAAGTACTAACACAACATTGTTGTAGCCCTGTTTCATAAAACTATTTCCCACACACACACACGCACACATGTAGAAAAAGTCAAATTATTTAGGTGTGTACGAGTGTATCACATCTGCATGCAAAGCAGGTATAATCCTTTAAAAGGGAGTGTATAGTTTCGGCGAGTCAACCACGACAACGAAAGCGAACTTTTCACAACTTTCCTGCGAACTGTATTTGATGATGAACAAAAAGCCAATAAGCACACACACACACATGAACAAAAGACGAGTGTTGGAGCTAAAACGCCTGCTTCTAATAGCATAATGAATAAATAACCGGCTAACGATTTTAAGGCTGTCAAAGAGAAAGACAGGCATGACACTATACCTGCAACAGGGATATAAGTGTGTGCTCGTTTGTGTGTTGTTGTTGTTGGTGGCTGTTGTTACGTTTTACATGAGCAACGTAGTCTAGACAAGACCGGACTGACCATTTGCAGTGTGTTTTTTATTTATTTATTTTTTTTTTTTTGTCAGGAAAAGTAAGTGATTTAGCTTTTTGTTGCTTGTTTGTCTCTTCGGATTGAGCAAAATTGATTTGATTCCGTTTATAATATTTATTTATGAGTTAATGAAACTGTTATAATTCAGATAAATTGATAACTAATACGTTGGAAATATTATATTCCGTGTCAATGGCATTATAACAGCATTCAACAAAGCATTCAATAGCCGGTTAGCTTTACTTACATGTCCCTCCTTTATTGCAACATAGTCATATCTCGAAAATTTTCACTTTTTCGAAAAGTGCTCCAAAGCACAAGGGAAAGTTGCTATCAGTTTTAAATGTACAACATCCACAGCAGAGTAGCAGAAAGTTTCAGATAAATATCTCTAGTTATTCTAAGAAATGTTGGGTAAAGTTTCCCTGATGATCTGCACTAGCCCCAGTGAAATGCGCATAGGAACTAGCTAAAACCCCTCAATTGATCACTTTGAATTTTAATATAACTTTTGGGAAAAAAGATCCAGCACGAAAATAAAAATTAGAGAGTTGAAACGACAATTCCCAAAAACACGTGTTAAGAAATTTTTTCGACAGCTCCTACACTTTCACCATCAGTTCCCATGTGTGTTTTTTGGTTGTTACCGTACCTGCCGTTGTTGAATGTGATAACAGTTTCTATTTGTACAGTTTTATTATGAAAAACAATACGAGAGCACAAGATAAAAACGGTGCCAAAATAAAATAGACTCTGTCAACTTCTGTTGCCTTGTGTGATGGCGGTACACTTAGATGCAATACTGCTGCCGTCAACCTCAAGAGTTTATAGATCGGGCTACGAAGTGCTACCCCGTCTCGCGGTTTTTCCAGAATTTCCCGCCTGTGACTGTTTTCTGTTTTCAAACCAGAAGAAATTGCTGAGTGATAGAACCTGCGTTGAACGAACAGGTCGGTCATACTCATTTTGAGGACCTTTTAAAATTTGCAACAAAAAATTTATTGTTAACTCATGTAGACTTGGAACTATCAAACAGCCCTCGTATGTTAAGTTCAGTTTACTGCCGAATATATCGCTTTTAGTGAAGGTGTTGTAGATATTCAAAATCGTTCTCAGCAATTTGGCTTATATTACGGCTCATTAAGGTGGCTTTTTTCGGTGCGCAATGAAAGATTATGAATTTTCCAGTAGTTTTACATTCTGACCACAAAGATCATGCGATTTGACTCCGCTAGAAATTGTTTGGCTACGTTGAAGACCATGTCTGAAAGCAAACACGTAGACTCTAATTGACTTGCATGCATGTAGTACGCAACCGCATTAACCAACTACACTAAGGATCATATATACACGGACAGCCCCCCATGATGAAGCATTTTAAAGCCAATATTTGACAACTTATCACCGAGATATCGGCCAAACTGTACGACATACTGCTGCAACCCAATCTTTAGCACATCGCTATTTATATGAGCCCCGATTTATAGAACGTAGTTCTGCTGCTACTTATCTTAAAATATATTTTATATATCAGAATAAATTAGTACGACTTTTAGCAACGTGCATCTCAAAATTACACCTCATACTTGGATAAGTACAGAATTGTTAGTACTTGAGGTACTATTTTGAGACATGCCAAGAACGTTAGAAAAAAGATACTTAAAACGGTTGAGCCTAAAGGCCAGCCCGTCAGTTTCCGCTAACTGCAACCGGCAAAATATCGGAACCTGGTTTGTGTGCTTTTCTATGCTCTTAATCAACTTCCAAATCATCCGATTCCCACATGATAAGCGGTGATGATGTAGTTTTTAGTTACGAATTATAAAGAATCGAAAAGACTAACTGATCATTTATTTTCGGAGACTTCAAAAAACACTTTTTTCGAATTTTTCGTTCACGATGCCTCACAATTTTGACCCGGCTTACGGTGATCGGCGTGGTCTTTATATGTTAATAGCTGATTAGTTTTTGAAATTCATTGCTGAAGTCGTTAGAAAGTTATTCTTTGAAATTTTTTTCAAAGTTTTTTCGAGATATATTGAGATCTACCGATTCGAATTGATTCGAATTCACAGGAAATTTAAATTCAGGAAAGCTTTTCTTCCTACCATTTTCAAAGAACAGAGAACATTAAGTGATCAGGTATATAATTCCGGAATTAAAAAAAATAAATCGATATCTCACGAACGGATTGACCGATTTTGACCCAGTTTACGTTGATCGACGTGGTTTGTCAAAAGCCGGTTAGTCGGTGAAGCCGTTCAAAGTTATAAGCGTGTCACATACTTACACACACACACATACATACTTACGGATATAGTGACCGGGTCTTAGAATTATGCATGTATTTAGTGAAATTTTCAGACCTGCAATTAATTGACTCACAGAGTTGTCCAAAAGGAAAGAGTGCTAAGGTGAAGTGTACAGTGGCCAAATACCAACAAAGCAGAGGAAATAAACAAAAGAAGTTTTGTAAACTTTGTATAAGTCTTTGAATATTTGGCGTTAATTTAAATAAAATACTTATATATGACTATTGAGCTTGAGGCGTAAGCATTAAACACAATAACGACAGCAGGCCACACGAACACCGACTACAAAAGCCGTTGGCTACAATCGTTGCCTCGTAGTCAGCTACTTAATTATTTTTAGAACGACACCACCAAATACCAGGTGTTGTTCTAGAATTATCCTCATACGCCAGTGTAGTCACTCTCATGTATTTAATAAGAGTATTAATAGTGTTATTCCAATTAAATATATTTAAATTCCACAGTATATGACAAGAAATCATTTCATTAGCTTGGAAATATAATTTGTTGTTTCTTTTTGTATAATAAAACAATATATTTTCTAGTCTACAACAATTGAATTTCTTTATATTATGCTGGCAACATTGAATCTACTCATTGTCGCTCACCAAAATAGAAATTAGTTTAGTTTGACTACAACCACAAAAACAACAGGGACAACAACCAGTAGCCGTGTTGCCTGTAGTAGTAAAAATAATCATTTATAAACGCACATGTATTCTATTTTTGACAAGTTGTAGTCTGTAGTCTGCTGTCGTTATTGTGTTTAATCGATATTTCGATATCCTCTGGATATCTTCTTCAGGATAACAAATAAAAATTAATTATAACAATATTATTAATTTTAGTTAATATTAACAATAACAAAATTTTTCAATTTAAATTATTATAATCAACTTTATTTAGAAGAAACACTTTCATTAGAAGGAAACGATAGTTTTTATTGTAATCTCTAGATTTAATTATAAAATAGAGAAATACAATTTAATATGTTATATCAAATTCCTGTGTATTAATTGTTCGAAAAGTGCTTTTAAATTAGGAAAGATGTTGACTTTCCCTTGTGCCTTCGAATATTTATCATGTCTTTCTGTATAAAAAACACTTGTGGAATAATCAGCCTACTAAATACGAATTTAATATAACAATAAATAGTTCGATACAAAATGCTTACAAGTTAATATCATTGCAATTAATTAATTTCTAAGATTGTTTTCAAAACGTTGATTCATCATTTTTATCGTATTGATTTCATGTTTACGAATTGAAATCAAAAACATATTAGCAGGCCTTAACGTAAAATGATACTATTAAATTGATTGCAGTCTCTTACAGGTCTGGTTTATATACACCCATATACAGTTTGGTGGCATGATGCATAATTAAGAAGATAATTAAGATGTATATATAATTTCATTCAAAAATTAATAAATTGGGACTGCTATTGGAAGGTGGTCATGGCATAGCAGTGGAGCCATTTTATTATTTTAAATATTTATTTATTTTTTGTAGTTTATAGTTTTATGGTTTTTCCTGAAGAAGAACACCGAAAGTGTTCGAAATATCGAAATAGTAAAATATATACACATATAACGAGATAAAACATAGCAAGAGTTTTATTTTCGTAGACCTGGAGCCTGAAGAATAATTATAATAAGAATTTAAATATTTTAAATATTTTTTTCCAGCCAGACTTCATAGTGGGTTATACGTTAATCGAATCGAGCTATTTTCATTATTCCATAAATAATGGAAAAAATTTACTCGAATTAATCGATTATATATTAATCGAATGGATACTCTACTGAATTGTATTTCCCGGTATTTTTATCGCATTTGATGCGGAATCTTTTTTAATGGTCGCGAAAAATTAAAAACACAATATATCCTTTCATAAACTACTCAGGCCTTTCAGGCAAATTTTTATATATACAAAACATGCTAAAAGTTATCACCCTAACTTACACACATATCCAAGCATGTGTGCGTGTGAATGAAAAACGCCAAAACTACTCTGTTTATACGGCCACCCTAAGAAATAACAACTTTATGAATAAATATATGGAATAGATATATAAAACAACAAAAACCGAAATTAGAATGTGTTCGCCAAATGTGTGAATTTTCGCAATCGTTATTAGCATATCTATAAATAGGGAAGCGTACAGCGCTATTTGGTTCGCCGACATTTGAACAAGCTTTGATTTGTTTGATGGGTACAGGGCCACAAACTCGTACATGTATGAAACTGCATGTGCGATAAAGAATGAGTCCCCAAAATACTCGTACATGTTTGTGCATGTTTGGGTGGGTGTGTGTAAAGTGAGTTACTTTTCATTTTAGTTGTTTGTATTATAAATGACATTTACTTTATGTTGTCCTCTATGATATTAGAACTTAATTAGAATACTCTACTATAATTGTATGTTTCCTTATTAAACGGCATTTAATTGTTGATTTCATTCTCTGATTTTTCAACTTTACAGGCGAAGTTTGACACATAAGCAAACTGCAATTACGAATATTTGGAAAAAGGAGATATTTGAGAGTGTGTGTGCAAGTACGTAATGATAAAGCAGATGTCAAAACACATAAATGAACATATCAAGAGTTGCATTCGAACTTGCGTATATTTAACAAAATTGACTCACTCACCTCAAGCACGATACACTGACTTGAATTATTTATATCTATTACCACGTTTTTGCTTTTTTCTCTCAACTTTAATTTGACTTTCTTTATTATCTTGTCAGCTATTCTAGCGTTACAAAGCGCTTTATATGTAAGTCCAAGCAACTACTTGCTGTACAAGCAACAACCTCGTGTCAATAACAAACCGCTCGCGTTACACTAAATTTATTTCTAACTGCAAAGAAGTGTCAATTCACAAGGTATTAATTGAATAAAAACGATTTCTACTTGTTCTCCAGTATTGATTAATATTCGTATTGTAACTTGCATAAATGCTTTTTCTTTTCTTAATATCTTTTTCTTATATTTTGAACTTTTAATAACTTTGTGCCCCAGTCAGCCAGTCTTGTTAGAAGGCTACAGGCTACTAACGGCACAGCACACACATACAGGCACACACGCATCCATTCTATAATAATTCACTTAAAATTTAACTGTAACGACATACATACACACTTCCATATATTAACTCACATATATGTGTGCATGTGTGTGTATATGTCCATACAAGTGTAAGGCACGTGATCGAAAAATTTTAAATTCGTTAAAATTGTGTCCTTTCGCTGCGGCTCCATAAATACTACTACTACCGATACTATAAGTTGTATTTGTTTAAGCAACCACTTGACTACCGACGATGGTTACAATAACACTTTCCTTGGGGCGGTCTTCTGTTGTTATTGTTGTATAATACCTACATATTTATTATATTTGCTTTTGTATGACACGCAACGATGAAGCTTTTGTGTACTAGTATTTGCTGCTGGCTTTTTAGTCTTACGTTTCACTTTGAATTTAAAGTTATTTGCCGTTGTTTTTGAACCATTAAAAGCAATAAAAGTTGGGAACAATATTTCCGTTAACTCAAAATCAAACGCAATAAACAATTGAATAAAATGAAATAAAAAGCTGTGTATATGAAACAAACAAAAAAAATTAATTACTACAGCCTTTTACTTTCAACAACAAACAAATTAGATCGCTACACATCAACTTGCAAATATACTCAGCGTATACATTTTATAGCTCTTTCCTAAGGCGAAGTAAAAACTATTTTTGGTCAGGCCGTTATTGTTGAAAGTACTTTGCAGATAGACGGAGTCGGTCCCAAAATTGTCACATTCTCTCGAAGATTTTAACATATTTGGGAAAAACACTTTTTTATATCTCAACATAATCTTGCTTTAAGCCCGTTTTTGAAATCGTGTAGGTCATGGGATACACAGAAGAACAGCTATTTCCCAACCATAAAATTAGTTGCCGGTGCAGACTAACTGATTCATGATAGATACAGGGCTGAGGGTTGGTGTGTTGACTCCCTTCCGATGTATATATTCATTAGAAGGGATTTTTGGAAATAGGAAGGATTTCTATATGGATACAAATAATTCTTAAAAATAATTCGATTCGTTTTTGGTACTTATTTTATGTATGCGCTTTTAGGGATCTGAAATTAACTTTGGTACTTATTTTGCACCCCATAATTCTTCTAAACAATACAACATGGCAGGAAATCTTTTAACGCTATCAATTACTTTGAAAAAATATCGAAAATATTTTGGTACTCTTTGAAAACTCGCTGTTATAAGGGAAAAATCGTAACTCTTTTAGGTGCTTTTTTTGTTAATAAAAAAGTACATGTACACAAACTTCTAACAATAATTTTTACTCTGCCGCTCAGTAGCAGGCAAAATGGTTTTTACAAATTCGGTTTTGAAGTACATATGCACTTCTTAAGAGTAAAAACTATATTAGGTACCTTTTTTAACTCCATATATCATCCAAGCTAAAAGAAAGTTCTGTTTTTTGAAAATTCCCCGTTATAAGGAAAAAAGTGTACCCGTTCTCTGTACTTTTTTGTTATAGATAAAGTACCGAAATACATGCAGTTAAGAATTATTTTGGCTTATTTTAGAAAAAAACTTATTTTCCACTATATAATTTTTAACAATATATTTTTGGTATTTGAAAGCTTTTGTAGATAATACTTTTTATACATGTACGTTTTGAAAAAGAGTAGATAAAGGCAGTTTATTCAGAAGGGAACTTTTTTAAAGTATGTTGTCTTAAAATGTACTTTTAAGATTATATGTGACAAATGGTTTTTGGAAAAAGTACCTTTTGATATAAGTACTTTTTGGAAGATGTTCTTTTTGGAAAAAGTAGTTTTTAACAAAAGTATCATTTCTAAAGAAAGTACTTTTTGGAAAGAGTTTTTTTTGCAAAAATAATTATTAACGTTGCAGCATCCGCACAACAACAAAAGTTATGCTATCAAAATTTTATATGGTCGCATTGCGAGCATCTTTTTAATTTTGCCGTTTTATAAATTATTGAAAACGGATCTCCCCACTCAAAGTTATTACTAATTCCTCATATCCGCGCAACACATTACTGTCAAACATGTTCAGCTTGGTTTACAGTAAGACCATGGCAGCTGCAAAGCAGGTAGCAAATTACGGCGTTCGATATCGATCGAAATTTGCATATAAATTGTGTTGAAATTTCAATCGATATCAAATGCGATAATTCGGTTCCAGGGACCGAATTACATCAGACCTGGTTAGCATATATTTTTTTCAGTGTAGCCAGACCGTTGATTGTTTACACTATTTCGAGAGTTTTGCGTCGTACTCGCACTAGTTAACTTCTAATCCTCGGATAACTACAGAGTTAACAACATCGCCAAGTCACCACAATACTTTGCAAAGTATAATTGATATAAATAAATATACATATAAATATAACCACGAATCGACTTGCAAGCGACCAAATCATGCTCGGTTAAGAAAGTGCATCGTGCGGATAAAATGTGTTCAGCGCAGAATCGCCTTCCTGGTTGAAAGGATAAGTGAACACGCAAAATTGCCGTATTTGGTATGCAGAGCAGCAAGAAGCCTTGCAAGAACAAGATAACTTCACTGCGACCCGGTGGCATCATTGAATCGGATTTTTTCAAATACGAAGAGGGCACAAATTTTATTGGGAATAGAGAGCGCTACAGTACGATAATTATAAATTGTTTGTCCATAATAGTAGGGCTGGACTTGGTCGACATGTGGTTTCAACAAGACAGCTCCACATGCCGCATAACATGCGAAATTATACTCCAATAAAAAGGCAAGCTTAGGCCGGCGTATGATATGATATCGCCCTTAAACGTTGAATTTTACGGATCGCTAAATCGAATCAAACCGCGATTTTTTAACTAATACGAAAGGTCTCTGAAAATTGTCCCTTCTTTTCGTGTTCATGACTGAGTGAAGGATCGAACCCCTGGGATCATTAGCTCCGTAGTCTACACGCTAACTACTTCAGCACTCTCACACTCATACACATCACAATAAGCAAAAATGGAAGGAAGTTTACCTCAACCTAAAGTTTATTGCCGACGTAAATTTTCTAAAAGCCGACATGCTACATAAATATTTTAGTCCAATCTACTACTACTGCTACAGGCAGTCAATCGCTTTGGTGTTGTACAGTGTAATTCATACAATTTACACACTAAATTATTTTAACGTTATACTGCGACTCTTTACATGATGTAATAAAATTGTCCAGTCCAATCCAGTAACAATTCGCACAATTTATTGCAAAATATGTTATCAATTACGCGTACACGTTATCCGCCTGTGCTGTGCGTTTAACACAGAAACAAATAACATGCAAAACAAAATAATTAACTCATAATAAACAATGTGTTCTGGCATACGCCTAAAATTTAATACATGAAGCAAGAACTAAGGCGGCAACTGACATCAGCATATGACGACGGATATGAACTATCTTTCCACTTAGTGAATAATTAAGCGTCAGCATCGGCTAAATGTTTTCTTGCGTTTGATTAATGCGTACTTCTATTAATAAATTGAAAAAGAGGTACAATACGATGATACACCGAATCTTAGGCACCCTTCATAAATATGCCATGAAATATCGAATACGAAACTGCCGGTTTATTCATTTAATAACATCTTCACCAAAAATAGACGTTAAATAATTAATAATAGAACACAAACGCGGAACGATTGCACTGATATATAAATTGATAATATTTATTCCTCGACTGAAATGCCGAACTGTGGTCAGCTGTATAATTATTTTTAGGGAATCAGTTTTTGTGAACTTAAAATTTTGTTCAAAGTTTTTCTAATCACTACGGAATTTCTGTGGACCTCGAATAGAGTGTGTGTTCTTTTTCGCCAAGTTGTTTGTTAATTTTTCAAAATTAAAAAGTTAATTTTCAGCAGGCTTGAACAGGCTACTCTTTTGCTACAGTTTGGGACCTTTATCAGTTTATGTGTTGTTGATGAAGTTTCCCCAGTTTATCGTTCTAATTGATTTGCGGTGGCAACTCATTTCTGCTATTATTTGTTTGTGATTTACTTTTTGCATTCGGTTGCTTCTTTTCAAACAACGACAACTGACTTGACTTCGTTTTTAGCAGCTTTCCTTTTAGTTGAAAAATATACAATTATAATATAATATATTTGTAATATAAGATTTATTTGTTGCGTGGTTAAGCAACATTTCATTGGCGCAGTAGACTTCAACCACAGTTTTGAAAAGTTTCAAACTTCTCAACTTATCAAAATACTTCTATAAACCATTTGAGAATTTAAATGTGAATTTCATCAAAAAAATATACTGAAGACACAAATAAATTCTAAGATTCTGGTTAAATGTGTTTTGTCGGAAGAACGATATCGATTGACATCGTGCGGCAGGCAGTAAAAAGTTGCTTTTCGCGGAAATAGATTTTAAAATGAACTTAATTAATAAGATTTTGTATTTAATTTAGCTCAGGGAAATAGGGAAAACCAAAAAGTAAAACAAAATGTGTACAGTTTGTGTCGAAAAAGTAAATTTTTAATGAGTGTATAAGAACAATTTAATGTCCTCATTTTGCCAACCTGCTAGACTCTTTTGGGCAAGTATTTGACAAGTTTTAATTTTTAAGAAATTTTTTACCAGCCTTTTCAAGTAATAATCACAACATCTTTGTAAGGTCAAATCATTCGTGTCTCTTGTGTTGCATCCGTGTGTTGGATTATTTTTAATTGAATCGGTAATCTTTATGTTGATCGTGTGAATCGCAGCAGCTCCATTACAATATGATTTTGTTACTGGCGGCACATCAAAACCGCCAAACCTCAAAATAAAGTTCAAGTCGATCGCTCGTGAGGATGTAGTGTCATTAGTTTTGGTAATTGAAATTTATTTGGATGCAATATTTGCCGCCAAATTAAACATTAAGAGAAATTAAAAGAGAAAACCTAAATTGGAGGCAGTTGCTGAAATAAAATAAATGTGAGACATGCATAATTTAACCGGCAACATGCTAATTAATTTGGTCACGCTCCTTTTGACAGGGAGATATTCAAGACTTTTTGTTAGCCATTAGCAGATTTCAGTAAACTTATATTTAATTCAATTTATGTATGTTAAGATACAAATATATAGTAAATGTATGAATATCTATGCATATTTAATCGAAAACTTGCATTCTCTGTTGTCAAAGCAAAGATTTCAGTGATGTTATATTATTATACACACATACACACATACACACACAAGGACCCACATCTATGATGGAGTTTTATAAACAAATAATGTATAATCTTTGAAATAAATAATTAATTGTAACATTCTTGCTAAATTTAGTTTCTAAAGCACACAAAATTTGAAACATTTCAAACACTTATATTTTCCGCATTGTGCATTTTACACAGATCAAAAACATTGTTTTGACATTATTTATTTAATTTTTTGTCATTTAAACGCAACTATTCTATGCTAAATGCAACCACACATTTTGCACTCAAAAGCAAACTAAACTTTCAGCGAATATAAAAGTTGAAATTTGCTCATCTGCATGTTCGGCATGCTGCACACTGGGATGAAACAGACAATGTATGGCTGATAAGTTATCACAATTAGTGTTTCAGTATGCACAGTCGCACAGTCGCACAGATAATAGTACGTACTTCCTCTAAAAATAGAGCTCAGAAATAATGTTTAATTTCTTCAGCATTATTTTTTGAATTTCTTGAATTAACAAGACATCGAAATACTGTCAAAAATGGGATATAAAAGCCTGCTTGACCTTTCGCTAATTGCGCTTTTATGGTAAAAATTTCTTCTGGAAGCAAAGTAAAGAAAGCGATACTTGTTCAAATTAGGGAGACTAAAAGGAATAATAATTCACAGAAGAAGACTGCAGTAGTTTTAAGAAACATTTTATTTTTTTCTTATTGTTGAGAAAACAAAAAATAATTTAATCGTAAAGATAAGTTAATACCAAGGAAAAATGGGAACACCTTGACCTCTAAAGCAAAGATTGTTGGGGACGTGCCAATTCTAAAGTGCAAACTGTAATAAAAAATATTTCTGGGTCTCCACCACAAGTAAGACGAAAGCTGGACATCCACCAGAAATTTCCCCGCGAGTTGAGCGGCTTATGAAAAATCTTGAGCATTCTGAAATAGTACGAGGTGTTCTGCAAAAAGGCGGGTTCCACAGAAAAAAGTGGAACTTGACTACGCACGTAAGTACGCGGTCAAATCAATAGATTTCCGAGCGAATTCGCATTTTAGTGACAACAACAAGTGCAATTATTCGCTTGTGATGGCAAAGAAAAAATTTACCGCGAACCTAACGGAGAGCTGCGACACAAGAACTTGATTGCAACAGTTAAACATGGTGGTGGTGTGGTCAGGAAGTTACTGGGATACCCTTAGGGTGAGCTATTTTGCATATATTTTCAGTTTAAGTTCTAATTTAAAATTTAAAAAATGAAATTAAATATTTGTGTTCATTTACGCACTTTTGGTTGATTCACTTCTTTTATATGTCACCAATTTTCGGAATGTTACAAAAATTTCAAGGGGCGCTTACTATTAATTATATATATTATCTTCTAAAATAATTTTTCTCTCAAATGTGTCTGTTTTGTTTTGAGGAAACTTCATTTAGAAAATAACCCACACATACCGCGGTTACAGGCCAAATCTATGCATTCAACAGCTGTTTCTGCTGTCTATACCAACACTTGCAGACTTTTTAGCGAGCCCATAAGGCAATTGTAGATGTAAACCTTGACCCTAATATTCTGGAGTCCAATATATTCTATTTTACTGACGATTCTCCGTTTATAAAAATTATTCCATGTTTTAGAAAATTTCATTTTAAGAAATGTTATATGGAAAGCTATCGTTCAAATTAAATTTTCAGAGTTACGGACCCACAATGCCTGTGGTACATGTCAATGTTTCTTTTGTGTCCTTCTTAAAAGCTCGTATGTACTTAAGAGTATGCAAACCAAAAGAGTTGGGCTTGAGAAGCTTGCAGAAGATAGAGCCTGAAGTATATAACCAAACGGCAGAACAGAAACTTACCGAAATGTGCTACCATCGGTTGGAGATGGTACTGCTGTTTGGCTCTGCCGTGAAAGTTGAATATTCTGATTTTTCCTTCTGCTTTTGTGATATTCATCATGTTCTTATGAATTAGAAACACTTTTCGTACAATTAGCTTATCAAAATGATATATATTTTGCAACTCATTGCTGATTTGTACAGGATTGTATATCCACAGAGTCAGGTTTGAAAATGCAGTAAATTTGTTCTTTTTATTTGGTATGCAAGTAATTTTCTGAACTTATCCATTGAAGAATCATTTCCTTGGGCTTTTTCTCCCTATTCTTTTGAATTATTCTAAAAAAATATTGTTTTCCAATTTTTTCATTTGCGATATCTCTCGGATTAATCGATTTCAACCCAGTGCGATTAGTAAAGCCTTTTAAAAATTATCAAAAAAGAAACACTTTCAAAAAGATTTTTTTTTTCTTAAAATACGAAATTTATTTGTTGGGTGGTTAAGCAATGTCTATATGCATTTCATTGGCGCTTTTACCAAATCGTCAGTAGACTTCAAGCACAAATAAATTTCATATTAAAATAGTTCAATGACAGTATGTTAAATAGTTGATTTATTAACAGTTTTTTTCTTAAGTTATTTTTTGTGATTTTTTGAAATTCCTTGCTCCGAATCGGTTCAAATTCAAAGGAATCTTATGTTGGGAACACTCCTTAAGATGCCACCAGCTTACATACACACATACTTAAATACACATACACACAGATTTAGTGACAACCTCCCAAAATAAGTCAGAAATGATTCCCAGCGGCTTAAAACGTCGTGATCTGACGAGAGCTCGACTTTATCAAAATATAGCTTCGGGATTATTTAAAATTTTCTCAAGAGAAGTTAAAAATATGTGAAATATCGAATTGTTTCAATAGGTTTCGATACAACTGACGTGCGAATTGCCAAGTGTTCGTCCAATTTGAGGTATTCGTATTCACGATATGGCAAAATAAATATTTTTGGCATATTTAAAGATTTACTTAATTTCAACGCAAAAAGCAAATAATACTAAATGTTTACAGTATTGATTTGCTACAAAAGATAACATGTCTGAAAATTTCTTGCTACAAATACCGTGTAATTAGACTTCTTTAGACCTTCTTCATTCGCCCTTTTTAGAGAAAAGTCTAGTTCCAAACTCACTTATATTCGACGCAAATCAGACTCAAGTTGTCTAGATTTTTTGGTATAGACTGACTTTTCTGCAAAAACAATTTTGATTTGTCACAGTGCGTTCACGTCCACTTGTTCCACAAATTTTTTTACACAACATTTTACAGACGTTAAGAGTAACCCAATTAACTCAGTTTTTTTAAAAAAATAAAATAAATTCGTTAGGGATTTTATATAGAAACAAAACACAAATTTCAGATTCTTTATAGTTGTTCCAATATAAACACCCAGCCAGTTAATGTCCTTAGCTTTCGTATTCGTGTATATTATATTGGAGAATCAAACATATTGTGTGAAAAGGAGTTTAGTTGAAGAGTCAAACAAATATTTGGATTCAATATCACATTAGAAAATCATGCGCTGCAGTCGAAAATGTTTATCAAGTAGGCAACACTGAACATTTTTGCTTCAGGGTGTCTCTGGTGGCAAATTTATATTTTTAAATGAGATTATTTGAAAGTCGAGCCGGACCTTGATTTTGTTTATTTTTTATATTGCTTCTAAAAAGTTATTCGGTGCTTCTAAATTGATGAAACTTGGCAGAAATATGTGTTATGGTCATGGGCTATGTTAGTTCGAAAATAAGAAAAATCGGGCCAAGGGGAAAACAGTTCAACTTGGAAGAACTAATCCTACTTCTGAAAAATTAGATTTTGTTTTAAGTTTTCCCGTACTTTCGTTTAGAAAAACGAACTGTTAACGTCGGCGACAGTTCAAAAACCTAAACGTGGGCCGAGGGGATCGTCAAATGCAAATTTTTTCCAATACCAAGAACACAAAAAACGCTGTAATTTTTTTTCCTAAGTACCGTTTTTTTGATAACGGTACTTTTGTGTTTTTCGGTGTATGGTCCCACTAAAACCGTTGTGGAGCCCAACCGAAAAGTCTGATCAAGATAAATCGTATATCGTTGGAAAGGTATTTGAATGCCTTTTTCGTCAATATGCTGCAAATTTCTATGAGACAAGAAACCTCAAAGTTCAAAACTTGCATATTTTTTATGTTTGTTTTAAAATTTTTCATTTTTATTTCTTTTTTTTCAACGTTATAGTAAAAATCTGGAATGTTTTATTTTTTCCAATACTCAGCCATTTCTTGTCTCACAAAAATTCGCAGCATATTGATGAAAAAGACATCGACTTACCATTTCAACGATATGCGATTTATCTTGATCGGACTTTTCGTTTGAGCTCCACAAGGGTTTAAGTGGGACCATACACCGAAAAACACAAAAGTACCGTTATCAAAAAAACGGTACTTAGGCAAAAAAAATACAGTATTTTTCGTGTTCAAGAGGTACTTATTAACTTATCTAGGCATGTGGCGTTCTTGGTATTTTTTGGCTGTAAACCAGTGTAATTTATTGCCTCTATACTGGGACAAAACGTAATGATTCGGCGAGATTTTATAAAGAAGCTGCATTCGCAGTTTGTAGAACCATGGCGACGCACGTTAAAAACAACATTAAAAGGTCAGTCACCATCCAGTAATGACCTTCAGCCGGTAGAGGAAACCAACACGAATAAAAGAAGAGTTTTTAGTCTCTGCTCCTATAAAAAAGGTGCATGTCGGTATTCTCAAAATGCAAGGTGGCAATTTGTGGTGAGCATAAAATTAATTTTATATATATTTTGTAAAAAGACAATAGCGCTATGGTTAAGTTTTTCCAAAGACTAAAAGACCTTTTTTATATTTATATTTGATATAAATTTTATAAGTATGTGATCTTAATATAGGTCTGCCTGCGTACTTTTTCAGTAGCAAATACTCAGTGACTTTTTTGGGAGAGTACGCAGACAGCATCCAGTGAAATCTTGCAAAAAAAAAACAGCTGATCGGTGTGTAAACAATTGAACTAAAAAAGCAAAAAAAATTCCAAAAGTGAAGTCTCGCCGTAAATTAAAAAATTATTAATTGAAGTAAAGCTTAAAAAGTGTTGTAAATTAAAAAACTTGTTTTTTACACTGTTGTTATTTTGGTAAGTTCAATTTCGTCTTAGATTGTAGTCTTATTTGTCGGGTTTTTTATAAAACTTCTTTTGATTACATTGCTCAACATAGTATCAGCTCAACATAGTGTCAGCTCAACAATGGATGACCTGCTTCGGGAGCAAAGATTGGTCTTTACAAGAGTACGTGGAAAATGCAGAGACATGCGGAGCAGAAGGAAGCCAATGAAGAGAAGATCTACAAACTATAAGAAGCTATTAAAATGGAAATACATACATACATATGTATATATTGAATTAAAAATATTCCTTAAAAATAATGAAATTAATTTTTAGTTATTATCTGATGGAATTTGCATTGCTTGGCAAATTTCATCTCGCACACTATTTCCATGAGAAACCTCTTCGCTTCTTCAATTGCAAAGTTTGTCCAACAAAAATCTACTGACACTGTATATTTGGACGTTGCTAGTATGAAGTAAAATGTTTCGTTTATTATATAATACAATTCTAACTACTTACCTCTGCGGTTGTTAAACTTCAATTTTATTTTCATTTCACAAGAATTATTTTATTCAAACAGTAAATAAAAACAGCTGTTCGTACTAGTTGCAAAATCTTGCAAGAAGAAATTTCTCCAGTAACATTTAGCAAGTTCTCTAACAAGACGCATCTTGCGCCTTGTTCTCTAACTTCCAACTGTCAAAAAATTCTCTTTTTGGCTCTCTCGCTGCAAGAGATTTGGAGTACGCAGACAACATTTTGCACAAAATGATGCAAAATATGTGTACGCAGACAGACCTTATGATCTCAATAAAATTACGCTCTTGGAAAAAATTAATTTTTATAAATATGCTTGTGACAATATAGAAATATATAGTTTTGTTTACTAACAAAATACTTGCTAAAGATACGTATGTGCTAAAAGTAAAAAAATTTATATGTTTAGAACCGATTTTATACGCCCTAAAATATGCTCGTCGAAACGACGAATAGTTAGCTTTATATGGTAAGTTCGAGGACTAGGTATGCAGGGTTATATATTATATGATCATAAACAAGGATTTTAATCATCAGTTTATTTATATTCGAAACTTAGTAGTAGAGTAGACGGCAAGACACTTCATAACAGTATTGTTGTTTTAATGCATGGCAGCGACCGGCAATATATGTTACAAAAACCTAACCATTGACAAAATTCGCCCTAATTTGTTTATTTCACAACTTATGCAATGGTTTCAGAGACTGGCAACGCTAATCTTACGTAAGGAATTGTCAACGAGCTCTACGTAAAATACATGTTTCTGTGAAATAAGTTCTTTTCATTCAAAATGATTTCATTTGCTCGAGGATTGGGAAATTTACTAACGCGTATAGCATTTAGTAACTCGACTTCAAATATTCCCTTAGCAAGAACTTTGCAAACTACTGGTAGATTGAACTGCGAAGTTAAACAAACTGATGGCGAATTACCATCCTCTGAGGAAGATGTAATAGCACAAGTCAAAGAAAAACGTGAATTAAGTGAAAAAGAAATAAAATTATTGCAAAAAGACCGTTCACAGAAAATACCCGTGGAAACATCGATTCGCTATTTAAAGAGTTCGGCGTACCAGCAAACTTACGGTGAGCAGTTTGTGTGGGAGCAATATCGTCGCAATCACAAGGGGATGTTCCCTCCACGTAAAACTCGTAAGACTTGTATTCGAAAGAATATGATAACAACAGGTAACCCCTGTCCAATTTGCAGAGACGAATATTTGGTACTTGATCATCGTAATATTGAATTGTTGAAACAATTTATTTCACCACATTCTGGAAAAGTGCTTAGTTATTCAAAAACTGGCTTGTGTCAGAAAAAACACTTGCAACTGGTAGTTGCTATCGAAAGAGCCAAGGATTATGGTCTTCTGACCTATGATGTTCCCTATCGTAATTTTGATTATAGTGAATTTTACGATCAAAAAGTGCAAACAAATAATTAGATAACAAAAATTATATATATTTTCAGTTTCATAAGTTGCTCCGGTTATAAAGATAAGAAAAATATGCAGACAGAAAGTAAACATTTGGCCAAAGTGCTAGATGAGTTTAAATTCACATTTATTGTTGTGGGAGGAGGAATAGCTGGTGTTACCTGTGCCGAAACTGTAGCCATTTGTTGCCCCGAAGAATCTATTTTGCTAATTACCGAATCCACTGTTATTAAAACTGTATCAAATTTGGAACCAGTAGCCCGTTACTTGCACAAGTTTGACGTGCAGGAAAGAACGTTAGCGTCGACATCTATGTCTGGAGCGAATAATTTTTTGTCTCCGGCTATTATAACAGTAGTGGACCAGTTGAAACATATAGAAGGGGGAGAAAAGTATGTCGTGACAAAGGAAAACAAAAAATTTCATTATCAGTACTTGTGTTTGTGTACTGGAGGCATCCCTCGTCTTATTGAGGACAATAATGCATCTATTTTGGGAATACGTGACACCGACTCTGTCTTAGAATTACAAAAACGATTAAAAACTGCTCGAAAAATTGTGTTAGTAGGGAATGGTGGTATTGCTAGTGAACTTGCTCACGAATTGCAGGACGTTGAAGTACATTGGGTAATAAAGGACAATCATATTGCATCAACATTTATAGACCCAGGAGCAGCATATTTCTTTCAGCAAAGAATTGATCAGTACCAAGAACAAGATGCCGATGAATCAATTAAAGGCGTTGTGAAACGTTTGCGTTACGATGAAATTGCAACCGTGGAGGATGGAAATTGCAAAAAAGGTGCAGCTCTAGGGCCCGATTGGCATTATAATTTTGATTTAAGAGGTTCTGGTTCTACCAAAACTAAACCTATAATACACTTTAAAGCGCTTATAAACAAAATTGAGCAAATAACTGACGATGACAACAAAAATGCTTTGAAAGTTTATTTAACTGATGATCAAGTAATAATATGTGATTTTGTGATATCAGCGACAGGCGTAGAGCCCAGACTCGATTTTACATGTACGCCAGAGCTGATATTAAACAAAGAAGATCATGGTATAAAAGTTAATGAAATGATGGAGACCTCTAACAAGTTCATCTACGCGGCTGGTGATGTGTGTACAGCTTCGTGGCATAAAGCTGAACATTGGTTTCAAATGCGTTTGTGGACGCAGGCTAGGCAAATGGGTAGCATGGCTGGGCGAAGTATGGCAGCTGCTTTTAACAAAGAAACAGTGTATCAAGACTTCTGTTTTGAATTATTTGGCCATGTTACACAATTATTCGGTTTGCCAGTGGTTCTCTTGGGTAGATACAATGCACAAGGCTTTGGCACAAACTACGAGCTATTGCTTCGTAGCACACCTGGTCATGAATATATAAAATTTGTAATACAAAATGGAAAATTAAAAGGAGCTATTTTAATTGGTAACACCGAATTTGCAGAAACTTGTGAAAACCTAATACTAAATGGCATCGATTTGACACCATTTGGAGATGATATTCTAAACCCCGATATTGACATTGAAGATTACTTTGATTGATCAATTCAAATATAGTCAAAAAATTAATTGTTGTATGTGTATTTTTTCTTAATCTTATAAAATACAATAAAAAATATTTCATTTACTGGAACCATTGTATCCATTTACTATTTCGATTTCTGTCATTTGATTTTAGCTTCACTACCTGCAATATATAAGAAGAGAAGATTCTTAGTTTTCGTAAAGTTAATATAATGTAATTTATAAGTTATTGAGCCTTTATGGAAAAACAATACAGATATAATAAATAACAGGAAAATTGAGGACTAAAATGTAACATAAATACCGATACAGTAACCTACTTTCATATTGCATTTATGATAAATTGCGATCTGAATGGTATCGCCTAATTAAAATGTTCTTGGAGATATCTCAGCCAGTTTAGAAAATTATTCAAGTTGTATGTGAAAATATATCGAACTATATTTGGTGCGTATCGAATTTCAACAGATCATTGGTAAAAAAATGTCCAACAAATTATGTAAACATAATTTATATACTATTAGCTCGTTGTACGTCATATACGACAAGGTTGGCAACCAATACCATCGCTACCAATTAAATACCGTAATTGTTTTCGGTTCAAAAATGCCATTTTATCCGAAACCGATATAATAATTTCGTTACGAATAATTTTATGTTATTTCACGATCTAGGCTAAACTTGTTTGTATTTGTTAATATATTAGTTTGCCAATTGAATAATTAAGATTCTGTATTCGATTGTATCTGTTAACTCTTCCAAAAACGAAAACCGAAAAGTTGTTTCGGAATGAAGTAATTTTTAGTATCATGAAAGGAAGTTGCCAATTCCTTATCAATATAATCATTTTGGAAGAAAATCATTACACCAATTTTTTTTTATTATTTTTGAAAATTGTTATATTCTTTCCAAAAAAAATTTAGAAAGAAAACAAAATTATCGGAATTGATGTATGCCCTATTGCAATATTTATATTTTGTACAAAAGCTTTATTCATTCGATAATAGCTAATATATCTGTAATTAATGTTATTTATTATTTTATCAAATAACAGTAACACTTGGGATTTATAAAATGTCATATTCTAATCCTCCGCTATATTATCTTGGGTTTTACGGTCCTAAGTAACTATGGCGTTGCCGCGAATTGATAGCATTGCCAAATTATTAATATTAAACTATTTTTCTATTGATAAAACAATCGGAATCTTAAGCACCACAAATAAATTCGTACGGGACAAATATACGGAATCAAATGCATTCCGCTGTTATGGCTGCGATTTCATATTGAAGTAGATTAATAAGTATTTATTTAAAAAAATTAATAGTATTTTTTTTAATAATTTGCCGATCTCTTTTTATTTGTATAATTAAACTAATTTGTACTAATTTGATAACTTTTTTTAACTTCGGGTCTTTATATATTTATATAATTATTTTTTTACATTTCCTTACCCTTCGGCTGACTTCTTCAAAAATCTATTATTTTGCTTTCTCCCAGCGGTTTAACGAATAAACGAGTTCATAAATTGCGGGATATGGCATAAAATATTTATTTCTTACTTAAAATTCCCAAAATATATTAAATGAAAAATTACACGCATTGTCAATACTGAAATTTCTAAGATATGTCAATCATATGTTCAAGTGTGTTGGTGAAACTATTCCATTTCTTGGAGGTATACTTTGCTACGGATTTTTAGATTTCGAAATTAAGTGTCAATAATTGCCTGATCGAGTACTCTCGCAAATGCAATTTTATCAACGTTTTGACAAACTAATATCTATCATTTATTGTTTGTATTTATTATATGTAGTATAATAATGTCATGTAGGTTGTAATTTATCAATAAAATTGTAATATTTCTAGCGGTATATACGCGATACATGTAAACTACCGCTGTTCGTTTTGGTTGCCAAACTTGATTCTAAGTAATTATAATAATTTCCATATTACTGAGGGTAGTTACATTATTAGACCGAAATTTTGAAAAACCTTGTAAATTGTTTGATACTTCCGGTTTCATAAGCTTAGAAATCTTCTACTGTGAAAGCGAAAACTTTTCTGAACTATGTTTACAAAAACATTTTAAGAATTAAATGCTGTCCACTTACCAACATATTTGATTTCATCAAATGCTTTTCGAGCCCTTTTCAGCTCCTCATTCATTGTTAGCAGGTCTTTAACACGAGCGTATTTTCTAGGGTCTTTACGTACTAAAAATATTATGTCTTCCACTTGTACTCGTCCAGTCCGGCCAATCTCCATTGCTTTATGCGTCATTTCAGTAACGAATTCTATCACTAGGTCTTCTAATAAATCAACACTCTCAGTGTAAGGATTCTTATCATCACCAAAGCCATACATCATACAACGCAATTCTTTGCTAAACAATCGCTTACGTCCAGCGTTGGTGGGTACAAATTGCTCTTCCCCTTCTTCTTCATCGAACTTTATAACAATCAAAATATTTCAGATATTTGCATATAGAAATGGTATACTAACTTACATCTGGATTTTCGAATGGCTCATCAGCATTTGCAGCCATTTGTGTTACAATTATTATTTCCCTCTATAGCTAAAGTCGCTGATTATCTTCCTAACTATAAATTAGAGCTGTACGGCTCCTGAATGAATTAATTCAATTGAACGAGGTGAATCTTTCATTCAATTGAGCGTTTTTAACTCAGTTGTTTCAGTTGATTCATAAGATCTGTCTCTCTCAGTAGCTCTTTTCAGTTTGTATGTCAAAATCCATACGAAAAAAATTAATTAATTCCCACACATGTGCTAATGCATACAGGGATGTAGTGCTCTTTATTTATAGAGTTGCCAGCAAAAAAAAAAACAACTGAGCTATTGAATGAACTGAGCTAGTGAAACAACTGAGTTACCAAGGCACATATATACTAGGTATACTCAATTTGCAACCCTGCGAAAATAGAAGTAGTGGATTCGCCCTGATATGTATTTTGTCTGTGTAAAATATTTTCGTCTGTCAAATGGACTTGACATATAAAACATAAGAAATATGGCGATACAGAAGAAAAAACAGCGCAGGCACCAAGGCACATCTATATTTGCTTATTAAATTCCGTCTTTTTTTGTTAAACTGGAACTAAATATAATAAAATAAGAAAATATTTCTGTTACTACATTTTTGAGTATACATATACTACATATATGTAATGCCATGGTATTTAGTGTGAATAAACAGCAAGTCGATGTTAAGTTTTTGAACTCTTCACAAATTTTTGTTTTTGGCGCAAAGACTAAAAAGCAGATTTTGACAACCGACTTCAAGGCGAACCAAGGCGAAAGCAGAAGATTTTGACAAAAGACTTCAAGGCGAATCAGGCGAATTGTATCAGCTGTTCGCCATTTTTCGTATTAAGGTCACCTAGTATATATGCGCCTTGTGAGTTACTGAATAAACTGTAGTACTGAAACAACTGAGCTACTGAATGAACTGAAACAACTGAATGAACTGCATGAATTAATTCAGTAAAGTGAGCGGAGCTAAAAAGAGCGCTCACTCAAAAGAGCTGTTTTGTACAGCTCTACTATAAATGCAGCTAAAAAATTATAACCTGTGTAAAAAATAACAACACTAGTCGTGGAACGAGCCAACTGTCTCGCCGCCGTCAAAATCAAAGTTTTGCTACGTCTCATTCTAGGTGGCGCTGATACTCAGCATTACCGCGTCTAAAGGTTGGAATACCCGAACGCTGAAATTTTATATGAAGCTAAATGTGTCAGCTGATCAAAACTGGTATATGGCAAGCTGTGAAAAACTTACTTCACTGTAAGAAAATGTTACCGTAACGTCCCAACCTGCAGAAAATTTAATTTTATTCTACGGTTACATGACGGTTGTAAAACAGTGATGGACTGTATGTATGTTGAATGAGAATGGGGCAAAAAATGCCTTGTTGGTACTTATTACTTTTTTGATAATTAGTTTAGTTGAGAATTATGTATAAAGACTTGATATATTTATATATATATATTTTATATGTTTAACTTTCTAAATATATATGTTATTTTCATTGAAGTATTAGTATTCAACGACCGTTTGTACATAAATGTTATTGGATTTTTTTTTTAAGTCATAAAACATGAATAGTTAAACTTCAATAATATGAATAAACTTTGATTGATACACAATTCATTCCTTCCTTAAATAAGTTTTGTATTAAAAATCGTATTTAATTATTTCAATTATAAGAAATTTATACATTTGTGTCATATTAGAAAAAATTTCATATATAATGCAATATGGAAATAAATGTGTCCAGTTTATTAATATATGGCAAGGAATGACTCATTGTCTTATTTGTTGCGTATGTCGGTGTTTCTGCTCTCTATCAGTACCTTTTGTATAATTTGCTACTATTTCAACTCAACGCCAAAGATAAAAACACATTGAAGTGCCATCAATGTTGTATGTATAATACTGCGTTGTGTATAAATAATTATTTGTTGTTGGTTTATGTGACACAATTTTTTAAGGGTTTTATAAAAATATAGCAACATTTACATATAAAGATAACTTACATATAGCTTACATTTAAGAGTTCAGCGTTCGGCTATTCCAACCTTAAGCAGTTGGAGTCCTTCAGCATAGTGGTGCCACCGTATAAATAAATTACCCAAGTACTCATATTCCGTTTGCATAAGGACTATACGACTATGTTGCAGCACTAGTGTTAACAACATTGTTAATATGAAAAAATTCGGAGAGAAAAAACAATATCGTAATTTAGTTATTGGCAAGCCGCATCGGTAATATTAATACAGTAGCTGCTGGTCAAATTTGTATTACTGATATGCGATATTCCCGAATATTTGCTTTGAAACCTCCAACATATTAATAGCTATAGTATTGTTACGTTTTTCTAGACCTTTTCGTAGAAAAGCGGTTTTATTATCTACCTTTTCTACTTAAGTTTATCTCTGTGTTGCTCTCAACTGTTACCATATCTCGACGTTTCCTGTTTTATATATATAACAGGGATGTTATGTTTTATCAATCATAGTTGAAATGATTGTGTTTCCAAGTATATATAGCCACGTTGCCGTTAGGTTTGAACCATAATATTAAACTTCACAACAATATCAATACAATTTTTGAACAATGTATATAAATAAGTATATTTATCATGTAACTACTTGCATATATGAATGAGAATCAACACAAAAAATTGTAGAAACACTCCACCCGATAATTGGGGGAGTCGTTTGGAACCATGGCATCATTGATCTTTACCTCAAATACATTAAAGTATATACTCCAGTAGTGCGATTCTGTAACTTTAAATAATAATGGGCATTGTTATATTGTCTTTTTGCTTGTTGACGCTCCGTTTAAGTCATGGGAAACCTTACATATTTAAAAAACATGACGTCATTTATAGCATCCGTCACGCGATGTATGGAACGGCTAATGGAAGGTTGGGACATTCATAAGCCCCACTGTTCACCTACCGGGCGTAAAATCTAAGAGTTGCTAGAACCTAAAAAGATAAATGCAGACTGTATTTGTATATTTTCTACTGTATAATTATTGAAATTTTACCTGTTTTTCAGTGGATAATGCTGTTATTCTTGAGCCTCTTAATCGACTGTCAAGCTCAGAAATTATTTCTTCTGTTAACTTCGGAGTTAACCTATAAGGCTTTCGGAACTCACTCTGTGGCAGATGAAATGGGTTGTCCATTTCTCTAAGTAAACGGCGGTTTACCCTTTGTTGACTTAATGCATCTTCCGTTGATAATGAATATCCCAAATATTGAAAAGCCATTTTTTAGTTTCACTTTCTAACTCTTTAAGTCAATAAAACAAATAACTTACAGACAATTGTGGTTTAGTAAACAACAACAGCTGACTCAAATAATAACAAGTATTGTTAAGGCAGTGTATAATAGCAAAATCGCTAAATCGCTTGTTTAATTTTTTACCAGCAACAACTTTTGTTATAAAACGATAGAGAATCGCACTACAGATCAGCTAATAAGGCAACTGAAGGATATACAATCTAAAGTGCCCAGGAGACGTACAAAAAACCATCAATCACATAGTTGTGTGCATGCAGTCGTTTAATTTTCGGCTACACTCCCATGTTGTCGGATCTGATTGATGGTAATAAAGAAACTGACTTATATAATGAGGCTGATTATTTTAACGTCTACAAATATGATTGACGAAGAAAGCGTAATTTGCTTTGCTTTATTTGTTGTGTGACGATATGGAGAAATGCGCTGATGAGAAAAAAATTCATTTTGCAGGTTATGAAGTCAAAACACAAATGTTTTGTACGTCTACTGGGAACTTAAAATGGCAAAGTTGGAATGGAAAAGTGGGTATTTTCAAAAATAGATCCAACAGATTTGTATGTGTATTCTGCCGTGGCAAATAAAATAACTTTCGATATATATTGAACATGTCTGCCAAATATAAAATATATTCCATATTCAGATACATTTTATACAAATAAGCATATCTACCCATGAACATGACAAACGCTTTTACGAGCGTAAAACTTGTTCATATATGTCAAACCGCTTGTGTGTTTGATTAAGCCCTCTATATTCATACCGCCTGAAGCATAGAATAGCGTAGTATGTTTGCTAAATGAAAAATTGTTAAAAGAAACAAAAAAGTTATATATCGGCATGCATTGGACCAAATCATCCGACATTCACTTATAATCAGATATGACCGGCATTCTGCGTGTCTGGCAACAGTGAATTGCTGACTAAATAGATACACTAATTTGCAACTGTTCTTCAGTCCCTTCTTGGCAGCGTTTGTTTCGTGTTCGCTTTTGTGAAAAGCTATAGAGAAACGGACGTTCGATATATTTAATATTAAGTGCATTTTTTCATAATTGGAAATTACCTACATTTATAGCTAATTTAAAGGCAAATAAAAATTAAAAATATGTGCTAATATAAGATGCACAAAAGTAGAAGAAAGTTTTGTTTCCTTCGTTAAAGTTGAAATACCGCAACAACTTAAAAAAATCAAATGAAAGGCAAACAAGTGAAATTTATTTTTATTGATTTTTTACAAACATTTGGATGTGTGAAAATTCGATTTCTCTCTTGCAGCAAAAAATAGTGAATAAGCAAACAAACAATTACACAAAAGGCGAAAATTAAACAAAAAGAAATATAAAAAAAAAATAAAATTCCTATATTTGTATTCACAGTTGGGAAAATTTAACGCAATGTTAAAAATAAGAAAAAATTATTTCCGATTTCGATAGCAATATCCAAATAGTATTGCTTTTCTTACATTAAACAAAAAGTATATAAAAGGAGTGATTGAAGTAGATAAAAATACAAATTTGATCAATGTTTGTTTTCTTTGCATATTAATAGTCTGTGATTATACGTCAATAGGACTTGAGTATGTTTTACGTATGTGCATATTATTATTGAATTCTCATTGATTTTTGTTGCTGTTCTCTTTACGCGTCTTTGTTCAAATTGCCGTTCTCTTGTTGCATTTGATTTTTATATGTGCGAATATACTTGAGTGTACATATATGTAGATATTTCATAAAACGTTGCAAATTCTTAAAAAAATCTCCGGTAATTTATCTCTTTTCCATCTCCAATATATTGAACCATTTAATATTAGACACCACCCAGAAAGTGTTTATAAATTTCTCTCTTTGGGGGTGCTTAACCATTTAACCAAATATAAAACAAAGAAACTTTATAATAAAGTCATTTATATTGGGGTGGGTCTTAAATTGTTATTTCACGCTCAACATTCTTTTCTAATTTCCACGAGAACAAGAGAAAGTGAAACAATTTGAAAAATACTGGTAGAGGATTTTTGGTGAAATTTACAGTGCAACGCATTTAGAAATATAAATCTTGTCAAAATCTAATAAACTTCACTAATCCCTTGTATTCGAAAAAATATTATTGCACTTGAATATAAATTTCATAAATGTTCCTTATTTACTTCGTAGTAACACAGGTATGAACCAGCTGTTAAGCAGAAGAACTTAAAACCGAAAAGCACCCTTAAAAGGAAGTGAAAAGTGAAAATCAAACAACACAAAATAGTTGGCCTTCTCAAGGGCACTCACTACCAATATACTAGAAAATATTAATAAATAAATAACTAGCATATAACGATAGCACCATCATTCCACAACAATTGTTTCTCATCTACCAAACATATACAACTGCAGCCAGTCAGGGTTTTATATTATAATTAATATATAACGGTGGCAATGGCGGCGGAACTTGTTTCAATGCCGTTACATACAACTCGTCGCAACTTTTTCACAATACCCGCTTCATCGTCCTGCTACAAAACATTGCGCAGTTCATCGCATTCGGCAACAAAATCGTTGTTACATCTATTATACTTTGCTGTGATATTTTTTAATTTTATTGCTCCCAGTATTCAGGTAAGTTGTGTTTGTTATTTTTATGTACAAATTTATAGTTATAAAGAAACTACTTTTAATGATTTTTGTAGATTTTCGGATATTTTATTACAACTAAAGTGATTAGTTAATGAATTTAAATAAGTATTTATAGCTTTGACTATTAAAATTTTATAGGTACATATGTATATAAAAAATAATTTTACAAGAAGAAAAACCTGAAAAATGTCAAATACCTGTTTATGTATGTATGTACATATACGCAGGTATACCAGCTACATATCCCTCATTTGTTACAATAACGTAACAACACAAAAAATGAAAAATTCTAATAAGTAAAATAAAACTGGATAATATTGCAGAATTTGCGGTGTATATCATTGTTCTTCTGGGTATTAGAATACTATTTTGTTTTCCAGTAGAAAATAGACGAATACAAAATATATAAAGAAGTTGGTACTAATCATATGAAGAACTTAAAAAGAAAATATTTCAACAGGAAACATTTAACTTAAAAATATTTAAATAATAAGCTAAGCCCGGTAGTGCTTTATTGTAAACATATTATAGGTATGATTGAAAAATTCTTAAATGTGAAAAAAGTTTTTTTTTTCAAACAACTCGCAAGAACATATATACATATATGTACACCTGATATAATAATAATGGGTGGAGCGTCCAAATGATGGTGTTTTAATTATATTGCCTAGTCGTTTTTTTACAACAGCGGAAATTGGAAATAAAATGAAAATTGCAGGGATCACCAGAATTGAAGAATGTAACGATATTTAAATTCTTTTGGTTTTTTTACCCCTTTTTATGTAATAATATTCTCTAACATTTTTAAGCTTAAGGTCCCTATTTAAAAAAAAAAAAATAGTTTTTTCAATATTTCGTCACTCTTCTTGTGACTTCTTCAGGAAATTAATTATATTAAACTATTAGAGAATATTAGTAACGATGTTTTTTAAATAAAATACGTATAGTTGTTCGTTATCATTATTTTAATGATAAATTTTATTGTACATGCATACACACAAAATATTAGTAATACAATGTTTTAATTTATAACAGTTTAGTAAAGCAAAAGTATTGATTTCCATGCAATAAATTCATTTCATGAAGTTCTTAAGAATAAACTTTTTCTAATTAGTTAAGGTATGGTTACACTTGGCAAACATTTGCTCAAAAAGCGAAACCAATAAATACTTGACAAGACTATTTTAGAATGGATAAGTATTTTTTGAGTAAAACTGCTGTACATAAGTGGCATAATATCCAATATTATTGCAAACTGTTTAAATCAATAAAAGTTTGTAGGAATTAAATGTATTTCCTTTAGTATATAGAGATTATTTTTATGGGCAAATGTTTGTCCAAATGTGTCCATACATTTACGCTAATAAATATATAATTATAAAATGCATCAAAAAATTAACAATAAGATCTGTGCCTATTATTAGTATTATTGCTACTGATTTCATCATTATAGTTTTTACCGATCGGCTGAATATTATTTTGTGTCCATCCTTTGCTAATTTATCAGCATTTTATCTAGCCATTGTATTTGAATATTTTTAAGACGTTTGCAAGAAAAGATGCAAGGCAAATTAGAAAAATTGTTTGCAATATAGAAGGATATATTTTATTTTTTTGTTTCTCGTTACTTCATTGCAAAATGGAAAGGTTGCCATAAACTGTTTTTTCAAAAATGAACTAGGAGAAACAGTATAAAGTTGAAAAAATCAATAAAACACCCGGGGAAAATACCCTATGGGTTGGCTTTTGTTAAATACGAGCTTTTCCCAACAATGGCCAATTATGTTCCAATTATATGAGTATTTGAAATTATCGATATTATAAAAAATTTTGTAGTAATTTTACTATGCATCCTATTTGAAAGATTTGAATGTTATAATTTTTAAGGAGTACTCTTGCAGAGTATCACAAAGGTACCAAATTAACAGAGAAAACTTTATTGTGTCGAGACAATAGACCTGAAACTTGACATAGCCAGATTTAATAGCTATCAATCATAACTGATTAATGGTATAAACACAATTGGGGCGAAATACGAGCTTCGCACAGTACATAAATAAATAAAATATTGGAAAAACATGAAAAAAACATTTTACGTTTGGCCATATTTCAATAACAAAAACATTAATATGAGAAGATAAAATAATGACAAAAATAAATTAAAACTATATTTTATATAATTAAGAATTGAATTTACGTGCTGTAAACAAAAAAGAAAACATTTCTTAAAGCAAAAAATTTACTTTTTATTTATACAGTATATGTTTATACAGTAAAAAATGTAAAAGAAAAACGGCCTCACTGCTCCAATTTATTTGTCATTCGTCGGCCTAAACCTATCGCACGACATATTTCGACCAACGTACATATTGTATGTATTTTAATTTAGATAAATGTGTTGTATTTCCAACGACGAATATTCGTTACGAAAAATTCGTCGTTCGTCCCAGATGTGTTTATAGCATAACTCGATAAACACGTGTTCGAAGATAAATTTCCAATGTTATAATCCTAAACACAACCATGATAACACCACGCTGTCAAGCATGAATAATATAGGAATATGTACCGAATAGAATAATCGTTTAATTTTCGGACCAAACTACAAATTTGAATGCGGAGACAAAGAAATCTATAGTTATCATATGATAATAATAATTTGGTTACTAAGTTTTAATGTTACTAAGCTTTATGGCATAAACAAAATTTAAGAATTCTTGAGCGGATGACGCAAAGCCCTAGGAAAACGGAAACACCTGGGTGATTTCAAAGCAATTTGGATTTTTAGTGAAATATCATATTTGGAATTTTTCTGAAGGATGCATTTTACGCAAATGTAATATTATTGGAGTTTGTTGATCTTTTGCTTCTTTAATATTACACGTAGCCAGATCCCTTAGCAGTATGATTTTCAGTAAAGAAATTTCATTTTAAGAATTTTTCTAATGGATGAATTCTAGGGATGCGGAAATAGATGGGCGATTATGTATGTATGCCTAGTATTCAATAAAAGAATTTGGATTTTTAGTGGAATATGTTCCAAGCATAGAAACATTTTTAAACCAACCGTGTGACAGCATGTAAAAAGCAATAGTTATGCAGGGGAATTTTCTGATCGAATGGCAAAGTTAGTCATAATTTTGTCGAAGTAATTGAAATTTGAACACCTGTTCCTAAATTATATTTATTGAAATTTTAATGATAATGAAAAAAAAAAAAAAAAATAATCAGAACAGAATTTCGCCCAATACTCCAGTGTTTTTCATTCTTCTTATCGTAGATATTTTCTTCCGCGTCATATTCATGTGTAGTAGAGAATTGTTGTAAATCTATGCTGATAACTATAATGATAAATTTTCTACGTAGTTTCATTTTCTACATAATTTTGTTTACTCAATATACTTAATTTTATTTAATGACTGTAAGTGACATGATTTTCTTTTCTTTTGTTAACAAATATAATTAATAGAAAATAAATTGTATAAATAAAAATGACATTTAAACGTTTATCTAATATTTTCAGAGTTAGAATGTAAAATAAATTGATCGTAACAATTATTTGCGCTTTTTATTGCTACATTGTATATTTACCAAGGGAATTGATTTAAATTTTTATTTTATCTGTTAAGTGTGCTCATACGAGTATTAGTATGTCGTTTGGCAGATCACTATTACTTCATAAACGTGGATATGTATATGTATGTATATACATACATATCGGTTTAGATAGGAGCCAACACAAAATTTAAAAATTTTCGGGTGACGCAAATTAAAGTTTTTAGTAGTACTCCATATCATAAAGTATATATAAATATTATTTTGAGGGGTATAGGTAGAGCAAGTAAAATTAAACATAAATTTGAGAGTGAAATTCAAATTTTTATAATCGGTTTAAAGAATAATTTACGACATTAACTATTTGAAAATGATATCATGTAAAAGTTGGTCATGACTACGTCCAGAATGGTCCATTCGGAAGGTTTAATTTTAGGAGATTCTTTGGAGTATAGCATCTTTTGCCAATAATATGACTAATATTGGCTTTAAATTTCTGAAGTCCTTAGACTTTGCATATCGCCAGGAAGTAGCCCAAAGGTGTGATATCGCAGGATCGAATTCGCCGATTTAGCTTATCAAAAGTTGAAATTATCTGCCCACTAAACCGATTTATCAACGCAAATTTAAGTCGACTGCTTTCAAATTTTGCAAAAGTTGAATATTTTTAGTCTTTAAGGCCGATAGCATTACGGAAAATTTGTCAACGACGATGACGAAACGATTCCCAAAAGTTTCACTCAGCTGCAGCTAATAGATTCTCTTCACTACGTGCTGAATATGGTGTAATGTGTTTCATCCACTAATGGACTCAAATTTGCAAATAATATTGGCAATAGAGCTTTCAAGTTAACTATGCGCGCTGTAAGTTCCTCGAATCGCATGAAAAACACTTCTTACAGAACGCTGTAATACAGATGAATGAACAATTTGGCAACGCTGTTGTAGTGTTGGTTCTTCCATGATGACTTGGTGATATTGAACAAAAATGACAAAGTAGTTTGATATGTTTCATATATCAAAGAAGCCTACTGTAAATCAAGTCTCAGTGAATCAAGTCTCAGTGAATCATCACCCAATAAATATGTTTTGTTTTTGTATTGTATTACGAGGACAGTTGAAGATTGATTAGAATATAAAGAATTTCGTTGTAGCTATTTGATGGCACATTGAAAGCCGGTCTGTTTACCAACCAAATGTAACATGATGTGAATTAAGAATTATTTCCAATTTAAAGTTATTTAATTTGGAATAAAATGATATTTAAATACGATTTCACGATTGTTCCACAAGTTTTCAAAATTATTTTTAATTTCAAAGCCTTCTAACTAATCATTTATTCGATCGTTAAATTTTTCAGATGTTTATGTAGATAATTATTTCCAGGATAATATAATAAATTTAGGATTTATAAATGCGACGAGATAAAATAATTTGTTAAGCATAAAATATTCAGAATATCAGGGCATGTTTTACATAAATATCTTAGGTTACTTTCTGGTGTGAATATCACAATTAGATTT
The DNA here is from genome assembly GCA_963675445.1 of Linnaemya vulpina. Classification (NCBI taxonomy): domain Eukaryota; kingdom Metazoa; phylum Arthropoda; class Insecta; order Diptera; family Tachinidae; genus Linnaemya; species Linnaemya vulpina. The sequence goes on from OY776276.1 coordinate 25,973,343, forward strand.
TGTTTATATATTATTCAATTATCCTATTAAGAAATATATACAGTTGATTTGTTTTTGTGCTCTAGAATAAGTGTTTTTTTAGTGTTGTGAAATTTATAAACTTTTTAAATTAGAAACTAATTGAGTTTAATAAATATTAGTTTTGAATAAATAAAGTAAACTCAAGGTCATTATTAAGAACAATATAATTTAAAATATATAAGTTTGGGATTGGTTTCACTTACTAGCTGTACCACTCTACATACGCGCATGTGAAGGTAATGACCAGCACAATTCTAAAAGAATAATGCTATGAAATCAATACATATATGCAACTCAGGGAAGGCGCCTAATGGATAGTATATATGGAAAATTCAACTTTGATTTTAAATTAGTTTAAACGATGTTTTCAAAAGACCTGTTTACTGCTGTTATTTATATACTTTTGACAAGTTCTTGCATGTCATAATCGCCCTGAATAATTTTGTAGGCACTGCACTATTTTTCCCAAATTGACCTTTTTATTTTCACAAAAATTTAGATAACATTTACTGTTACATAAAACAGCCGAGTTTAAGGTCTTGTGCTTCACAAAATTAGTTTACTCTTTCAAAAAGGTTGATAAAAGAATATTTTTAAATTATTTTTACCTTATTTGTATCATTCAGTTTTCATTTATCTGTATGACTGCAACATGCGTATTATGTTACTATAAATATGTGAATATTAGATAAATAAAATGCTGTCAATCAGTTCAAAATAAAAAATTACAAAATTAATTGATGAAAAATTTTATGGATTAAACGTCGAACTTCAAATTTGTTTTTCTTTAAAATGTTTCACGTTATACTAGTTGTGAAAATTGTATGAATCACTTGTAGTAGAGGTAAACAATTATTTCTTTCTAAATAAAATGGCGATTCATGTTTAATGCGATCATGCGATACTGATGTTATTGTATAAACAAGCAAAAAAAAATTTATCTACTTTTAAACCCATTTTACTTGAACATTAAAATACGATATGTTAGCAATGTGAGATTCTAATTTAGTTGAAATAAATAACAAAAATATGATACTTTAATAAGTTTAATATGTGTCATTGGATTTTTGAGGTTTAACAAGAGTATTGAATTTTAATTGTTTAAATTATTTTAACCAAAGAAATATTTCAAGAATGAGTTAATATATGTATTTGTTGTTTTGGAGTTTGGATTTTAGTAACGATTGATGTTTAATATATATAAATAATGTAAAGGGTGTCTCATCAAGTGGTTTCTATCTTTAAATTATCGAAAGTTTTGGTTCTTTTGAAAGATATTATGCAAATGCTCACGGCTCTGGCACGTAAATCGGGCCTAAATTTGATTGATGGCATTGCTTATATTGGCTTTAAAGGCAACTGTGGCTGCAAGAAAAACTACTTATGACTCCGCCACTCCAAAACTAAAGTTTTCTCTGGATAACTTTGGGAGCGCCCTTGCATCTCATATGGTTTGGATTTATATATCCATCCATAGTAACTTTGCAAAATGATCACAGTTAAATTTGGCACACGTGTCTTCAGCATCAGTTAAAGTTTGATAGTCTCTCTTTTATAAAGATGTCGTATAAAATAAGTGTAAAACCAGTTTTCATTGAATTTATCGCTTTTGTGGAAAAATTTACTTTTCTTTGGTTAAACACTTATAAGCTAGAAAGCCACCATCTCTACTAGTTGTGAATATGGAAACTAAATTTTCGGATCTGTATTAGCGCATGGTTATTTTAATTGATGTCGGTCTATTTTAATGACGAAGGCAAATCAATGGTCGCTGAATTAGATAAACTGCCGTTTAGGATCGCAAAAATAGATACAAATCCATTTGTTTTTTGGTACAATTCTAAGCTCAAAAGTGCAATGGTACGTCAATTAAACATTTGGTACAATTAACAAACTGTCTCAGTTAATATTTTTATGAAATTTCTGATTCATTTTATGTAGAAACTCATCGTTGCTATCATTAGCTATTTAGTCATTTAGTGGAAAGAACATTTAGCTCAATGGCTTTATGTAAGTTGAAAATCAGAAATATATGATCGTTTCGTAGCGTTATATTCTACCGTCTCGTGTTTATAAAAAAAATTCGTGAAATGGAACATGCAAAAATTAAAAGTCCATTTGAAAGTAGTTTTATGGACCAATGTAGCTGATGAAGATCCGAATAACATGGATAATATAATAATCGCAAATAAAAGTAATTACTTTCAATAAATAAAAAACAGGGTTTTTTACTTTTCGGAATGTTTTACTTAAAAATGCTTTACAGCTTTTTAGATTACAAAATCACGCTTTCCACTTACAATAGTATTAATAGATGGTTGTGCTCCTATTTCGTAAGTGGACTAAGAAATATCAAAGAAAATCTGAGTCATAAATAACGACTTACTTTTTAGAAGATGAGCTAATATTTTATCAACCTCATAACTGCACATACAATTATATTTTCAATATTTATAATAATGAGTTTTTAAAATAATCTGTAAAGTATTGAAAATATATAATTATAAACCTCTTTAACCCTTATTTTTAATTTAAATCGTGTCAGTACTTATGACTCATTTTTACATATCAGCTACAATACAAGCAAGTAACCTTATCGTTTTCTTTTACGCTATTAACGAATAATTCGTAATTAAAAAAAAACATTTATATACATATATTTGCTAAATAAATATTTGCATTCGCATGAAAATAAGAAAGAGATACTGCGAATATCGTTTTTATGAAAATAAAAAATAATGAGAAATATTTAGCAATCGGATCATTGAATTGGTGGACGGACCGCACGGGTACAAGGAGAAATTTAAACTACGTTTGTGTATATGTGTGAATTAGTAAAACAGTAATTAACAGCTTTAATATTGTAAATTTATTAACGTTAAAGTGTTTGAAATACAATTATATTTTTATTTTTGTATTTTTCTAATCTGGTCTATTTAAATAGCGTGCAAAGAAATACGTTTCAATGAAATCTAACCTGACAATTCTGTACCGCAACCAAAAAAATTGAATTTTTCTTCGTTCTGTTGATAACGTAGATGTGAAATATGTTTTTATAAGCTTTTCTGAAATCAATAGGTATATTTTTTATGATATTAAGAACAGCTGAGATGGAGCTAATGATTAGCAAGATTCAATATATGAAAATTCATTAAATTTCACATATTTTATATTAAAACTCCAGCTATTAAGAGATTCACTGTGTTGCGACATAAACAACAATACAGTCTATAAAAATTTTTATTTTCCCACAGTGCCTATTCAATCGTACCAATTTTAAGAAACTGGTGCTTGAACTGTTCAATTATTGAAATCATTCACGCGCTCAGCCACTTCACTGTACGATCGCACAATAAACTTGCGTATACCGGGCACTATAGGTCCTTCTCTAAGACGAAATTTTGGACGATATCGCCTTTGTTTTGGAATTATTTTTAAAATAAATTCGAACTCTGCTCAAGCGTAAATCTATTCCTTTGGTTCAATGGAGATAATGTGCTGAATTTTGTGACATAATACAATGACATAACTATTGCCAGATTTGCAATTAACAGTGGTTCAAATTCAAACTGAACGATGTCCTACCCATTATCTATTTTATGTTTTTAATCACGTGTTTTTTCTCATATAAAACTGTTGAACGTTGCTATACAAAAGCTTAAAGATTTTGCTACTTCAATTGGGCTTCAGCGAATTATGGATTGTTTTTATCTTTTAAATTAAATCATAATGTATGGAATTTTTTAAAAACAAATAATTTCCTAGAATGCTCGAAACAGAAATCTAAAAGGGCCTGCAGGCACCATCAAAATCCTTGTTCAGAGTGATTATAGTGTTACTGAAAATCTTAAGGATGTGTGACCGACGATGCTTGATGAAAAATCAGAAACTTTTTACTCGCTGGCACATACAGTTGCATGTATTGTGGTAATATATCAATCGTGAATAAACTTTCATAATAATTATAAAATTAATGCTTGATGAGTTGACAAGTCTGAATGTTTCAGGCCAGGCGTACACGAAGTTGACACAGCAATCATTTTGATGGTATCTAGACCCCTTAATAGAATATTTACATACATTAGAGAGCAGGTATCTTTGCAAGTCTAAAACAAAGACCTTTTTTGTTGGCTTTTAAGCAAGTTTAAAATACTTTTTATCGCTTTAATCAAAATATTTAGAAAAATATGTATCTTATGCATGCCTACATAGAATTATCTCTTAAACAATATATGTTTTATCAAGATTGGCGTATGATAAGATACTGAAAAGTTTAAAATGACATATTAGAGATAAAATATGAGATGGCCACATACATGTCTATGTAATAAAAAACTGATAGTGAATCAGACGTGGATAAAAGGGGAGGGAAAATGGTTAGTTCTCCCCGAATTGGAATAAAATTACTTAAATAAATCGCAATTAGCAATATCATACCGCATTGTGTTTTATAAAATTCTAATAAGTTGCTATCCCCAAATGGTAAAGCTGGATACGCGCCTGTACTGAATTGACTACAATTTGAGAATACTGAATTGACTACTATTTGAGAATTCTTTATCACATTCAGATACATATTTTCATCATTCACGCTATTCATCTTATATCGTCCTATTTTTTTACTATAGGCCACGGATCTCTCAGATCTTAGGCGGCTGATATGTTTCTTTAATTAATCTAAAAAGTTTTCTTACAAATGCTCTCCCATTCCTCACAGTGCTTTTCCATATGAAGTGTCCATAATACAGAAATTTATTTAAAAGACAACTGTTTTTTTATGATTATTCAAAATTAGTTTTGAAATGGTTTTATTAACAATCAAAAAGTTATGTTCATTAAATAAGAAAATAAATTTTTAATTCAATTATTAATTAATTTGTTTATAGTATTAGCCATTTTGATTGTTATCCGTCTGAAAATATCAATATAATATCAAGATATAATTAAATTAAAATAAATTTCAAATATATGGTTATTTTACTAAAAGTACCTTCAAGCTCGCTATCAACAATTATTTGTACATTTTGAAACAAATATTCCATTTGTTTTTTATTGCAAAATAAAAAAATACAATAAATCAAACTCACTTTAGTTCCTTGTTTTATCTTGTTATTTTGTGAAGAAAATAGTTTAGTCGTTCTAGTTTTAAGCGATTCACTTCAAAACAAGTTAAATCACAGTCACTGTATTGACTTTGAAATCAAGTTATTGTTATTTTTTTAATCTAATTATTTTTCGAACTAGTTTGTTTTCATGTCCAAATTTATTATTAGGCCAACAGGCGTAACGTGATATTCAAAACGGCTGAGCAGAGAACACACTGTAAGACTTTGTAACAACGCATTTACGGTGTTATTTAGAAATTTACAGTTTGAAGGTTAATAGCACACAACGAAATCTACGAAAAACGTTGCCAGTGGTACAAACTATTTTCAATGTTTCAGTAAAGTATTTGTGAGCGACGCGCAATCAACAGCTTCGGATTTTCTTTCACACTCTCACGGACAGTTGGGATATTTTCGGCATATCCATTCATGGTGATTTGGCGAAACAGACTGAATAAATGACAACTAGTTTCACAGGTGTAACAATATGGCCAGTATTAGCTGTCAAAGCTCGGAAGTTCCTGTTAGAAGAAAAACTTTTCATAAAGGGTTATTTTCAAGAGCTTTTGGATTTGTTAAAAACAAGATAAAGCTTAGAGAAGTGTATGAAATCATTGTTTGAGTTCATAGAACGATCTAGAAAATTTAAGGTTTAAAGATGATTTCATGTGACTGTTGGCTGTGGCTAAGCCCCAAATGGTTCAAATACTGTGTTCAATTTCGGCTTACTTTGTCCAACTTATCCCTCGAATAAATTTTTCAATATTGGCTTTCACTGCGTCAACCGTTGCGGCTTGTGGCTATAGATATGAGCCTTAACATAGTCCCACAAAAAATTGTTTAAAGATGTTAAATATCTCGATGAAGGCGGGTAATTGGCCAATCCCAAACGTGAAATAATGGTTCACTGAATTCTAATGTCGATTGGACCATTGTTTCGCGTGCTGTGCGGCATCTGTTAATTCCTTTAAGGATCATATAGCCTCATTTCTGGCACTAACACGTGCATTTTTCGGAAGTTCTTGCAATGGTTCTGGCTCTTCACACGAAATATATGACAATTTTTCTTCTTGACACATCCATTCAACCGCAATTATTCTTTTTACCGAATTTCGATAATAATATTCAATAAGTTGATTTTTTATTAAATCATAGACTAAACTGTACATGTTACACGAAAACAGCTGAACTGCCAGAAACTGTTCCTAAGATGAAAGTTGCTAATAAGTCATTTTTTATATATACACGTTCTTCGAAAATGTTTTATTAAACAATAAATGAAACCATCGCACAGTGGGTGTTATATACCATGAAAAAAGCAGTTATAAGCTTTGTTTGAAAATTTTTCGACTCTAGTTAACAAAAATAAGTACTTATAGACATGTGCACATACATGCGTACTAATACTTGCATACATTTATATACAAGTATTTGCATAAAAAGTATTTCTTGACTTGACACAAAAAAATTAACAATTTATTTTCATCATAAAATTTATTTTTATCACTGCGCTTATTAAACGTTGCATATTTTGTGCTGATCCAATGATGATATCGTATTCATTAAAAAAAATTTTTTTTTCTGTTTGTTGTTGGTAATTTGAAATATTTTTGTAGAGTTCATTGCATGGTGGCATATATATTTCACAAACTTATTCCTTGCCGTCGAACCAAAATTATAAAATTCGGGTTAAAATAATATTTATACAGTTGAATCTCGATATATTAAATTGAAAGGAGTAGACTAAAAGATCATAAAAAAAAAACAATTATGAGTCAAAACCAACAAGAGCTTGTGAATTTTTCGCATTTGGATTTTCGCAAAACTATTTGAATCAAAATCCAAAAATGAGGAAAATTAAAATGTGAATTTTATCTTTATGTAATTTCATTTTATGAAATATAGCAATAGAAATATTATTTAAATTATAAAACGTAGAGAAGGAAAAAAATACCATCACAAAATTACAAAGATATTTTCAATATAATGACTGCTCTTCAAGGAATCTGGGAAAGAGTTAATATCACCAAGATGTTGAAATTATGTTTCAAATTATGAAGGGTTAACTCTATTAATATGTTCCGGTGTGCCGATTCAACTTGGGGGCAGAAAATGTATTCAGGTTCTAATGAAGAAAGAATATTCTTCAGTTTGTTGAATGTATTCTCTTCACTCTCATATGGAAAACGGTCGATCCTAAATGGCATCCCTGTAGCTTCCTGCTACTTTTAACTATTTTTGTGCTATTCTATGCTTTTTCGATCTTAGATCTAAAACACTATTACTATAATTTTTGAATCAAACGATTCCTATTTGATGGGCGGTGGAAATTTCTTCGTTCACGATTTCGACGCGGTTTCCGGTGATGCTGATTAGTTTGTGGAATCAATCGCTGAAGCCGTTAAAAAGTTGTTCTAAAATAAAACACTTTAAGAATGCTTTTATTCGCAGTTTTTTAAGATATCTTTGAATCAGTTCATAATTCATAGGACATTTAAGTTCGGTTTAGCCGTTAAAAAGTTATAAGCACACATACACTCACATACAGACATAGTGACGGGTTTTCAGAATTAGTCAGGGAAGCTAAAAAAATTAAGATAAATACGATGATTCAATGGGTTTTCGCAATTGTATTTATGTATAAAAGTAAATATTCATGTCGTAACTATAGGGGAAACAATGAAATGTTTTTATATAATAAAGTATTCAAGCGGATTCTTCATAATTTATTATAAAATTCTATAACAATACTATTATATTTAATAGATATGAAGCAATAGAATTCTATAAAAATGTATTTTATAACGAAAGTTGCTTACGATTAATTTGAGTAAATTTTTTTTATTCAATCGAATAATGAAAACCGTTGATTTCGATTAACGAATAATATGAACAATTGCAGTAGATTAATCGATTAAAATGAATTTTTGAATAAATTTGTCTATTTCAATATATTCGATTTCTAAATAATAAAATCCTTAAAACTAAATTATGTGTTAATACTTCCCATACTGTTGAGAACTCACTGATCACGGTTATTCAACTAAAGTATAAAAAGAAGTACATATAAAGTACAGAAAGGAATTCAAGAACAAAAAGGCAATGATACAATTGAGTTGCAGTGTTATCAATACGTGAAGAAAGTTTTCCACATAAAATGCAGAGCTTGTCGAAGAATTGAGACGGACAGGTAACCAGCAAAGACGGACACAGTGGGACCGTTGATAGAATAGAGTGTTTCCTTTTGGGATTATTTTAACGTAAACGTCTATATTAATAACCTTCGAACTATTCAACAATTGAAAGCGACGAACACACCAGAGCGTCGTTCAAAATGCTCGAAAGCTGCCCAGTAGAATAATCTTTGGTTTTGTTATTCTTGGTTTAAGAGCCAATTATATTTCGCAGGTAAACTATCGAACATCTCACAGGAAGTTTTGCGACAGGTTATGGAAAATGTCTTGGAAAAAGCACACATATGCGAAGTAGAAAATTGCCATCATTTGAGAGATATAACTTGTCATTATTAAATTAACTCAAATTCCTTTCGTTATTTTAGACAATTTTGTGCAAATGTCACAAACATTTTTTTCCAAATACATATTTATTTTTCCTGCAACCTTCAAATATTTAATAACTTTTCAGTTTGCTCGTTGAGAATAAACTTTTTCAAATCTCAAAGATTTCAAACCGCACGTTTGAGGTTAATTTCATTATTATTATTATTATTATTATTTTTTTTTTGAGAAAGAAGTACCATGATAGAATCTATTTCATTGCGACAGAACTCTTTTCTTATGCTCGGACTTTTCGGCACTCACTCTACACAAAGTTCCTAAACTTAAAAAATTTAATTTCCCCTGTAAACAAAGTCATAAGAACAAAAACAAACATCAGAGAAATTTTTAAATTCTTGCGGATGGGTGTTGTTTAAATATCTGACAGCGTTTTAGCCGAAATTTGAGAACTTATTCTATTCTAATCTTATTTACCCCGCTATAACTAACGAAGTAGTTCATTGTCAGACGAACTGTTATACTGTGCTCACTTTTTGAAATTTGATATCAATATCAGGGCTAAAGTGAACCAGCCAACCGACGCCAATACATCAAAGGAATGTGTGCAATGAAGACATCGCCACTGTCAATGAAGTTATCAATTTGTAATTAGTCGTAGGATTTTAGCCTCTACACGGAAGGAACTCAAGCCACCAGATGATCATATATGTGGTTATTTCGCTGATTTTTGAATGTTTGTTAGTAATCAAAATTACTACCTATAAAGTGAATAGAATCCACAACAGAACCAATTGATTCTAGTACACCCGTTAAGTATGACTTACACGTTCCAGACATTACTGGACCCTTTTATTTTTTAATGAACTTCAAGTTCGTGTGGTTTGCCACGTGTCAATAATATTATTAAGCATTGGCAAAGACTAAGCACAACAAATTTTTTTTTTGCAAAGTAATATATGAAATTAAGTAATTGAAAATAAATATAAAGATAAAACACTCATTTTCAAATATCAATTATAAATTTATTATACCCATGATTTACAAACCCATAAACTTGTCTTTGTATTGGTTTCATATTTTAATTAAAAGAAACTGAATTAAGTTAAAGTTCAATTGTACAGATACAAGTTACTCTTATAATAAATAATAAATTGGTTGGGCAAAAAATAGCAACATCACAAGTACCCATTAGCCACCATCAATGCCGCACACTTTGCTAAAAAGAAATGATAAATGCAAATTGTTCCCATAATTTAAACGCTGCACACGACTATTCCCATGCAGACAAAAATATTAAAAATATATTCCGTCCCTGTGTTTGATGTACATAAATGTCTGAATGTTTCTCCAAGGCAATTTTCCTCCTGTTTGACCCACAAGACATTGAATCGCCAATCATCATGAAGATAATTTATTCAAATGGATTGAACTGTAAAATAAGTGAAAATTTAAATTAATGGGTGGAAAAATTAAATGAGTTTATATGAAAAATTTATGGAAGTAAATTCGAAAAGAATATTTAATATTTTAACTCACAATTCGTATACAAAGTCCCTTCCATGAAAGTGATTTTAAATCGCGTACGCAAGCCAGTGCCCCTTTCAAATCACATACGAATTTGTTTCAAATATTTTGCTCATAACTTAATATTAAATCGAATGACTACACTTTTAATAATATATAGCAGGCTCAATTTTCAAATGTTAAAATAAAACGAGTATTTTCAAGAGAAATCAGGGTTTTTATTTAATATTAAAGAAGAGGTTATGTCGTTAATAATAGAAAACAACATTATCGAAATGGGCGTTAGCCGCGGCTTTCTGAAATCCATCTTTGAAGGTTTTGAATCGATGGTGGATTCAATGCCATCAAAGACAAAAGTGTAAGTTTAATATCACAAAATGTCAGTGGCCCATTGTAATCGTCTTTGAGAATTACCCTACTTGTATGACACTTAGCCACGTGTTTTTCATTTACACAGCGATTTTTCTACCCATCTAGCCGGATAATAAACCAAAAATATAATTTAAATCTTGAGGTCGGCAGACAACAAAAGTTTGCATCATTGTACAGTGAATTTTCGTGGATTTTGGTAGAATGTTAAAGTCAGAAAAGCGGTTTCAAGCGGTTAGTTGTTCGACTTATTAATCCATTAATGCTTATACGCATAATAATTGGTAATTTCAAATTAATCTGTTAACTAATTGATGCAAAATGTTCATAAAATTAACATTGTCAAAAACAATCAGAATTGGCTGCCCAGTGGGTTACCCAAAATACATACACAGTGCCTCGTTTCTGTAACTGAAGTGGGAACTTCTCGCATCGAGAAAATTGTCGTCACTGTGAAACACAGGTTGAGTCAGAATATATTTCTTAAAGCATTTATAATTTTGTTAGGTTTTTATAATAATCGACATAATATTCTATGGATAACCCTACAATAAAGAGCATGACAACCATAATTATTAAGTTTTTCGATGCGACAATTTCACACTTCAGTTACAGAAACGAGGCACAGATTTCAATATTTATTTTGTTTAAAGTAACCCAAGAGAATTTTATTAATTCAAAGCAGAATATTGTATACAATTTTGATAGGCTCATTGTACGAAAAGTGTTTTTAGTTCGGAAGAACATGATAAATAGTGCAGAGCACAAGGAAAAAATCAACGTCAGTCTTAAATCTTCAACTTACTTAGCAGAGTAGAACAGATGTTTTCGAAAGCGGGTACACTTTCGTCATCAGAACTCTTGCGTTTTTTTGTTTATTACTACTTGTTATGTGCCTTATGGCCAATAAATCAGTGGATATTTAAATGTAGTTTGAGTTAATTTTGATAAAAATTTTAACTCTATTTAAATACGCTTTCAGTTTTTCAGCCAGACTTAAATACTTCAATTAATTTATGCGAAAATTGTAGTGGCACCATGAAATGTTTAAACAAAAATCGTCATTGTTCAGAAAACAGGTGTTTTGCTTGTTATTCAAAATATTTCAAGTTTTGTGTACGACATTATTTTAAGTTTTTCAATTGTGTCAAGAGTCTATTTGTACAATAGATATTCTTTTATGGATTTTTGACTTATTTTAGTGGTGATTAACTATATTTACGTAACTTTTTAAAATTTTTCTCAATATCAATGTTTTCTTTTTGTTAAAAGAAACAAAAATCAAAATCATATGTTTACTGTGCTCGATTTAAAGGGTCAACGAGGGGCATTTAAGTCTTATTAAGTTTGCGGTGAATAACCAAATTCGGTATTTAAATAGCATTTAAAGATAAACTACATTTAAATAGCCACTGATTTATTGGTCATTAGTTGCATATGATAACAGTTTGTATCTGTACCAAATTCCCTTGTGCTTTGGAATAGAAACACTTTTCGAACAATCATCATATCGAAAATGCATTTAATACAACAATATATAGTTCGATATAAAATACTTACAAAAACATTTTAATTTCTGCAAATAAAAAAGCTATAAAAGTTATTTAAAAGAATAACACAAATCGTGATCATGTATTTATATGCGCATTTGTTCATCCATAGTGGGTTTTTGGTTATTCCCAATCATAGCTCGTGAACAATGCGGTTCTTCCAATAAATGTAGCTCCAAGTAAACAAATTATCTAGGTTGCACATCTTTGACCCTTATATTTTCAAAAAATAAAGCCTTAACTCGTATGGCGGTTTTCGTCGTTAATCCGGGTGGGATGTAATTCCAACTGGGTGGCGTGCAATGCGATAACTGCAGTCATTGACTTATTAAAATTCAAATTAGGCAATAATTGAATTCACGAGACGTTGGTACCATATGACTCCCTTCGATTAGTTCGTATGGAGCCATGTTAAGTTACTATTTAGTTTCTGATGATAAACTCGCAACAATTGAAGTCTTGGAACGCAATAGAGATTGTATTGATTGTGATGTGCGATAAACAAGGCCCTAAAATAGACGGACAGAATGCGGTTCATCAAGAACAGCCGCGGTGGCCATTTTCCCGTAATTAGTTTTAAATATGTATTCATTTTTCATAAAAAAAACCTTTTTGAAAATTAAGTTTGTTAAATCGAATTCAGATTCATAGGCTAATTGTTCGAACTTAATTTAAATCTCAGAAAGACATGATGATAAATATTCCAAGGCACAAAGGAAAATCAACATCAGTTTTATTCAACTTACACAGCAGAGCAGAACAGCTGTTTTCGAAAGTCGCAACACTTTCATCTTCAGTGCTCATGTGTATATTGTGTTTGTCACCACTTTTTAGGTGGCTTAGTTGAATGTGACAACAGTTCCTATTTACACAAATTTTATTGTGAAAAAGAATCCGAGAACTGTATCAAGCTGATGTTAACACGTTTTTGTTTTAATACCCGTGTTACCCGTTTGATTATTTTCTTCATGTCCCATTTTTCTGAATTTTTTGTTCCATCATACATTAAGTCAAACTTTTTGGGTTTGAATTTTATACTTAAGTACATGTGAACGTTTTCCAATTTTCGTTGGTAGCTCAAACCATAGCTTAAATTTGTATTTGGTGATTATTTTAACGAACATTTATATTGCTATGTTAAATCGAATTCAGATTCATAGGCTAATTGTTCGAACTTAATTTAAATCTCAGAGTTAAGACCCTTTTTCCATATATTTATTTTAATCCAGAATGTCACAATTTTTCATATAGAAGAGGAAAGAGTCTGACCGTCTGGTAAGTGCAAAGCGCACATAAAATTTAATTAGCATATATATTTGCTTATAAAATATTTTTCCTCTGAATTTAATAATATGTTTACATAAGACGTATTCTATTAAGTGAAATTTATTTGTAAGAATGTTGCATTTACGAGAACGTGGCAAGAAATTAAACAATTTGTTGTTATTCGCCATAAATTACCGGTTTATAAACAAATTCTGTTTGCGTTTTGTATTGTTTTTTCGTTTCCTCTTGATTTTTCAGGGTCAATTCAACAATTTTTATTTTCAATTGCATAAAAAATATCCGTATTTAATTAGTCATGTATTTATTATATGTGCATGCACATGTAACTGAAAATTCGGAAATACAGAACTACTACGTCTGTACAAGTATTTGCAGGTATGTATGTGTGTGTGTATGTATGTGCGTACATCTACACAAACCTTTCAACTTTTACTTGCGATAATAAATAAAATGAAATATATTGCAACAACATTTAACTGGTTCGTTCGTTCGTTCATACAGATAAATCGTAAATGGACGTATGCATCATTGCGATACGCTTTTAAAATTAAATTAAGATTCTTGGCCCGTATTGCCACTGATTTTGGAAATTTTATTTACATGTAACCTTTATTTTGTACATGCAGTATGCGCAAATTTGTCATGTAATTTTGATTCAACTTTATTGACGGAATGTTTTGCTCGAAAAAATTACATTTTTAATTTGAATATAAAAAAAAACAACTTGAGTTTCTTCATTCTCGTTAAAATATAAATTCCAAACGAAAATTCTTATACTCGCATAATTTACAACAACAAAAAGGCAAACTTAATTAATTACATTTTCCAAATTTAAACTGAAAACATCAAACTAAAACCCATGTTCTACGCGGACAAGCAGTACACCAAACTCCTCAAAAAAATAAAAGTTATGTATTGATTTTTATCAATTCCTCAGAAATTCATCAGAAATAACTTTTCCAGAGTTTTTACTTTGCTAAAATTAATATTAACCGATGTAAGATCGAACTTAGCGTCATATATCAAATAAACTTTATATATAAAAATTTTTAGTTTAAAAATTATTTGTTTTCTAATCGAGAAATAATAAAAAACAAGAAATAGTTTTTATTTTCTGAGAAATAAGTAAAAATTTAGAATAAGTTCTTTTCTGATCGAAAAATAAACTTATTTTCCGAAGAATAAATAACCAAGAACCACCCACTCTTACTTTCCGATGAATAAATAAAACTCAGAAAATAACTTTTATATTCTAAGCGAAAAATTAAACTCGGGAAATAATGATTAAAATAAGATTAAAAAAGGCGTTCTCTGGAAATAAAGCATTTACAGTTATTTGCTACCAAAGAAAAAAGGAACAATAAAAAAAGGAAAAAATTCCATTTTCATTTGAAATTATAACATTTTTTCTTTGATACTCAAGACTTTCGAGATAAATTTGTATGGATAAAGAAAAATAGCTGCTCGCATGATCTAAAATGTTTCAACGGCGTCTAGTGAAGAAGCGTTTAGTAGCGGGCAGTTACGTAAGTTTGACGAACAAAATTTTTAATTCTTTTATTTTTGTATATTTCGATGCAATTTTGTTTTTAATTAGTTTTATGTTATAAAAATGTAATTTGAGGAGCAATCGAACAAAATTAGACAGTAAATGATTTTTTAAAACTTTTTTTGGACTCACCGAAATATTTTCATTCAAAGCCAGTTCGGTCCTTCCATAAAAAAAAAAAACAAAAACAGACTTTCCTTGCTAGTCTTTATTAAATTGCCTTATTTACCTGTCCTGTAAAAAATAGTTAAGGTGACTTTACATGGTTACAAAAAGTATGAATATATTAAAGTATCAAAATATTATAAAACTCTCTTCTTGTTTCAGAAAAGATAACAAAAGTCCGTTGATGGTATTTCTCATGTTTACTTTGACGGTATAGTAAAATGAAAATGGTTTGGTGATACGAAATAATTAGTTGATTGTTGCAGTTCTTCAACGTGAAATGTTCTGACTTGATTTTAGTTGTTTTCGTAATTATCGTGTAAAACTGTTAGCACATTTTATATATGTATGTATGCCATTAATGCTGCCAACTTTTAATTTAAAGCGCACCACTGATGCGTTGGGAGTACAAAGTTTCTAAAAGTGTTTAGAAAATAAATATTTATTGACCGCTTGTATCTGCACTCTCTCCTACTCATGACATTTTGTTTTTTCAAGATAAAGTTTTGTCTGCGGTACAGAACTTTTTTGACATACCGTTATACAGGTATTTCCACATAAAGGCGTCTCCAACTGGACTAGTCTGACTTTGTTCGCCAGCTCCTAACTTATTGTACAGATACAAGAGATTAAATAGTTTTTTATCTTGTACTATATGACGGGGTTTTTTATAAAGAGCTGGCAACATTTTATTACCTGCTAAGACATTTCTGTTAGGTTTGGTTTGGGCATTTCAACATGAGGTCTGCACAACGCTGCCAAATTGTAGGCAAGTGAATAAATAATCGATTTTTGTTTTAATCGATTATTTCTTTCTTACTATCGATTTTTTGTAATCTATTTTATTAATTGTATAAATCGATTTTTAATGAATCGATTACATGAATTACGCATTTTAAATCGATTTTTGTAAGTAATGCCATCTATGCGATGAATGAAAAAATGAGTAAGTAAGTTTATTAAATATAAACACGTCGATAAAAAATCAGCGCCGTCTTTATGTACAAATATATAATAAGTTGTGATCTTTTGTATCTTTTTTTATCTCTGAAGTTTTGAAGTGTCAAAATATTGTTGTTAACCATAAAAATGTCTTCTATTGGTAAAACACCCAGAAGCTGCTGATAACGATACTGATAAATAATAAATCAAATTATTTTTTTTATCGTCTAAACTTGAATTATAGAAAGTGATTCATTCGTTTTGTATTTTATGAATGTTGTGACAAACAATTGTCGTGATATTATCTGTACTGCAATAAAATATTCAAGAGTACTGAAAATTTGTATATGAATAATTCGAATCTGTATTTATGATCTGAAATTCGTCCTTTTGGTTAATTTATTATGCTTGTAATTAATAATAATTATCTAAAATGATTTTATTTAATTAATCGCTCATAACTTTCACTAATATATCGAATAAGCGTTTCTCATACAAAAAAAATCGATTTATCTACAAAAATCGATTATTTCCTCGAAACTCGATTTTTTACAAATCGATTTATTTTCAAACAAAAAGAATCGAATATTAAATAATCGATTTTTCGACTCTAGGTCACATCCCTACCAAATTGAATGAATTTTGTTAAGATCACTTTTGTTTGAATGGATACGTCGATAAACAAAACTTGGGGTGATGATAATTCACAAGCGTATACTGAGACATCGTTATATCCCGAAGAAACTGTTTGGTGTGCTTCATGGGCTGATAGAATTATTGGTCCGTACTTCTTTAAAAACGATGCTGGTCAGAACGTTACAGTGAATGGTGACCACCATAAAGTTATGATTACTGACTCTTTCGTTAATTAATTCAACGAGATGGAAACATATCATACAGCTCGTGCCACAATTATTTTATTGAAGGTAATCTTATAGATTCGTGCTATTTAAGGCCGCTAGACTTCTGGGGGATATGTGAAGATTCTAGTCTACGCCGATAAGCCCGAAACGCGTATTAATTATCGATATGGACGGCCTTTAACCCGTATGGAATATCTTTCCCCAGAAAAATATTTTCCTCGAAAGAAGTTTCCACCAATTACTAAACCTCCGAAAAAATTAATTCAAAAGTGGTATCATTGAACTTTGATGAGATCTGCTTCGCTTATTGACATTTAATTTTTTATTGTTTTTGTGTATGTAAACATATACATACAAATTTATAAATAAATAAACTACGAAAAAACACATTTTAAACTTTTTTCTAGATATTTTGTATTAAAAATAGAATCCAAATCGCAAAAATTCTCTTTCAGTAAAAAAATATATATAATAAAAAAACCATAAAAGAAAACGATTCAATTGTCATTGTAATTAACAAAAAACCTCTGCATTAAAAAAGATACATGTTTCACTTGTATTATCTTTGTGATCTTCAACTTAACATAACAACAACTATGGCATGTTTGTAAATGTTGTTCTGCTCGGTGAAAGTGAAATATATTTAAAGAAAAAATTAATTGTTCCTTATTAAAGGAAAAGTGGGAAATATCATGAGGAATATGAAGAATGGAATAGTGGAAAATGCTCCTACCGAATCTTTATTCGAAATTGGGTTGAAGTGCTCTCTATCGTAAAATTAAAAAAAAAAAAAAGTACATGTAATCCTTATATTTTTATTCCTTTGAAAGAATTGATGTCATCATGTATAGAATTCATCGTCGGGAAAATGTTCTGATTTGCGGCTTCTTGGTATAGATCTGTAACAGAGTGGTGCTCAAATACATATGAATCGATGAGGCCGCCATCGGAAAATCCACATCAAACAGTGAAATATTAGGAATATATTTGAAAAATTAGAGTGCATTTTTAAATGCTGCCACGTGATACGTTATATGAAATTCGCCTTGTGTTCACCATTTAGAGAAGACAAGAAAAAGAACACAAAAATTGAACGTGCTTTAGGACATTTAACCTTCAATCTCTCCAACGTCAACAATAAGGAAATAAATCGTTGCAAACATAAACTTTCCAACTGTATACTATTTTTGGCAGACTATTTTACAATATATTAATGCTATTTTTTTGACGTTTTACTTTTTTATGATATGAGGAACCTTTTGTTACGTTATCTAAAATCTTTAATAAAATCTTTACTTCAAAAGATCTATTGAAAATTTACATTATTTGATTATCCGAATTATACTAAATTGTTCGATTATTATTCGATTGAATTTTTACTTCGAATAATTATTCGCGCGATTAATATAAAACCCCAATTAATTGAACACCCTAATTCCTATTCAATGTAATTTTTAATATTTATATATAAGATTTAATTATCGTTAGAAACCATTTAAGTCTAATAAAAATAATTATTATTTGTTGATTTCTCAAACACCTAAATATTTTTAGTTTGAACAAAAGTCTTTAGTATATCGTACTTCTTTTCCTATTGTGTCATGTATGCCCAAAATTAAAGCAAAACATATAAATTATAATAGTCTTCTTCCACAATTTGCAATTTTTGGCCGATAAAGTGCGACAACACTTGCTATATGTTTAACAATTGGAGTCGTCTATTTCGACTACGCGTGCGACGATCGTAACAAGGCCCAATATTATTATGTTTTTATTTGACATTTTAGCAAGTGCTTTGTTTGAAATCTCATATAAAGTGTGCACATGCTTGAAGAGCGAAACCAATACATTCGTCCAAATAACTCATCCAGTATGCCAAAAGTCATTTTTTTCATATTTCTGATTAAACATCGTTGGCGTCACACATACAAACAGATTTTTACTAATACAAGCATAATGCTTAATATGATTTGGACAAATGTATTGTGACCATAAACCTGTGCGATCACAACAAACATAATTTTGGCAACGTTTGTCATATTCGATATTTTTCATATAGATGGATTGCTTTGCAAAATGTTAGCTGAAAGTAAATAACAGGGGCTTTAGATAAATGATGTTATGTCTTTTTTTGTATTTAAAAAAGAGAACATGTTGAATTTAGAAACGCGTCTAAAATATGAATCGTATAAAACTTTAAGTTCTTTAAATTTAAACCCGGAAACATACGTTTTGTACCAGCGCAAGCTTAAACTTACGTTGCCAATAGTAGACGTTGCAACAATTGTGTTAACACAATAGTGAATACTAGTGGCAACGTTTGACATTTTCTTATATACGAGTATAATTGCCACTTGTCATTTAATTGTCGACAATAATTAATTATTATTAACAGCCTTTTGCTATTCTCTAAGGCATATAATATTAATAGAACATGTTACTAGAAGTCAATTTCTGTCGACAAAGACTAGACAAGTCACAATTTTTTTCTGTCGTGTTGATGTGACGTCGACGTCGTCATTCATAATACGGGCGAACAAAATAAATACCAAATATATATAAAACATTACCTGACAAGATGCCAGCGTAGATAAAATGCTTTTGAAGGCATGTGTGTTAATATCAGATCTCCCATATCAAGTGAAAAACTTTACTTCAGCTGTTGTTTATATCGACAGGAAATCTGTGTAAATGAAAAAATGTGCAAACGGAATAGATTTTGATTGAAATCTAAAGTATTTCGCGCTGGTGTAAATGCACTATAAAAGTTGTTACCAAAATTATTAAAACTGATTCTAGCTGACTCTTAAATTATTGTGTCAATGTCAGTTTAGTTCTCTAGCTGTTTCGTGTACTAAATGTATCATGCTTACTATTAATTACATTCAATTTACATCATCTTAAATATTTTTCTCTAATTGTAGAAATCGTTTAAAAGTGAATCGTTAAATATAACTTTTAACTAAAACTTTTTTAAATTTTATTCATTTCTCAAAATGCACGTATACATGAAAACGAAATGACTTATCAAATACTCAATTGCGGTGTGTAAAGTTTACTTGCAGTTAATTTAATGGCTTTAAAGTAAATATTTTTTGTGTTTCACCCAGTGTTGCCATAGACCTTCTGAAAAAACTTCCAATTGGAGAAAAAAACTGATTTTTAGAAGAAAAAACTGTTAACCCAAAAATATATCCGAAATATTATAAAACATATACATACATGCGTACATATGTAATCAATTTAATTTAATTTTTGTAATGATCTGAATTAAAAATTAGTTAAAAGGCTTACAAAAAGCATAATCATTATCGCTTCTTTTGATCCAATCCTTGAATAATGGCTGCTCTTCACATGATTTATTATAATTTGACAGTTTTCTTTTTGAGTTTTTGCTTGAACGAGGTGCAGCATTTTCAATCTGTATAGCATCATCTGGTGTATTACTATTTTCTTTACAACAGTTTTGAAAATTAGACAAATTTATATGACATACTCGTATAAAAAAGCAGTTCTATTACAAAGAAAGCTCACCAAACTTTTTCAAATACATATTTATCCATTGTATGCTCAAAATTTAATTAATTATAACTTTAGGTTCAAATGTCTTAACTTTTTTTATGTAACATAAAAGCAATAAGTAAATTCGCGCCAAAGTTCTAGCTTTCTAAATCTATATATTATTATTATTTTCAATAATTTTTCCATGCACATATGTTTGTCAGTTGGGAGCCGGAGAAAATATTGTTGCAGTGTGTTTCAGAGAACGAAATAGTGTACAAGAAAATTTAATGTGCACCCGTTGTACAATGTACATCCTTTCTTTCGTTGTGTACACCTTCGGCCTGTACTTGTGTACATCTCGTGTAAATGCCCTGATGGGATTTTGTGAGCTAACGCATAATCAAGCATAAGTTACCTTATGGTTAGCTCAAATTCCGACAGGGTACTAATTTCTTGAAGACGCAAAAATAAATATTCTCTGCTGCGCACACATCCATTAATTTTATGAAGATGCAAAAACAAATTTTATTTTATCATCACCGCAAATGTGTATACAAACATAAAGCGAATTCAATGTTTTCAATGTGTTCACAGTCTTCAAAGTCTTCAATGTCTTCAATGCCTTTAATGTCTTCAATGCACAGTCCTGTACACTCAAGATGTATTTGTGTATAAAGTGTGGCATGTATTCAATTTTCAATGTCTTTTTTTTCCGATGTCGTTGATGTAAACTTGTTTACACAAAGGTTAAAAAAGTAGAAATTTAAAAAAAAGTGAAATTTTAAAAGTTATGAATGCATAGAAAACTGTAAAAATCTGCTATAATTGTAAAAAACTTTTTTTCATCGCTCAAAAAAACTGCTGAAATCAGTTAAAAGTGAACATTTGGTAACGCTGGTTTCACCAATAGTCAGGCAACGCGTTGCAAAAGTTATTGGAGTACATGATCCGTTTTAAGTAAAAAGGAGTGATTACAACATGGTTCGATGACTAAAAAACGGCATTTGGCAATACTCGCAACACATGATTAAAAAAAATAGAACTGCATTTGTGTATATTCCCCGGGGTAATAGTATAAAATTTTTTCCAAACTAGCCTTCTGTGGCAATCTGTGGAGTAGTGACATAAAGAAATTTCAAGACTAACCCTGTGTTAATAATGTGCGGAGTAGTTACTTGGACTAGTTTCTAGATTAATCTGGCGTAATGTTTTTTTTTTTTTGGATTACATGGTCCTCTCCTAGGACATTGTAATGTAAAATGGCCTAGTCCTGATCCCTTGTGGAGTACTCTTTACACGCGTGTAAGGAGTAGTCTCGATTTCTGCAGGGCGTACCCAGACGTTTGTGATATTTAGAAAAGTGTTGCTAACTTAAAGTTTTATCAAAATACCCCTTATGAAAGGTTTTCACAGTGATCGCAGCGTCAATTTTCATTTTGAAAAATTTCTGCTCATACGAGTATCTATTAGATCGTTAGTATACTTATAAAAACAGTTGACAATTTACGTAGAATACGTAATTTGCACTAAAAGGCAAACAACTTTGGGATTAATATCAATAAAAAACTGAAAAGATGTGTTTACACCAAATTTACTCAAAATGTTTTTAGCATGTAGGAAACAGAATTAGCGTTGACCGTCAGGCTGTAGTTGGCTGGATTGTCCAGGTTTTTTATTCGATTCCAGTTTCAAGCTAAAATTAAACTTGTACTGATAAATTTGAATATTCAAAAAAAGTAATAATAAAATTAATAAATATATAAACAGAAGCCGAGCGGCATTGGACTAGGTTAGAACTGAAATATTAACATGAAAGAGTTCAAAAGAGTTTAGTAAAGATTTTAAAAGTTTTTATAAACCCCTAAAGGTTTGGAATTGACAAAGTCAGTTCAAAGAGCAAATCGTTCTAAAGAATAATAATTCAAATTAGCTGGACTTCGATTTATTTACTGATTGCTTAGGTTATTATACCCTTCACAAAAAAGTAGAAGGGTATTTGTAGGTTTGTCATTCCGTGTGTAATTTCCTCGAAATTAACATGGGACCCCATAAAGTATATGTATTCTAGATTCTTACGAATAGCGATGATGGTTGAGCGATGTCCGTCTGTCTGTACGTGCAATAGGTTATCCCAAGCCCCCAGAAAAGGTAGACTTTGTTTTCGGACTGGTGGATTGGAAATGAACTGAAATAGAGTGGTACTGAAATTCAGAAAAATCCGAAATACGGTTCGAGAGCTGGAAAGCTTACACCTATTTCTCGGCGCAAAATTAATACCAAAAACCAATTATTTTCCTGTTTGTTTGTATTTCATGCTCTGAGAAGTCTCAATTGTCTATTAAAAACTAAAAAAAAATTCAGACATGGGGAACTACAAGTTTTTTTTTTGACACTGAATGTATTTTGTAGTATATGTGATAACTAATATGTTTTGAAATTTCAAGTTTTTCTTAAATAAAACCGCTTTATACATCATGAAGATTTGTATTGGTAAAAAAGGTAAAATTTCGTCTCCAGGGGTATGAAATTGGATTTTTTTATTCGTAAAAGTAACCAAAAAGTCAACTGACTTTTTTTTGCTAGTGACGTTAAAAATCACTTAAATAAAATATTCAATTAATATATCTAAAACAAAATCGTTTGATAATATTATTTGGTAGAAAAATATCCATAAGTAACTAAAAATTTCTATAGAGTCATAATATTTTGTGTTGTCAAAGATGATGTTTGCAAAAACATTTGCATCGTTTATACTACGCATCGTGAACACTATTGTTGTTGTTGTTTTATTTTATTTAAAAGAAAAAGTATTCATTTATAATTTGCAACTAAAAATAGAAGCTTCTTAATTTCGTATATTGTAAAATAAACTGAAGACAGTGTTGCCGAAAAGAAACTGGCTAAAAAATTACTCTACTAGTAAAATAATGTTGAATTTGTAAGTGCATTTATTTATTCATAATTACTTTCATTAATATAATAATTAAATATCTTCCGACCTGTTAAGGTTTATTTTCTAGACGAAATTACTAAACAACGATTCCAAAGCTCGTAATTCATTTGTGCGATAAAACTTTTTAAAAGCTTTATAATTGAGCTATTTATAAAAACTATCTCTGGTTAATTGCTTTAATTATAGTTAAATATGTATAACTTTGTTGAAACAAATGTGGTTTTAATATATTTTTGGATCTCTTGTACACACAAATTTCTGTACTTTGATGTTGAGTTAAATGTTTTTTTATATATAAAATTATTGTTGAGAAATAGTTGTTGTCTTAAAGATGAAATGAAAATGTTCAACCTCTAGTTATTGATTTATTATTTGAGAACACATACAACTTTTTGGACTTTTATGTAAACTTGAGTTGTGATTAACTACGTTTTTTGTTTTAAAAGTATGGCAGCATATTTAAATGTTGAGAAATTTGTCGATGATTTCTTTAATGCACATCGCGGTGTTTTATTTTTGATGAATAATAAATAACTCAATGGATTAATATATATATATATATATATAACCGGTGAACTAACTTCGGCTAAATGTCTTAAACAACAATTTTCTTTTGACAAATTCAGTTTTATTATTGATACCAATGGAAAGCAGAAATATGAGGATTTTCAAAATTATAATAGTAAATAAAGAAGAATCACATGTCAAATCTTGACATTTCATCATTTGTCAGCCAATTTATTTTCTAACCTCAAATTTGCCCACCCTGTGTATGCACATTACATCTTTATGTCTTTATTAAGGCGAACCAATTCCAGGTAGTCTCATCCCTAGTATTATTTATATTATCCCAAATTATTTATTTCCCTTTTGGAAATCGTGTTTTTTTTTAATAATTTTCGAAAAGAAAAAAATTAATTAAAAATTAAAAAATTCATTGTAACAAAACCATTTTGAACAATTTGAAATGGATCTAATTACATTAGAAAATTGAAATCAAATTACAGAAAGCTGACATGAAAGAAATCGTTTTTTTACAGTTCAGATCTGAATAGCCGTGGCCCAGCTGGTGATGATTACGTAATAAGGCTACCTTGTATTAAATCGTCTTTAGTTTGAATATACATGACCAACGTACTTTATAATTTAAATTGAAATATCAGTAACAATTAATTTTGTGTCTAAAAGTAGTTTTAGTTTAAAAACCGCTTAAGATCATATCATGTTTTCTAACATGCTAAGTACTGTTTGACTTCAAATTTCTGATCGACCCCACTAAATCGTTAAATCACGTGTTCTAGAAACTGCTCATGCAATGAAGCCAACATCGGTCGTATTATATGGTGCGTGGTAACATTGTCCAGGTCATAATTATTCAGGCAGTGTAGAAGTAAAGTCAGTTATATAAGTTAGCTTTGATTCAGTTACAATTAGATATGATATAGTATATTTCAAAGAAACCCCTGATTAAATCTAAAGCTGGATTCACCCATGGTTTCAGAACGAATTTCACGTTCGGAAACATGTGTTTTTTATATGTAGTTTGACATTTCTGTTTTAGAGAGTGAAAGAGAGAGAGAGCGAAAGAGAGTAACGTGTTTCGGAACCTGAATTGGTTTAATTTTAATTCACGTTCCGAAACATTGCAAGTGTGCTGCCACAAAGTTTAATTTCTCAAGTAAAGTAGAACTGAGATGCCACAGCATATTATATGTACATATGTATAGTAAAATACAGAACTTGTTTTATACTTTTGTATGTATAACAACACACTTGTTTCGTATTGTTTGTGTATATAATAAAATACGAAGCATTTGTCTGTATTAAAAAATATATAACTGGTGAATATTGTTATAAATAAAATTAAATAATTAGTGATATTGCGCAATTGTAAAACTCACACACATAGTTTACAAAATTATTTCATATGGTAGCCTTGATGCTGCAGAACAAATGCGCGAAGTGGGTGAATCGCTTCAGAGCATACTCTCAAAAAACTAGAAATGTTGTCGAATGTCAATATCGTTCTGAAACCATGGGTGAATCCAGCTTAACCTACTCATTAACTAACTTAATTTTGTAGGTGGCAACACTCACTCAGCAATGCTCATGTGTATTTCATGGAAAGTGATAAATTTGTAGGTGCTTCGGCAACGAAATAAATATTCATTAATATGTAATCAGAAGGAAACAAGTAATAATTACTATAAATTTCACGATATAAAGTAGGGGTTTCAATCAGTCAATTAATCAGGCTTTTGGACTGAATCGTCCGAATAATTGATTGAGGTTTTTTAATCGGTTAATTTAAAAATCGGATGTTAAAAAACATATCAGATCCCGTTGTTACGAAATTAAATAATTTACTGCGATCTCCTTAATTAATTAGCTAAAACTAATATTTGCTATGAATATTGAGGACTTAAATGATTTTTCTTTAGTTATAATTTATCTTATATGTTGTAGAATCAAATTCCTCAGTGCTTTCCTTAATATATAAAATAGTCCATTGCGATTTTTTCAGTATCTTAGCAATAGCAATAGTTTCGGTTAATTTTTTAAGGGAATCTTAGCACTATCATCATCAGACTTGTCTTGGAAAGGTTTCAAACTAAACATTTTGCAAAAACGCTTATTTCCAAATCAACAGCTTTTGTTCCTGCGTAGCATTAAAAAAAATTTTCAGTTGACTTCAATACGTCTCTTATTTAATCTGTCCTTCAGAATTTAATTATTCCCTTATCTCGAATTACACTAGAAAAATCTGTTTTATGGTCTTGTATAGCCACGTTAACCGGTTTAAGGCTTCCACTACACATACATTTTGCATATAAGAAGAAACAAATAAGTAAACACATAAAAATTATTTAGGAATTCAACAAAAAACAAATAGTGAACCTATTTTATTCAGTTAATCGGTTAATTGGCTGCAATTAACCGACCTATCAGTTAATCGAAAAAAACTAATCGTGCAGTAATATATCGCCTAACCGATTGAACACCCTAATTGACAGTGATAGTGTTCAACAGCAGCTATTAAAAATATCTCTGGAAATGTATCAAACCAATGCCTGTCTGGGCTTAAGGAAATATTTTTTAAAATATGTTTAACACAAACATTTATTTGCATGCATGCATCAAAATTGCAAATGATACCCAATGGCTACTTGATCAATTCACAGCTTTTTATCTCATGGGACTGAAAACCAATTGTGTATTATAGTAAAAAATTAAAACCTTTAACTGTCTGCAATAAAACAATGTAAATAATTAAGTACTATCTTCTCTCTTTCTTTTTAGGACTGCGTCTGGTATGGGGTTTGTAATACAGATGATTTTAATCGCAACCAGTATTGTAGTTACAATGGTACCGCGAAACCCATTTCGCCAGAAGGTAGTAAACTTTTACAAGAGCGTTGCGGTTATCTTTTAGACAACAATGCAACGGATTTTTGCTGTGATAGTCAACAGGTATTTAAAAAAAAAAATGATAATTCAGTTTAATTTTAGGCGATAAAACTTCCGCTATTTTCTGGAATCTCATATCCAATTCAATTTCTTATATAAAATCTATACTTTCTTTCATTTTCATATTTAAAAAAGGTGGATATTTTGAATAAGAATATTAAATTAGCTGGCAATTTCTTAGATCGCTGTCCTTCATGTATGGCTAATTTAGTACGACATTTATGTGAGTTTACATGTTCACCCAAGCAATCGGAATTTATTCACGTTGTTTCGACGGAAAGCAACAAAGATGGTAAGTAATCATTGTTCTTGCTTTAGAATCTAACGAATACTTTGCAAGTACAATTATTTGCTAAACGATTATATGCTAAAGATTAAAGAAACTATTGTCGTCATATTTTCCGCATATCGATTAACATGCTAATTTTTATTTGTATGTACATTTATAATCAGAATAAATTACTGATATTCTTTTTTCGACATTTTATTTTTAGGAAATCTATACATCAACAGTATTGATTTACATATAACATCTAACTACTTAAATAGTACCTATAAATCCTGCTCCCAGGTAAGATTTTTAAATTATGATTGGAATTGTCAATAATTCGAATTAAACTTACAAAGTTGTACAAATCTTATGGGTTTATTTTGGCTCTTTATTTATTATTTATTGTGTGCCCTAATACAATTACTGTCACATTCGTTGACATTTTCTCACGTCAATTTTGGGTTGTAAGTGGACCGGTTTCGACAATCAGCCTATTTATTTATTATTTTTTTGTCTTTTACGACCAGCACACAGAGGATGGCCTCTACATATGCAGTGCATTGTGCCGGAACTAGAGGAGTTGATAGGACAGATGAAAACAGATTAGAAGATATATAATTTGTTGTAGTTATTTTGTTCTATTTAGTTTTCCGGTTAATTTTTACGTCTTAGTACATGAGATTGTCAATCGCTATAGTGTTCAGCGACCAGTGGTATGCCTTTGTCATTGAGACAAGTCGACAACAATTAGCGCAACCGTGCACTAACGTCAATCAGTAAAATTCTGACTGACTGACTGAGTAGTCTTCTACTTTATTAGCAGTATTTTCTTTGTTAAGGCCATAATTTACCATCGATTCGTTCATAAAAAAATCTTGCTGAAGTTTGACCGTTTTTAAAAAGAAATTCTTCAAAATGGCGTCAAATAAATTTTTCGAAAAATTTTCAAAATTAAACCGAAAGCCGCCAAAATAGTAAATAAATATTTAAACTTTATCTGAAATCAAGAGCAATCGTAATTTCTTTCAGTAAAAAATATCTTTTCATTCAACAAAAACAAAAAAAATTCAGCTAATTCTACACAAAAAGTATATATAACACAGCTATAAAACGTCCATAGTTGCAGATGAATTTGGTGAACTAGATAAGCAGAAAATGTTTTAATAAAATGAATGTCTAAATTTAGAAGTCTTGATTTTCTTAACTTAAGATTTAAGAAATGTAAATACATACATACTGTACCATAGAAGAATCTCAATATGTGTAAATTTTCAAAGGTGATAATATGTCGACATTATGGCTTAGTCTATTAACCCCTGTATATAAACTATCCTGTGACTGAATCACACGAGTTATGCCTTCTTATAAGAATTGGCAACGTAGTTGATCACGGAAAATTACTGTAAACGTGAGGTGCAGCAATTAACAATTACGAGTGGCGCGCAAAACTCTTGGGAGTAAACCAAGAGGTCTCGCTGCACATATGAAATAGTTGCCTATAAAATAGTAGCTGCTTTGTGACTGAAAGTATATTTATTTCTTGATTTCTTGATATTTGAATATTACTTGGCAGTAACTTTATCTTTAATCCACACATTTGCCATAAATAAAGCTAAATGAGTACTTTCATTTCATTAAACGTTGGGGAAAGCCTCATATGACTGTTAAACACTAATCTGGTATGACCAATTTTTGAAAATGGGAAGTTCATACAAGAAGAATTTACTAAGATTAAAAGCCATTTCCTTGCTCTTATCTAAGAAACCATCAATGGAATAAAAAAGTAGTAGAATATATGTGAATTTAACCGCAACAACAACTCCGATGTTCTAAAATTTATAATTCCACATCGTCCAACAAGATAGATTTACAATTTAAGATGCAATATTTTCGTTCAATTTCTACTAATTTCTATACATTTTGCCGATTGTGTGCTGAGTTCAGCATTCACTACAATTTTACTTATTTTTTGTCTCATTCTGATACGTTTAAGAGAAATATTATGAATTCTTCGTACTGTTAAGGTCTCCACGTGTTGTAGCTTTCGGTTACAATACAATAATTGGGAACACTAACTGATCAGATATATACATTTCGGAGAATTTTAATAAAATCACTCTTTCTAATTTTTTCGTTGACGATGTCTCACGAACGGATTAACCGACTTTAACCTGATTCACAGTGATCGACCTGGGATCACCAGTATGGTTCGATTCGAAACAGCTGTTCAAAAGTTATAAGCGGCTCACATACTTACATAGACATAGTGGTGGGATCTCAGAATTAGTCAGGGCAGCTTCCTTTCACCTCAAAACTCAGAGATATGATGAAATCAATTTTTTCAAAACGGTGTTAAACCAATAAACTTCCGATCTTTGCAAATATTTGATTTTCCTAGCCGGAAGTTAAAAAGTGAACCACTACTTTTATCTAATTCAACAAATGAAACTTGAAATTAATGCCCATTTAAAACGTCGAAGGAATTCTGTCTTTCGTAACACAACAATTTATAACATTTTGTTGTTATTTCAAACATAACTATGCGAAAGACAGAGCTCTTTTGACATCGTGAAATAGGCAGTAAATTAATTAAAACTGAATTTTAGAAGTCAAATCTCTTTTTAATTCGAAAATATTATTCAATATAAAATTCAATTATCTGTAAATTGATCGAAAGCTTAAACGCTAATAGTAGTAATAGAGTCATCACTTCGTTCACGTAAAGTTCGAGATAAATGTCTTCACTCAAAGATTACATAAAAGTTAATGTTAAAGAGTTCTTAATTATAATTTTAAAAAGTCTCGATATACACTATTAAGCTTCTTGTCGTTCAGCAATATAATGAGGCATATATGGTTTAAAAGTGGTTTCATTTTGATATAAATATTTATTATTTTTATAAGTTATTTTGATATATTAATACTTTATTTGAATTATTTATTTGAATATATTAATATTTGTAGAACTCCTATTCATATGCTGATTTTTTACTCCAAATTACAGGTGTCAGTACCTTCAACGGGTCAACTTGCTATGGATATAGTGTGTGGTAGTTACGGCGCCTCACGTTGCAGTGCTACCAAATGGTTTAACTATATGGGTGATTCCAATAACATATATGTACCTTTTCAAATAACTTATGTGCAGCATGAGAATAACTCGTCCTCTACAGACGGCTACCGTCCATTGGATCCTCCAACAGTTCCTTGTAGTAGTCCATTAAATGTAAGATTTGCATACAAATAAAACTATGTAAACAACATGATATTTCTACATGTTAATGGTTTTTGTTTATTTATTTTTTTCGTGATAGGATAAGACACCAGCTTGTTCCTGTACAGATTGTGAAGCATCATGTCCAGTGCCACCCCCTCAGCCACCAGTACCACAACCTTTTACAATAGCAGGATTTGATGCTTTTACCGTTATAATGTTTACCGTTTTTATAATTGGTAGTTTATTGTTCCTCATGGGCGTATGTTTATTCCCTTCAAGAAATATGGATGGTAAGTTTGTTGTTTGTTTTTATTTACACATCAATTTTTTGTGTTCTTTCTTATTTAAAAAAATCTTTATCACAATGAAGAAACCACCACCGCTTGACAAGTATACAATATCAGCTTTTTATTTATTTCAACTATTCATACGTCAGCACATTTAAGTTCAGAAACATGAGTCTTAAATTTTTCGATTCGTTTTATGTTATTTAGAAAGAAAAGGCCTGTATTACGTGATGAGCATAATATAAATTTTTTTTATGAATATGCATGGTGAAGCTTTAATATTCAAGTATGATTTCCTAATGATCATTATATAGCAATATAATTATAATTTAAGATATAGAAATACTCGTACACATTTAATTTGGGAAATACCAATAACAATTGTTTTAATTTGTGCATGTTTAGGTTATAAATACTATTGTAGTGGGTCTTGATGACTAAAATTACTTATAATGAAAATTGTTTTGTTAGTAACCAATTTATATGTACATAAGATTATGTAATAGCAACTTTAGCACATTTCAATAAGCAGTCAATTTTTCAACATGCCTTTAAATGAAAACCGTGGAGGAGCTAGAAATCTAAAGGTAACCGAGTAAGATATAAAACATTTTAAGCCGCTAGACATTTCAGCTAAATATCAAAAAAATTATTGCGTATTTATAGTGGACCTTATTTGGTAAAACGCTGCGGAATTCATTAAGAAGCTTTTAACGGAAATATTCTAAATTACAAAAGCAAATTCCATACAAAACTTCTCTCAATTCTTGCGTTTCGCATGAAGTAAAATCCAATGTATTATTTCTGTTCTGTTGTGAATCGTAAAAAGTGTTGTTGTCGCATAGTCTCATAAGTATAAAAAATACGTACATAAATTGTCTGTAATTTGTAATTCGCAAATATTATCTAAAGTACATATAAAAAAATATAAAAAAACAATCACATAATCGTACTTTGAAAAAAAAAACAATTTTTTATTAATCGGAATATGAAAACTTTTTGCAAAAGGAGCTTTCTAAGAATGGTACTTTATAAATGAGTATTTTTTTAAAGTACTTCAAATAACTATTTTTCGTAAAAAGTACTTTTAAGACAACATCTCTACTGAAAAAAAACCAAGAGGTTCCCTACTAAACTTCTTTGTATATCCAAGTCCAAAGTTTTAGTTTTTTCCAACACTACCTTTCATATATGGGATTTTTTGAGACGAATAAAATATTTAAACTCATAAAGTATACTTGCTCTAAAAAATTCAAAATGAAATTAAATTAGTTGAGTGTAATATATTAAATTTAATTAATTAATTCAGAAAGACATAATAAATATTCCAACGCAAGTCACATAAACACTAGTTAGCCATAGATAATTCTCCGCGAAAAATATGTAACTGCAATGTAAAAGTTTCAAAAATGCTGTCGAATCTAGGAAAAGCTTTCTTGAAAAAAATTTAAAAGCTTCAGCATCAACAGGGCTCTCTAAAAAGGTAAACATTTTAATTAGCTTTTCCGAGCGCCTAATTATTTTTAAATAACCGCTTTCAAGTAGAAGTACGGAAAATAACAGAAAAAGATTAGCGTTGATATATGGTCCATCCAGAGTTATCATTTCAATAGTGATGAAAATATGAAATCTCCGACGCCGTGACGAATGCACAAAAATTATATCAACAAAAAGTTGTTTATTACGTTATTTCGCCTTTTTAAAATGTTTAAAACTCTAAAAAAGTATGGAAAACGGTTGATCGTAAAGGTCGTCCCTGTAACTTCCCGATAATTTCAACTGCAAATCTATCAGAACGTGGTTTGTTATGATGTTCTATGCTTTTGAGCTCTTCGAGCAAAATATTTTTATAATAATGTTCAAACCGCTATAACTATGAATAAACCAAATGGTTCCCAGGCGATAAGCAGTGTTTTATGTATGTAGTCTTCGATTACTATATAATAATCGAGAACACTCAATAGTCAGATACATGTATAAATTTCGGAGATTTTTAAAAACTTTTTTCTTTTATGATATCTCACGAATAGATTAGCCGATTTTGACCTGGCATACAGTAGCCGACGTGATTAAGTCTTGACAGCTGATTAACCGATCTGTAGAGCAGTTTAAAATTTATTTATAAAAACAACTATTTAATATATATATATATATATATATATATATATATATATATATATAAATTTTTGTTGTTGAGATTTCTTAAAATCTACGTGTTCAAATCGGTTAAAATTTAAAGGACATCTAAGTTTGCAAGAACCCTTTGAATTCGGTTAAACCCTTCGTAAGTTATAAGCGAGTCACATTCTTACACATACACACGCACATACACAGACATATTGACGAGTTTTAAGAATTAGTAAGGGAAGTTTCCTAGAACTTCAAAACGTGTACATCTGATAAGAACTGCACTTAAAAATAGCAGTCCGCAGAACACTTCGTTTAACATTATTATTTTTATTTTAATAATTTTTCTGTACAAAAAAAAAGAAGCAAAATTACCTTTAAGCCTTGTAATAGAGATAAATGTTTCCATTGTCTTGGAGCTCTATTGAACATTTTATATAAAACTTTCAGTGAAGAACTTAATTTTTTTAATTTCTTTAAAAATATTATGTAAATGTTTCATATTTGATATTTGACAGGACAAGTATGAATCCAATTCTAATCACTGGATCTTTTTAGGCCACCTGTTATAAATTCGCCTTCGGCACAAGAGATCAATCAATTTATTTTCTCTTTAGTCAAGGAGATTGAAATATTAAATATTCTTGGAATATTGATCATGTTTGATTTATTCACCCTTTATTTGAAAATGAAGGTTTGCACTGAGTTTAGCTTAAGTAATAGTATACATTTTGATACGGTCAGTTTTCAGAATATTGTTTTCTGATGGGGGAATATAATATAAATATTCAGGCAATTTGTGTGGCAGGATAGCAAAGTCGTCCCACTGTGCCAATAGTTCTCAAGAAACATTTAATCTTTTTTTATTAATCGATAAAAATCATACATAATTTTATGTTTTTTTTGTTTGTGTACTTTTTACATTTTCATCTCTAAGTAAGAAACTTCTAATTAACACTGAGGGATATTCAGAATCATACTCAAATGAAATTAGAATAAACAGAAATCATTTTTATTATTATCTAAATTAATTTTATGTCGTATTATAAATTTATATTAATTATGTTTTTTATTCCTTTTAATTGTTGTTTTATTTCTATATTAATTGGCAAAAATGAAATTAATTTAAGTTTTGTTAGGTGATGGTTTGATGGATAATCGTTATAGTTCGGCCATTGGCAGACGTTTTACTGGTGATCACAGTGCCAGCAATGAGTTGGCACCCGAGGAGGATTCACCCCTGCAATCAAAAATATCCAGTATGTTTTGATTTTATATATTTTACAAGCGAAAAGAAAAAAGACTTTACTAATTGTATTTGGTGGCACTAATTTTATAATAGTTTAATATTTACAACTGCAATGGCTAATAAAATTCATTACTCTCTCATCCCATATCATTCATCATTTGTACATATTTCATTATTAATTATGTACATGCAAAATAATTAAAACTATAAATCATTGAATCACTCATTTAACTACATACATATAAAATTACATGTTTATTAGAGCAAAATGCAAATTCAAGTCAGCTTTTGCTCTTTCTGCTTTGTCGCTTGTATATTTAATGTCATTAAGAAAAATTATCAATTTAAAAATGATTAA
The DNA here is from genome assembly GCA_963675445.1 of Linnaemya vulpina. NCBI lineage: Eukaryota > Metazoa > Arthropoda > Insecta > Diptera > Tachinidae > Linnaemya > Linnaemya vulpina. The sequence continues at coordinate 26,007,670 of OY776276.1, forward strand.
ATTATTCTTGTTTCTCGTTATTGTGCTGGAATGCTTTTTAGTCGGTGTTATTGTATTTGTATTTAAGTCTTAAATACCCGAATTCAAATATTTATGTTTCAATTTGTTTATTTGGTTTATTTTTTATGTTAAATAATATATTTAGTTTAATTGTTACGATTTGAATTTTTACCCCGCATTTTATGTATGTGTATTGTTTATTCAATGTGTACCAGGGATGTGTCATTGAGTGAAAAATCGATTTGTAAACCATCGGCTTTGGAAGAATAAGAAATAATCTATTATTGGATCAATTTTAGTATTTTATAATAATAATAAAGCTAAGAAATAAATATTAGCAGTTTATGAGAATATCTGCATTTTACCGTGACATGTTCTTTCTGCATTATTTTGAGCAAAAACAATTGCAATCATCGCACTGTGGCACTCGTCATCTACAGCAGCGTTTCTGCATCCTTTGTCCTTGGAAAAAGTGCAGTCCAATGACAATGGCCCATAATCCACAGCAAGCAGTAAGTTTTTCAGAAGGCAATGCTTCTTGCTGCTCTACACACCAAATACGGAAATTTCGCGTGTTCAAGTATTCCTTTAACCAGAATTGAACACAATTTCCGGTTAAAAGTGCAATTGTGCTTTTTTGTAAGTCGGTTTATGGTTAAATGTAACATGTTTAACATTAATATGTTACACGAAAACAGCTGAACTACCAAAAATAGTGCTGGTAAAACGAAAAAAAAATTACTCTAAAACACTGTTGCTAGATAGCACAATTAATTATTTTATCTATTGTACACATGATAAATCGATTTTTTTCACATCCCTGGAGTAAACAAAACTTGTTCCTGAGATGATCAGTTTTCGTATATACCGTTGAATATATTATTTATTTAAATATTGATCTTTAAGGAATTTAAAATATAAATGAAATATTTATGTTTAGTTTCTTTAATGCTAATTGCAGTTGAAATTGCCGACATGCAGGAAAATTTTAACATTGGATAAGCAACTTAGATTCCATTCGACTTTTGTAAAAGATCTAATATTTTTCTATTCTCTTAGCACAAAAAATGCCGCATAGAAAGAGCTCTTTCATTGTTAAAGCTATCCATCAATGGAGCAAGAAAGAAGTTAAGATATCTGGGGATAGTGGGGAAATGTTTGTATGACTGTCGATTGTCTTAGCATCTGCCAGTAGAGATTTTTAACGTGTGCTTTGTCCGGCGCCGCAACATAAGGACACGGATTATCATAAAATACGAGTATAATACTCTTGTCATTATCGAGTGTTCGGCTTAGTCTCATCAATTACCTTCGCGTAAAAGATTCGCTTCTCTTGAGCATATTGTATTATATGATTTCAATACGCTTTCGGGATGCCTTTTGATAGACGATATATGTATAATTGATGCCACACTTTCAAATATTTGCTTGACAAAACCCAGTTGAATTGATAGACGTGACACAGGCTGCATTAAAATTAATAGTCAATTGCATATCAAAAATAGTTTCCCAAAAATTTTTATAAATACAATTGAACAAAGCACAACTTTTGCTTATGTTGGTGAATTCTGATGAGTTTTTTACTACACAAGTAAAAGTTGAAGTCGCTATTAATCTTTAATCTGTTATCAGGTACAACAATTTAGCCAAAAATTGCCAGGTTAATACAGGGTGTTTTTTATTGAGTGATACAAACTTAAATCATAATAAAACATAGTAATATATTTTTGATATCAATTAAACGGTCTTTATTGAAAATTTTATGACCTTAATGTTTGAATATGATTTCGGCCATGTGGCCGCCACGGCTGGCGCGTACAAGGCGTAATTTGGAACACCAATTTTCACAAACCATCATCGTTTATGAAGACATATGGGCCAATGACTCCGCCAACCTATAAAGCACACCAAACAGTAATTTTCTGTGGATGTCATGGTGTTTCGACAAAAGTTTGTGGATGCTCCTTACTCCAAATGCGACAATATTTACGTACCCATTCAACCCAAAATGGGCTTCATCGGAAAATAAAATTTTGAATGGACGAAGTGCATGATAAGTTTGAGGAACAGAACCATTATTTTGATTAAAAATTTCCACAATTTGCACGCGTTGCTCTGGTGTAAGTCGGTCTATAAAAAAATGTCAAAGCAAACTTAACAAAAAGCAACTATCAGCTGTTAAATGGGTGGTCAAATAAAGCAGTGCTGCTAACTCAAAGTTGTATCACTCTATAAAAAACACCCTATAAAAAAGTAAACTCGATTCAAATTAGTGTGAGAGTGATAGTCACCTTTTACATATGAGACATTTCTTATGTTTTGTTCTTGCCTAAAGCATTTACATATTCGAAATTAATAGACAGACTCGTTTCTTTACTTGATTTTTGTGTGTATATTGCGAAAAGAAGGAAAGAGAATTGAAAAAATTTCCGCTACAGTTAGTCGTGTACTACACACTATATATCACCTCTTTTATTCCGCAAGAAATGTCTCAAATGCAAGAGGAACTTAGTAAAAATTCAAGTGCATTGCAAGTTGAAAGACTATTGAAAGGCCGCCTGTTATTCCAAAACACCGAATTATTTAATTTGGAGCGATGCGCTACTGTGTTAAAACAAAGCAAGCAATAGTTTTATAGATATTATAAAAAATTATTTATTTATTTGAAATATGCTTTGCAAAGTGTCGGTGCTTGTTTACAATTGCATCAGTTGCCCATCTCTCACAATAGTATTTTCGATAACTCTATAGTATTTGAATAGAGTTGTCATACTTAATAGAAATTGTTTCGTCACCATCGAAGACATTCGGTTGCAATGCGTTCACATCACTTTGGTTGAGGTTTTCAGATCCCAGTTAAACAAGATTTTCGTTTCATGTCGAATTAATTAATTGTCCGTAAGAACGAACTATTTCAACATTGTAAAATAGGGAGTAAATGTATAAATTATGTATATTTTTCTAAATCTGTAAAATGCTATTAATAAATATTTCATTGCAATTTCTTAAAATAAATTTGAAATAATGTAATTTATACTGCTTAATTTGTAGACGTTATTATATAAAAATTGCTGTCTGTCCTTGTCCACAATTGTTACTCCTCTTTTGAGTAAAAAAAAAAATGTAAATTTCTTGTATTCCTTATTCGGATAAACTTAAATAAACAATTTTTGTGAACAATTTAATTTGGCAATCTGAAGTCATTGCTAAAAACAGTGAAAATGGAAAGCTTTCAATTAAATATGATCAGGATTAAATTGTATAATCACAAATCAAACATTATTCAATGTTTTCTTTACACTTTGTATATTTGCTTTCTTAATCAGATGATGGCAATGAAGTCGATGGACCAAATAATGATGGAATTGATATTGTCTTGGAATCAGAATCTGGTTACTTTGAACACTTGGGTGCCAAAACGGAGAAGTGTTTGGAAACAATGTTCACGGCTTGGGGCAAATTTTTTGCAACTTATCCTTGGCTAACATTAGTTGGCGGTTTAGTATTTGTAGCTGCTCTTGGATTTGGTATAAAATTTCTGCATATCACTACAGATCCAGTAAAGTTGTGGGCCTCGCCTCAATCACGGTCCCGTGTCGAAAGGGAATTTTTCGACTCAACTTTCCAGCCATTTTATCGCATCGAACAAATTATTATTAAAGCTATTGATTTAGATAATATTGTTCACAACACCTCAAATGGTCCAATAGTGTTTGGACCAGTATTTGATAAACAATTTCTAATTGATGTTCACAATTTGCAAGAGGATATAAAGAATCTAGGGAGTGGTATTGAAGGAGCCACTATGCTTAAAGACATTTGTTATGCGCCGTTGGTGTCCGGTGACCAAAGTAAAGTGCAAACTTCTGACTGTATTGTACAATCCTTGTGGGGTTACTTTAAAGATGACTTGGAACGTTTGGATGATGAAGATGATGACAATGGATTTGAGGTACAATATTAACATTTAAAACACAAAAAAACAAATTTGATTAAGTAATAATAAATAATTTGTTGTAGGTCAATTACTTGGACGAACTGTATCAGTGTATAAGTAATCCTTACTTGTGTTTGGCGTCTTACGGTGGCCCAGTTGATCCAGCTATTGCTCTTGGCGGTTTCCTTAAGCCGGGAGAACAATTAGGCTCGAATACTAAATATGAACGTGCTAGCGCTTTAATTTTAACATTTTTGGTACGCAATCATCACGACAAAGAGAAATTGGGGCCGGCTTTAGAGTGGGAACAGCGTTACGTTGATTATATGCTCAACTATACGAAGAATAACATGAGCAAACACATGGATATAGCTTTCACTTCGGAGCGTTCTATAGAGGATGAATTGAATCGGGAATCTCAATCAGATGTTTTAACCATTTTAGTTTCATATTTGATCATGTTTGTCTACATTGCCATTTCTTTGGGACATGTTCAGGAATTGGGACGTGCTTTCATTGACAGTAAAATAACTTTGGGTGTTGGTGGCGTTATAATTGTATTGGCTTCCGTGGTGTCATCAGTTGGTGTGTTTGGTTATATTGGCGTACCGGCCACTTTAATTATTGTGGAGGTTATACCATTTTTGGTGCTGGCTGTGGGTGTTGACAACATTTTCATTTTAGTGCAAACTTATCAGCGTGACAATCGTAGATTGGACGAAACCCATGAAGAACATATTGGCAGAATATTGGGCCGAGTTGGACCCTCAATGTTGCTAACATCAGTCAGTGAAAGTTGTTGTTTTTTCCTGGGTGGCTTGTCGGACATGCCCGCCGTAAAAGCTTTTGCTCTGTACGCCGGTATGGCTTTGTTCTTTGATTTTCTGCTGCAAATCACCTGCTTTGTTAGTTTGCTCACCTTGGACACTAAACGTCAAGCTGAAAATCGGCTAGATGTTTGTTGTTTTATACGTGGCAAGAAAACGGATGCTGCTCCCATTACCGAAGGCCTGCTATACAAATTCTTCAAAAGTGTCTATGTACCATTCCTAATGAAGAAAACAGTCCGCGTTGTTGTCATGATTGTTTTCTTTGGTTGGCTTTGTTCGAGTATTGCTATAGCGCCGCGCATTGAAATTGGATTGAACCAGGAACTATCGATGCCAGAGGACAGTTTTGTTTTGCATTATTTCAAATCGTTGAATAAGTACCTGAGCATTGGACCACCAGTTTATTTTGTTTTGAAACCTGGTCTGAATTTCTCTCAAACATTTGATCAAAATCTTGTATGTTCTGGTCAATTTTGCAATGACGACAGTGTCGGAATCCAAATCTATTTGGCTAGCAAACGTTCCAATTTGACGTATATAGCACGGCCGGCTTCTAATTGGGTTGATGACTACTTCAGTTGGAGTCAAGCTTCAAGTTGCTGCAAATATGACCCAAAGACGGGCGATTTTTGCCCTCATCAAGGTGAGTTTACATTTTCTTAATACAGATCACATGATTTGTAGATATCATGCTACATGCCCGATCGCCTACAACTGCCTGTTCAACGGTATTGCAAACTATCGTTAAAATAAAAACAAATTTTAAAATATCTCTTTGGTCAAAATATATATTGTTCCATCCAACAATAGCTTGAGATATCGTTAAATAGGCAATAAGTTTGTCATATAATTATGTAAGCGCGCTTTAAGGTGATTAAAAAAGTTTCGAGAGAAGCGATGTGATTGATTGTGATTCTTTTGCACGATAAAGCTATAGGAAAATATAGAAATATAAAAATATAAAAATTGTTTCGAAAACAATTTTAGGCAAAATCGATTTCCAACGAACAATAATGAAAACAGAATTTACTTTATTAAATTACATGTTTAGTATGATGTGAAGCCGCGGATCCAGCTTTGCCGCGTGTGAACTTCTTAAAATTCTATATAAAACAACATAGCGTAACTCTTTTTTCCTCTCGCCTGATCATAAAGAAATATAAAATTATAAAGAAGAATAAAATAAAATGATTAAATGCTATAAATTTCGTTACAATTTCAAAAGCCTTTATGAAATGCAACAAGAAAAAAATGGTTATGATTTTATTTACATAAATAAGAAATTCTTTATTTCACATATCTCAAACCTGCATCAATTTAAAAAGTGCAATTGTCAGAGTATTCGAGCTTGGACGAACTTTTGCAAACTTTAATTTTTCGGTATGAAAAAGCAAGTTTGGCCGATTGTTTTCAAAAGGTATGATGAGTGTTTTTAAAAAGCACAATAGGCCCCTAATTTTGTAAATCACTAGTGAAATTTATACAAAAATTTAAATCTTTAAAATATTTTGTATTTGTATATAAAATACTTTACAAAGTAAATTTTTAAAGTATTTGGCGCACAGATGCCAATGGGTGACTGAGACCATATACCGGCGATGTTGTTAACCCTTATTCTACCCGTTTCTGTAACTGACTGTACACGACCTATGCCTTCACATAGGAAGTAGCAACGTAGTTAACCACGGAAAATTCTTTAGAAGAACTGTAAATCAATACAGTTATTTGTGGCGCCGAAATTAACTAGTGCGAGTGAGACGCAAAACTCTCGAAAGAGAGTAAGCAAGCAGTGAGCTGATTGCCAACGAGGCTTAATCTTGACTGATTCAGAGCTGCTTTGCGACTGAAAACTCTAAATATATTTACTCTCTTTTACTCAATTTAATTTTTTATTCAAATTTTAAGCATTTTAAATTTAATTTACATTTTTTTTAAATTTGGTTTTACTTTCCCATAAATTTCTTTAACGCAAAGTGATTTACAAAATTGGTGTCTATAAGAAATATCATAGAACAATGAAAACCAAATTAGCAAAAAAAGGTTGGGAAAAAAGTTAGAAATCTATTGGCAAAACGACTATAGCAAAAACGTAACACCTTTGTGTCCGAATCGATTTGAAATCGACCGTTAATAGATTTAGAAGCAAATAAAAACATCATTATTCTTTAGTTTTTAAATTACGTTTTTGATACATTTTGTTAGCAATTATAAGGAAATTATTTCGATGATCTAAGTTTCCTCGATCGAATAATGTGTACGTGATTTTTGGCGATTGTGCGTTACCGCAGCGTATAAAGTAAATAATAATCGTTTTGAGCCTTTATATTGTTGATAAAAAGTTAAGTTAATCACATCCCCATATCTAGTTGAAACTTTTATTTCATGTAAACCTGAAACAGGCGCAATCATCTACTAGCTGATTACGTTATTTATATTTACAGATACATCATGTGATTCTTGCGTAATCAACCGTAATAATTTGGAGCGCCCAGATGAAAAAGATTTTGGTAGATTTTTACCATTCTTCTTGCAAGATAATCCCGATGATTCCTGTGCTAAAGCTGGTCATGCGGCCTATGCTGATGGTGTACGCTACAAAAATGTTCCAAAATATAATGAAACTGCAGTTGAATCCTCGTATTTTATGGCCTATCATTCTATATTAAAAACATCTGAAGACTATTATTCTGCCTTACGTTCAGCGCGTAAAATATCAGCTAATATAACGCATATGATACAAGGACGTCTAATGTCACATGGTGTACCTTTTGAAGATGCCCTTCAAGTTGAAGTATTTCCATATTCTGTGTTTTATGTATTCTACGAACAATATCTAACCATGTGGCCTGATACACTACAAAGTATGGGCATATCGGTGCTAGCTATTTTCATTGTTACATTCCTGCTGATGGGCTTCGATATACACTCATCGTTAGTTGTGGTCATTACGATCACTATGATTGTCGTTAACCTGGGTGGTAATATGTACTATTGGAATATATCTTTAAATGCCGTTTCGCTAGTTAATCTTGTTATGGCTGTTGGCATTTCTGTGGAGTTCTGTTCACATCTGGTCCATAGTTTCTCGATATCCACAGAGGGAACTCGAGAAAAACGTGCTGCAGATTGTCTAACCAAAATGGGCAGTTCAATATTTTCGGGCATAACACTAACAAAATTTGGAGGCATTTTAGTATTGGCTTTTGCCAAGAGTCAAATCTTCCAAGTTTTCTACTTCAGAATGTATTTGGGAATTGTTTTAATTGGTGCCGCTCATGGATTAATATTCTTGCCTGTTTTACTAAGTTATATTGGTAAGTAGTTGTTTGACTTTTTTCAAATAATTAATTAAATTTATTTTCTTTTTGAACTCAAAAAATTTTACTAAAATTTATTTTCCATTGCAATTTAATTCCCCAAAGTAATGCTTGTTATATAAATTAATGCCTTGCATTTTATTTCACTCATCTAAAAAATGAAGTGTGCAATTCTTCAAACTATTTTTTTTATGTTCTACAAATATCACCAAAATAATTTTTGAAGATAATACGAATTGAATGTGTATGTCCTATTTTGTCTGCATATGTATATATACATGTCGGAATAAAATTATCACAAACGATTGACAGATATCTATTTTACATCTTTCATTATAGCTTTGAAATCCCTCAAGGCTACATCTGTTTATAACGAAGTGAACTTTTCGCGCTCTATATAAACTTCTTTTTATGTACGAATTTTCCACATACTTTCGGAAGTAGTTTCAAATCAGTAGTAGTAGGTTTCGAACTAAGACGCAATCAAGTGGTTTTATATAGTCTAAATACATTACCACACTACTATGCGAAATCAGAAATTAATTGTACTTGAGGCAAATTGAAATTTTTATATTATTAAATAAATTTTAATATCAAAATCTAAGTTTATAAAATAAATATTGGAATAACAATTGTTATTTCAATAAATAAATTTTTATTTTGTTCATGGTTAAATGATTGATAGATTTCCAAAAGTAGACATATATAAAATTGCTGTTAGTTCTTTCATTTTTGGTTTGGACTATCGCTATGGGGATGAACCCTACATATGGAGTGCATTGTACCATAACTAGAAAGGAGAGGATAATTTAAGAAGTCAGATTAGAAGAAAGGGAATTTTGTTGTAGCTATTTTTAGTTTTTACTTCGTGTGTCAATTTTTTGCTACAGGTACCGACGAAGGACGATGCTGTGTTATACTCGTTTAGTACATGGCGGCTAGCCGGCAACAGTTAACACAATCCTGCACTAGTGCAGCTCAGAAAAATGCGATACCACATTCATGACTGATTGCGGAGTCGAACTCGGTATCCAAGGCATTGCAGTCTTGTGTTCACTACTTAAGCAAACCGTACCTCGAAGCTAATCTCATAAATGTGTAAAATTACATTGAAATAATGTCAAACACGATCTCAAATTTTTATTTAAAGTTTCCAGTCTAAAATTCAACACCATTATCTAATTTATTTTCTTAATTGGATAAAAATGTCATAGTCTGTTCTCAGCTTAACTCCTCTTTTATAGGAACAGATATTATACAGAAATATTTTCCAATTTTTATAAATACCAAATCAAATAGAATTTGAAAAGCTCTGTGTGTTCGTATTTCGCTTAAAATATTTCCCCAAATAACAATATCCCCGTCAGTGTTAAATTACAAAATATCTTAAACACGGGTAGGACACTGAAAGAGATTTCAATTCACATACCTATTTATAACTAATATTTAGAGTTATATAATCCAATATTGGTGAAAAATGGGTTTATTAGTATTTGAAATGTGACCCTACCCTACCAGACGGTATTTTTAACAGATATATATGTATGTGCATTTATTTGAATTGATAACGATAATGATTTTGTTACAAGCATGGCAATAGTCGGCTCAATGAAAACCTGTCTGCGTTATTTGTTAACAAATTCCAATCGATGATATAAAATTGTAGTCATGTTGTGTTTTTGCTTTTGCAAATATTAAATAAAGAAAATACCAAAAACAACTATGTACTAACTTCTATGGCTGTGTGTGTACTCTTAAGGTACCTTCAAATTGTCAAATATTTACCCAAAATAGCGTAACCACTAAATACTAAAGCAAGCCATTTTAAACCAGACAGTTTCCAATAACATTGCAACTCCATGACACTTTTTGTTAATTAAGCATGAAACTATTTTACTAAGTAAACACAAATAGGAATAAAAATATTTTTCATTTGTATATAGTGGTTAAATTTCTTTGGTTAAATATTTCACAAGCGAGAATGTGCCTTCATACATATGAGTTCATTTGACATCCTAGAGTTTTGATTCTTGATAATTAAGGTCGCATTTTGGAAATTTTGGAGATATAAAATGAACATAAAGCTTTATGTAGGTGGTATTTAGGTACCTTTTTTCTAATATGCAATTTGGTTTTTGTGGTTTCGACCAGGGAACACCTTTCGAGTGGATTTCACTAGCTACTTGATTTTTCCTTTCTCAGCATTTCTTTTGTCTGAATTTTTTTTTAATTCTTTAAAGCTCTTAAGTAAGCACATTTTGTAATTTTAGTTGTTTCTTTTCAAATTGAAATCAGTATTAGAATTGTGTATATTTGTTTTATTTGTTATATCTACATTTTGTTTCTTCTTCTTCTTCCCTTCTGTACATTTACATTTCAGGTGCACCCATGAACAAAGTTAAACTGGAAAATTTTCGTCGTGAAGCATTTAAAGTGCAAGAAACATCGTTATCGACTGTAAGATTTTAACGAAAACTAAATACAAATCTTAAAGAAATCTTAAAACCAAAAGATAAACAATCAAGTCTCTTTTTAATGAAAACAATACTTAAAATGAAAGAAGAAAGATAAAAAGGTTTATGAAAAAAGAAAAATCTTACAAAAACGAAATATAAATAAACTAAATACCAAAATAGAAAGAAGAAAGCTCTTATACGTAAACTAATAATGATTTTTTATACAGAGAAAAAACAAAGTTTTTACAAAATAATAAGAAAAACAAAAGAAACTTGAATCGTACGCTAAACAGACATCTCTTTATCAATTCATCCATCCTTTTTTGTGTGTGGAATATGAATGAAACTAAACAGAACAAAAAAACTAAATAACAATAAAAAATACTAGAAATGAAATGAGTGCCTACTTACAATGCCTGCCTGCCTTAATTGATATTGGTTTGCTACTTTTTTGATGTTTTTTAAATCTATTTCCTTTCACTTGACATTCATGACACTCGATTCAGTACTCAATCACAAACACTATGAAACTAATCACACACAGATATGACATTGTCTCATGAAAAAGATATTTTAAGTGTCAACAAAATTAACCAAACTTGTATTAAACATGTGCACATTCACTTACACACCTGTACACCTTTATTTTCAGAATACCTTCTTTCTATCTTGTTGTTTCGAGTAGCAGTAGCACTTAGTATTATTATTTTTGCTTACATATTTATTTATTCAACAAGTAATTTATTTGCGTTTTCCTAATTTTCCAAAATAAAAACTATCTATCTGCCTTGTGCGGAGGGTTACTCCGTATAATTAGATTCGAAAAGAAACCTGTTCGAACGCTTATGGCCCACAGAGCAACCATCCACCTTTTTTGTAAACCGATCGCACGATTTCCGAAAACAAATAATAGTAAAATCTTTTATTCGCACACGTATTTTGCTTAAATCTTTCAACTCAATAGTTGACCACTTGATGATCCTAGTAATAAGACCAGTTTCGCTAACATAGTGCTGGCACAGTTTGTTTTGAAGATCGTGTTCTTGTCTTAAACTAGAATGAAAATTTTCGAAATTGTAAAACGCTTTCATTGTTACTTAATATTTGAACACTAATTCTGGTTAATATTATATATTATAACCTAGAAATACCGATTCATTTAACTCATTTCATATTATAACATACGTGAAAAATAAATTGATTTTTGTAATATTCCTTCAATTAGAAAATGAAAATTTTATGCTTTTACAGTTTCACATCTCAAAATGCAGAATTTTATATAAACATTCTATTGTCAGTTAGAGTTCGATCGCGGGCTACAGTGCTAATGATAAGTTATCAATTATGAACAAAAATAAATATTTTTAAAAGTTTGCCTGTGGAGAGAAGGATTCATCCGAGTTGCTGGATGTGAAATCTACAATTTTATGACGATTTAAAAAATGTGCGATAAGAAAAATTAAGCTACACTTAAACTAGTTATTCCGAACTTCCGACGGTGCCTAAAATTGCACGTTCAAAAGTAAAATATAAGAATAACATATTTTTTATGGGAACATCATAAATATTCTTTAACGTTCTGGATAAGACTTAATGTGATCTGTTTTATTGCACTCATTGCATTCATTCAATTATGAAAATACAATTAATTGTTTTAATTGATTCTTTTTTCCAAAAATTTTATCAAAAAATTCAAAGTGATCATTTTAGGGGTTTTAGCTAGTTCCTATGCGCATTTCAGTGAGTCTAATGCAGATCATCAGCGAACCTTTACCCAATCTTTCTAAAAAAAACTAAAGATATTATTTCAAACTTTCACTTTAATAATTGAGAAGTTTAAACAAATATCAAAGTTATAACAAGAACTCACTAATTAACTTTTCCATTTTTATTATTTTCTTACGTTTTAATTTCATTATACTCTAATTGTAAGAGGAATGAAAAACAACAACAACTAAATTGTTTTAATGAAAAAACTATTTTAGAGTTTTGGCAACATACGTGGTTTTTGCGCGTGCATTCGCTTTTTAATTTTTAAATTAGTACATGTTTTGGAGATTTTCGTTTAAACCTCCTTAATTTAAATTTCGTGCTGATTCTGTTTCCCCACAATCATATATTTGTTGTTTATAATCAAGAAAGTGCTTAAGTATAGGATATGTTGGTGAAACGTCGATTCATACAGATTTTCCACGTCTTAACATTACCTTTTTCCCAATAAATCAGTGGCTATTCAAATGTAGTGTATCTCTAAATTCTATTTAAATAACAAATTTCGTTTTTCACCGCAAACTTAAAAAAGACTTAAATGCCCCTCTTTGGCCATTTAAATACAATTTAAGTAGCACAGTAAACATACACTCCAGTTGATTTAAATAACAACAATGAAAGTCATTGCTAAAATTGACATTTCGAGAAAAGTAACAAACACTGTTTGCAATGTGCAAAAGAAGAATAAAAAAGTAGAGTCAAGTATGTAGCATCCAAAACACTCTCAAATTGACAAAAATGTGATTTTAAAATAGTTCATATGAATAACAACACTTGCTGGTTTTTGATATTCTTGACCGAATTTGTAACTGAAAAATCTGTCAGTCTTAATTAGTTTCATAAATTGAATCTTGTAAAATTAAAACTCTTTTAAAGTGAATGGCATACCGTTGTCTTTTTTGAGGAAAAAAATTTAACCTGGACGGGTATAACTTTTATTACCATGACATAAGGAAAGAAGAAGTAACATTAAGCCGTCGACACTGTCGTATTGGTGGAATTATGGTATGGCTTGCCGTATCAGGCGGAATTAAAATACAATTTAAAACGACAAAACTGAACGCAGAACAATACAAAAGTATTCTGGAACGAGCTTCTCCGGAATGCAGTCATATTTTTGGACCTTTGCGTTGGATTTACCAACAGGATAACGCCCCGATACGCAATGCCAGAGCGGTAAAAGCCTGGATAAGTGACCAAAGTGTGACGTTGATGGACTGGCCACCTTACTCACCAGACTTAAACATAGTAGAAAACGTCTGGGGTGGCTTTCACGGAAAGTTTATGAAGGAGGCAAACAATATGACGCTTGGGACGAGATTTCCTTAGATTACCTTAAAACTCTACGATTCCATTCCAAGTCGCATATTTGAGGTTATAAAGCACCATGGAGGCAACACTCATTACTAAAAGTTAGGGAACACTTGAAACCAAATAGTGGTTGACAATAAAATTTAATTTAGTGAATAATTTTTATGTTTTTCAAACTTTCCCTTGTCGTTGTTATTCAATTGAACTAATTTTTTTTTAATTTTCCAGCAGTCTTTTTCAAAATTTAATCAATAAATTACAAGAACATTGAAAATAAAAAGAACATTTCTCAATAATAGTAAACAATAAAGCAAAATACCTAGAAATAATAATTTCATATTTTTATTTTGATTGCTTGATCAAAAATTCTCAGTAACATATACATTTTTTGCTGTTGTTATTTAAATGAACTGGGGTGTATGGCTTTAACTTTTGTTTCTTTTAACAGAAAGAAAAATTTGGGAAAAATAATTTAAAAATTATGTAAATAAAGTTAATTATCAATAAAATAAAGTAAAAAAAATCCATAAAAGAATATCTATTGTACAAATAGACTGACTTTTGACACAATTGGAAAACTTAAAATAATTTCATACACAAAACTTGAAATATTTTGAATAACAAGCAAAACACCTGGGGGCAAATTGCAGCACTCGTTATCGAACGAAATTACGAAATACTTCAATAGAGTTTATATGGAAATATTTTAAAATTTCGAATCGTATCGAATGCCGTAATTTGCCCCTATTTTCTGAACAATGGCGATTTTTGTTTACACTTTTTATGGTGCCACCACATTTTTCGCATAAATTAATTGAAGTATTTAAGGCTTGCTGAAAAACTGAAAGCGTATTTAAATAGAGTTTAAATTTTTATCAAAATTAACTCAAACTACATTTAAATATAATATATGTGTGTGTGTGTGTATGTCGTATGCACATATAAAGTTAAATATGCATACAATCGTCTCTTACGTCAACTAATAGCAACGAAACTATCGGAGCTGTGCAATGCGCAGTCTGGTGTATTTTGTTTAATTAACAATCGAATTAGTGCACATTGTAATATTTTTGCCGCAATAGCGGGATGTTGAGCCAAAATCAGATATTGAAAATGCAAAAATGCATGCGTTTTTATACGCTTTTTTTCGTTGTATGTTTGCTTGAATCTAACTCTCCTTTTCTCTTGTGCTTCGCGCGTAAGCTTAATGTTACACGTCACATTGTACGAGTACAAAGTTGTTGCTGTGGTTCATGTTCTTATTCAATAAATATCGTTAAAAACACGCATTTTAAGAAAATCTAACTAAAAAGTTAGGAATGAATTTGAAAACCATATATGTAGCCATAATGAGTATGGCTACAAGAATTATTGTAAAAAAGCGCTTTGTGCGTTTTTATTCGTATATCAAGCGCAGGACGCTTTTCTTCACAATAATACTTGTACTTTTTTGAGCGTTTTTCAGATTTTGAAAAGGAATAAATCATAACAAAAATTTTTCTTGACATTGTGTTTATGTTTTCGTCACAGCGTCTAAGATTTGGTTTTTTCTTCATTTTTGAAACGGCTTCTTAGGCACATTGATGCTGAATCAGTGTTAACTTATCCAAGCCTTTACTTTTTTCCAGAGCTAACTACTATTTTTTAAAGTTCTTAAGCGATTCAGTAACTGTTAACTATTCGATAAAAATGTATCCACAATTATAACTATTTGCAATAACGAATATCTGATTCACTAGCCTCTTATTAATTATGTCGTTATAATATGTAGGCCAAAATGTGGCATTTCTATGAATATATACAAAAAACACAAAATGGAATAAAAATTAAAAACTTTTAATTGATTTTAAAATATATAAACTAAATATAAATGGCTGACTACATATTGGCTCATCAAGAAACAAAATGTTAAAACTAACAACACAACAATTGTAGTCTAGTTGTCGATAGGTAAAATATACAAGAAAACCAGTTGAATTCACGCGATATCGAATATCGTTAAAAGTGTGACGACTGGGGATCCTTTGCTTTAGTTTTTAAGTTTAATTGAGCTTTAACTTTAATTAGCGGCCATTATTCTACGGAAAATGTTTTTAAAAGTTTTACTTTAAAAATTGCATGTATTTGTACTTATGTAGTGTACTTATGTAAGTGTTAAAAGGAAGAAAAAGCTACACAAACAACAACAACTATACAAGCTAAACTCTACATGATATAATACTGACTCTTAAAGTAGAATTAGTAAAATCGCATTGTAATATAACGGACAAAGCCGTTGCATAAGTATTGCGTTGTTAATTATGAAATAAGCAGAAGGCAGGAAATTTACTCAATAAGCCAAGTAACATTAAACAACTGACGCATTTGTTTGCTGTGTTACCCTTTCTATAAGATATACTACATATATAAAGCCAAAGCGAGCTACAAATTATCACAATACGATTTTACTAATTCTTCTTTGCTCTTCGTACACACTACAACTTATACTCTGTCAAATCCTCTTTATTGCGCTTTTTTCCACACACAGACACATACCACTACTAACTAACCGATCCACAAAACTAAACAAACAAAATAATCTCAAAACATGATTTTCACGATCTTCAAATCTAAATAAGTTGTAAACAATTTCTTTAAAATAATGTAAAATGATGGTTGTGAAAATTGTGTTTACTCCAAATTTGTTTTTATATATACGAATATATATATTTATATATACTTAAATGAAATAACAATAACAATCGGAAAATATTCTCTTATATAAATATATTTAAAAATAGGCGTGATGCAAGGTCCCCGTGGAAGATTTAGCAGCAGTAACATTAGAACCGAAACAACACCCACCAATTCAAATAATACAGCATCAACAGCAGCAACAACAGCAACAAACTTTCATCCAGACGAAGCAATCATCGAATCTACTAGCAGCTTTTCTCCAATGTATGCATCAGCCTCCCAATCATCCTTCGGAAGTATAAGTTCTGCAACAAATCTCCAACCCACTGGTGGTTATAGACGTATACCAGAAGATTAATTTTCAATTTAATTTTATATTTATTATTAATTATATACGATTAGAAACTTAAAAAATAATACATTTATGGCAGAGCCATTACAAATCATTACGGGGTGTAGAAAATCTAATCAATGAATGCAAGTTGTTTCCGGTTTTTCGTTGCAACTTGCCACTCGAATTAAACTTGGAGTAAACATTTTGCACGATTAGTTTCACAATAATATGAAAGCATATCTTCTGAAATTAAATAATATTTTGTGCATAAATTTTGTTTTTGTCTTCATAACAAAAAAATTATTACGGTCGAACAACTTTTATGCTCATTAAAAATTGATAGTAATTAATATATTTTAACATATAATTTTTGTTCTTTTAACTTCTTATTATTTAAATTTAGGATTTAGTTTTATTTGATGGCACTGATTTTATAAGATGTTAAGTTTCTTGAATAGAAAATTTATTTACTTTCGAACTTGGTTTGTAGTAAATTTAGATTTGCATTTTATTTTAATTTGTAATTAAATATGGTAAAAAGCCTTAAACTTTCTTTCATATTCCTGTATTTCTCCGATACATATATTTCCCATATTATTTTTTGTATTAAAAAATCCATTAGAAATGTAACTTTTTCATTGTTTTCCTTCTCACCAAATTCATTTTTTATTGTAGTTATTAAAAATAACAAAACCTAATAATCAAAAATAAATTTTGTTGTTAACAAATTAACTATTTGACATACTGTCATTGTACTATTATAATATGAAATGTTATAATATATATAAATTATATATATATATATATATATATATATATATATATAATAAAAATAGAGTCGAATAAAAGTTTCATAGCCTACTACACTTATTATAATGTGATTTTCTTAAATCATTTGTGAGTTTTCATTTAAATTCTCAAATGGTTTATAAAAGACTTTTGATAAGATGAGAGGTTTGAAACTTTTCAAACTTGAAGTCTACTGATGATTTGGTAAAAGCACCAATGAAATGCATATAGATATTGCTTAACCACTCAACAAATAAATTTCATATTATAATATTACAATGACAGTATGTTAAATACTTAATTTGTTAACAGTTAAATTGTGATTTTATTTTTCATATTGCCTTATAAAAGCTGTCATTGTTATCCAAAGGATTTCTAATTGTATAAAGGTATAGAAAAATAAAAATAGAGTCATATCGAATAAAAGTTGTTTCTTGGGTTTTGATTTGTATAAGTTTCATAGCCTACTACAATTATTATAATGTGATTGTTTAAAATCATTTGTGAGTTTTCATTTAAATTCTCAAATGGTTTATAAAAATCTTTTGAAGTCTACTGATGATTTGGTGAAAGCGTCAATGACATTGCTTAACCACCTACTAAATAAATTTCATATTATAATAAATTTTGTTGTTTATGTGAAAGTGATAAAAATTTTTATATACTATAAATATTTTAGGTAGTTATATACATATTTCATTTAAAACTATAATCGTTATTGGAAATCAAATCTGTCGAAAGCTATTTTTATTTTCTTCTTATTTGTAATTTACTACACAAAAAGTATTATTCGGGATCATAAAGTTATTTAAAATAAAAAAGATTCATAGTAAAATAAAGTATGAGGTTACAGAAGCTTATTTGAACTCAAAAATTTTATGAAGAAAACGTTAACTGTGTTCCGCGATGACTGGATATCGTTACATCCCACAATTACATTAAAATACATATAAAAAATTTTGCTTTTGTTTCAAATTTAATTGTTCGAAATAACCATATCCAATGATATCCTAGAACAGACAGTAAATTTAAATTAGCTTAGTATATTTATCTCTGCATTCAACACATTGACCAAAAATCTTTGATTATAAAACTTAATTGCAAAATTGTTCACAAAACTTAGCAGATGAAAAAAACAAGCTGATTTTAAAATTTTCCTTCCCAAACGATTTGGCGAAAATTAAATTCCCATAGAACTTTATTCCCTTTAAATATTTCAAATTGGGAGATTAAGTGATACGAAATAAATATTTTCCATAAAATAATCTATACAGGTTATTATTTCGAAACTTCACGTCTTTATAAAGCGCTATAATTAAATTAAATTGTTGCCTTGATGTCGTTTCTGAAATAAATAGTTTTATTTCAAGCGAAATATTTTATAAGTGGCACACATATGAAAAAATTATTTTCAGTATGTAGTAGGGTATTCAATTGATCTTAGTTTTGTATTAATCGATCAACCGCGCGAATAATTGTTCACGGCAAAAATTTAATCGAATAATAATTGAACAATTTGATATTATTCGGTTAATCATGTAATATTAATTGTATGTAGTTTAGTAGCTTAAAAATAAGACTAAAAATACGATTTTTTTAAAATAAAGATTTTATGAAAAGAGTAACTTACCAATTTATAAACACACAGACTACTTTGCAAATCCGTTTGCACCAGACTGGTAATGAAAAATAGTTGACAGAGTTCATTTAAAAACGTTACTTCAAGTTTGCTTATAAAACATTATTGCTGCAATAATGAAGCTGATTTGTTGCAGAATAAAGGGGATTATTCCCTTCACGTAAAAAAATTCCTTTTCAGAAAATTCAAAAGCAAATCTATTCATGTTTTGAGTAATTTTAAAAATTTTTGATATATCGTTATACAGATCATGCCATAACCGCCAAAAGAAGCTTAAGCTCAACGAAAATAAGTTTTTTTTTTACAAAAATCTGCCAAAGTATTAAAGTCACGTAGAGTACCTTTAAGCAGATACAGCAAAAAAAAAAATATATTTTTAAGTGCATGTTCCCTTTAAATTTTTGATTGGTTTACATATTTTTGTAACTACAAAGTGTCGTTAAGGTAAAATTATCCTTCTTTCTTTTGGCGGTGTGGGATAATGTGGGATTTGCAGACCTTTACAAGAAAAACCTCATCGTGCTACGTTTTTCGTAAAGAAAATCATCAATCGTCATATTGCTGTCTTAAAAAACTCAAACCTGTAACCCCTGGTTACATGGAAGATTTTTCTAATATTGGCAGTCTGCCATAAATAACATCAGACGGATAGAGTTTTGCATTATAAAAATTTGTCTTTAATATAAAATGCATTATCAGCTAAAGGTAGACATATCTTACTTGTTACTAGGGTTGTAACCGATAGCGATACATCGGCGATATTTTAGTTTTGTCGATATGCATATCAATGTCGGTGATATTTGCCGTCGATATATTACTGTCTTCTTAAATTTGTTCCGCATAAATAACCCAATTTTCGATGGTGATATCTTCAAAACAGCTAAAACAAAATCACATTCAAACCAGACCATATAACTAAAGCAGGTTGATGAAAATGTTTGTTATTTTGGTTTGCTTTCAACTTCAATGCACCGCTTTTAATTCCTTATTGTTATCAATTTTGTATAATGATAATCTCTTAGACTATGATTTTGTGCCGAATGTTACTATACTAACATGAACTCAAATTCAATATACGTATCGGTATCGTATCGACAAATGGGTATAACGTTTTATCTACTGATGTCATTCGAATAAGAAATATTCGATCAACTCACTTTCGCTTTTGTTCGAACGAATTAAATTTTTGAATTTAGAAAAACAAATAATTCGAAAATTTCTTGACGAATTTTTTGAATAATATTCTATCAACACTTGTTATAAAAATTGGACTATATTTGCGAATGTAAAATAGTGTTTCAGACTACGAAATCATAGAATTTTCCAGTTATTGACAATTGAGTGCCTTTAATAATCAAAAAACACAAATTGAAGTTGTATGTGAGATCTTATTTGAATAACACTTAAAAAAATAATATATCTGGAATTAATGAACGACGTTTACCATTATTAAATACGTTAATATTATATATCTGCTCGGGGAGCTTTTCATATAATAGAGATGTCTCTAAACATGAACCAATGTTCGAAACCTAGCAGTATACCAATACTTTGTTTTCAATATTATCTTATGATAGCAACGAAGTTTCAAAATTTAATGACAATGTATTACTAACTGATCCAAAAAAAGTATATCAATAATGTAGGAAATACTCAAAATATAAGAAATGAGGTAAATTATTTTAAAAAAATATTGGAAAAGAGCAAACAAACTTGATCTGTTTTTAAATGCTATTTTAACTATATCAACAATGTCAACGATTTGTGAATGAAACTTTTTATATTGTTTTTTTTATTAAAAATAAGAAGAGAAGAGTGTACAAGGACAAAAAATATTTATATGTTGCTTCTCCATGATCAATTTAATAAAAATAAATGCACACAATATTCATTTTTAATGAAAGTGATGTGTGGGCAAATAACGGCATTCGATATCGATCGAAGTTTCCATTTAAATTGTATTGAAATCTTGTTCCATCTATATTGAATGCCCCTGGGTTTTGATAACTTTTTCTCATTTATGTGAAAATTGCTTTTCTTTTCTATTTGTTAATAAAATATATTAATTAAGTTAATAAAATATATTAATTAAAATGGTTCATTTATTCGATCGAATGTTCGAATAAAAGTTTAAAATAGCTCGGCCGCTCGAACGAGACACATGAAATTTCATTCGAATATTTGACAACTTAGTCACATCACTAGTTGTGACGAAGTTGCCAGAAACAAATACAGTTTTAGGAGCAATTGTGTATTGAAACTGCACTGACGAGGCGCCTGAAAGTAGACCGTAGGTATATACCGCAATATTGCCGCAATAAGTAAACGATATAAATTCCGTTAAACGATTGTTTTTGAAAAGGTGTGATAAATACAGACTGATCTTGATTAGTTTCGAGCCACTCTTAAAATACTGGCACTGAAAGACAAATTGTACAGAATATAATGAAACTGTAAAATGATGTCAAAAAATGTGAGAAGCATATTAAAATAAAGTTAAAAATAATTGATAATGCAACTGTTGCAAACACAACAACTACCGGTTTTTGTAAGTAAAAGAAAAATGTTCGTGTGGGTAATAATATTGAAACAGCACATTTGTGTTTTGGCCTCTACAAAATCAGAAATAGTTAATCATTGTTTAGCTGATAATATAATCAGACAGTTGTAATAATGGAATAAGTTTTTCCATGAAAAGTAGAACAAATTGAGTTTGTTCAGTGACATGAAATCTCTTTCAATATCTTTTATCATTTTTAGTGTTTGCAAAAAGTTTATTACATTAGGATTTTTCTTATGTACGAATATCTTTTGTACTATTTTTTTCTATGGTTAGTACAGAAGAAGACACGGTGTGCATGGTAAAATATACAATTAAACGTGGATATTGTGCTCCCTCGTGATTATTGAATTGCAAAAATTTTTCTCTGACTTGTGTTGAATAAGTACTGCCCTCATATTTCTCTATATACTGTAGCTCGTTTTTTTAAATACTGTTCTAAAATTTCTGCTTTTCAACTATACCAAAATGTCTTTATGAAAACTCCACAGGACTACACAAATATATTGTAAACTTACTATTTTTTAACAATTATTAAATGTTACTGCTTTTTATATGTTAATTAACGGTTTAACCAAAAACATGCTGCAAAAATTTCGCATTAAATCAATTAAAAAATGCAAGCTTTTCATACAACAATTTAGTCAATCATACGGATTATCAGTTTCCCCTTCAACTCTTATTTTAGTTAATTCATTTTTAAACTTTAAGCACTTGACAGTCGACTACTGGTACTCAAATTGCTATTCATGTAAATTTTAAATGTTTTTTTTACAACTTATATACAATAATTAATAGATTTGTTTGAGTTTTGAGGTTATTTTATATTAATATATATATATATTTCGATATTTCGCTAACCTTCGGTTAGCTTCTTCAGGAAATTATTTCCTACTGTCAACAATTTTCTTTTCAATTATATGTATACAAATTATTTTAACAACATAAATCATAAATTTTTTATATTAAAAAAATACTAACTCTAAAATGTATAAAAAGTATAAATTTGTTAATTTTAAATATTAAAACATACTAACTACAAAATGCATAAATATTATAAATTTTAGTTGTATATAATAATGTCATGAAAACGATGTGTGTGTGTTAACAAACAATTCTCTTAATGTTGTGTAATTGATATTATTAATGTAAAAAATTTTAACGTAATACAAGAATAACTATGATCAATTTAATCTTAACATATATAATAAATATGATCTTAACATATGCATTCAGCTCAAATAATTTAACATATAATCATTATTATTCATTTTTAATTGTATACATGCATGCATATAACTTAATTTCTATGAATTAAATATCTATAGTTCTGAGCTAAATTGTCAGTATCTATTTTAAAGTTCATTCTTTCTCTAACAGCTATATTAATAATTGTTTTCTGTTCTTGAAACTGATGCATTTTCAAAGTCAGGATAGTGATTGAATTTAAAACAATGAGATGATAATGCAGTTTTTTCAGAATTAATGTGTCTATATTTTTGATTACTTTTAAGTCCTGCTATTCTGGTTTTAAATTTATTTTTTGTTGTACCCATGTATACCTCGTTACAATTGACAGATCCATTCCCTTTACATGGTATTTTATAAACTATACTTGACCTATCCCATTTTTCCACTCTATCCTTCATTTTTATTGTTGGTACAATATGTTTTAAATTTGATGACTATCCTGACTTTGAAAATGCATCAGTTTTAAGAACAGAAAACAATTCTAAACGCAGACTCCTGTTAGAAATGATAGAAATCATTAATATACCTGTTAGAGAAAGAATGAACTTTAAAATAGATACTGACAATTGAGCTCAGAACTATAGATATTTAATACATAGAATTTAAGTTATTTGAATTAGTTATTTATGTTAAATTAGAATATTAGAGTTAGTATTTTTTAATATAAAAAATTTATGATTTATATTGTTAAAAAATTTGTATACATACATATAATTGAAAAGAAAATTTTTGACAATAGAAAATAATTTCCTGAAGAAGCTAACCGAAGGTTAGCGAAATATCGAAATATATATATATATTAATATAAAATAACCTCAAAACTGAAACCAATCTATTAATTATTAATGAAAAAAGGTTAAAAAATTAGACACAAGAACAACTTATATACATTAACATAAAAATATATTTTAAGCCATACATGTTTCATGAACACTGATAAATGCAAGTAACTTAGAAATTATCCAAATTGAGATTTTTAATTCCAGATTCAGATATTTTTAAGATATGTTTGGACTTACTATCGTGTTATTATCTAGCAGGAATTATATGTATTTTAATATTAATTAGAAAATATTGTATAAGAATTTACGAATTGTCAGCTTTATTCACACCAAAAACTCTGGTCAGTTCCATTGCAACTATTGAAGCTGTTTGTCAGCAGTTCTTTTAAGTTAAATTCAAAGACAATTTTGTAATGCACAACTCAAAAAGAGAAAAAAACAAGAATGAAATATTATGCTAGAAAAAAAGAACTGCCCATAAAAGAAGGTATGAAAAATGCTTATTAAATGAGAAAGCAAAATATTCAAAAATATTGCATGATACACAGATGCGAAAACTTTGAAAAAGTTTTAGAGCCAACAAACAAGATTTATCATATTATTGGTTGCCCTGTTAAATAACATAATTTTCCATAAATAATTTTGTTACACTTCTTTATTTGGGTTTAAATAAATTTAGATGAATTGTTAATAAAGCTTTTTAATACCAAAACAAAATAAATTAATAACAAATATTAAAAAAATATATATACACACATAAATAACAAATAAACAAACAATGAAAATAATATAAGATTAAAAACAACACCAACAATAACAAAACAAATCACTTCATATATGAGTCCTTTTTTATACACCTAGAAATGAAACAGAAATTTCCTAAATGTCTATAAATGATAAAAGAGAAACCTCTAATTGTATTAGTTTGTAAATGAAAGAAAAACCGTATATACTTATGAATATATTAATTATAAAAATATAACGAAACTACAATATTTAATTAAAATGTATAATACAACAAGTTAGAAAACAAAAAAGCAAACACTGAAAAAAAGTATGAATTTTTATTAGAAACCGCAAAACAGAAATTCAATAACAATTATTTCATTTTGTACAAATAATTGTTAAATTTTCCTGTGTATGTATTGGTGTAATCTCGATGTGGCCTTCAGTATAAAAAAATGTTTTTATTTGAAAATAGTTGTTACAATTTTATTTTTAACAGTTTTAAAACAAATTCTTTTTTATGAGCAAAGCAAAACCAAAAACTATTGAAACACTTAACTAACTAATTACTATGTGTATATGTATGTATATGAAGATATCTATTATTTTCTAGTTTTATGTATGTATTATGTATTATATTTATATGAAAAACAAACGATAATCAAGTAGTTCCAGAAGAGAAACATAACGATGGAAAAACTGTATGGAAACAAAAGTTTTTAAATCAAAATCTTTTGTAATACACACATGTAAACTTTTATAAAATTGAATTCGAGAAAATAATAAATTTTAATTTTACCGCTAGACCATTTGACCAGGTAATAAATATCGTTTTTGTTCTCTTTTATGTTAATGAATTTTAGTTTTAAGGCACCTGGCTGAAAAGGTAGAAAAACAAAAATGAATTATAAATTAATAAATATTACAATATTATAATGAACACTTTCACTTTGTTTTCAATTTTACACATACTTGAATAATAGCCGCAGTCTCTTATCAGTTATTTATGTTGTCGAACGCATTTCCAATCGAAAGGGAGATATATGAAAAATTTAGTCTTTTGAAATGACATACAACTGCCATTTTTAATGATTTAATTAGGAAAAATCTCAATAGAACTAAGTCGAAATTAAAGAGGTGTGTCGTAGTATTAATTAATTATTAATTAAATTATTTTCTTAAAATTAGTTTACAGATTAAAATCAACAAAATTTTTAGAGGTCAAAACGTGACTTCAAGAAGCGTTGCATAAGAAATGGAAAACGAAGTGGAAAAATTTTACTTGTATCTGGGAAAGGAAATCATAATTCTAGTTTAGATTGAAATGACAGTGACTATGAGCCACCTTCAACCTTTGGGTAAAATAAATTACCAGCCGAAAAGAATCAAGGTAATTTACAGATCCAAGGTAATTGAATATTTTACAATATTAAAAAGCATCGTTCGATGCAAGTGATGCAGTTCCAAATGCAGTGATAAACTTCACAATTGAGGGTGCCGTCGGTTAAAGTAGTTAACAATTGGATTTCGAAACTCAATATACAGGTTTTACAGGTACATGTTTATACATGTACGTTTTTTAGCGTACCGTACCGTAGCAAAAAATAATAGCGGAAATGGGTACCATAAATTTTATATTTAATTATCTTTCTTGATCTCCCCACTCAACGCTATCAACTCCTTTCATAGTTCCGGCACAATGCTTTGCATAAATAGGGATCATGCAATAAGTGCCGGTCCAAACGAAGAAATAAAAAATATAATAGTAAAACAGCTCCTATGGAACTAATGCCATTCAGAGGAAATATTATTAGGTGCTATCAGACAACATACAACTTCTTCACTAGTAGTTGGTGCTGACGACGAAAATAATGGCCATAACACCGAAACGATATGACATCAATTGCGATGTGCTGTTTGTCAAACGACGAAAAAAAAAACAATTTGTGCAGAGCAGAATTGCAATTTTCTAAAACAAACAGCAACAATTATTTTGACACCCAATCTTGATGTGAAATCCGAATATGAAATCATAATCGCCGAAAGTAGAAAAATTTTCGAGATATACAGGCATGTGATGGAAATCGATTTCGAAGCAAAAACGTCACAAAAACGAAAAAGGTGTGATGACAACACTTATTCTTCTTTCATTTTGCTTTTAATTCGGGTTCTTCGTCAAATCGAATTCGTTTTCATTTTACACTTGTTTCTATGAAAATTTAAACTAAAAAGAATGTGATGAAAAACGAAAATTTACTGTTGTAACTGTTTTTAAAACGATAGAGTGTTCACGCAGGTTTTTAAGAAAAAAGTAAAATTTTTGGAAAATACTCGTACCAAAATGTAAGTATATGTGTTAAAGTCTGTACCTTAAGGTAATAAATAAATCAAAAAATAATTTTTAGGGGAAAACATACAAATAATGTCCAGGAGGAGTTTATGGTGAGTTTTATGGAAAAACATCCTCAATTAGGAAAAAATTTTCTTAAAGGTGATAGAGTGGAAGCTGAAAGACTTTGGCAAACTTTTGCGCAGGAGCTAAACAAGCTCGGTCCACCTTCAAAAGATTGCAACGGATGGAAAAAGGTATAAACGACATACATACACACATATTTGCTGTTTAATTTAAAACTTTTATTTTTGTGCTTAGATATGGAGTGACAAAAAATCTTCTATAAAGAAAAAACTGTCTATAAATAAAAGAGAGGCTCCTGCTGCGGGTGGAGGACCACATAATCAGTTACATATTTCCAATATAGAAGAAAGTATTGGAAAAATATGTGGTCTTTATGACTGCGTTGATGGTATTGAGGGAAGCTTTTGTTATGGAACTCGGCAGGAGATTAATGTATCAGACATTTCATTGGGGGTTAGGCCTGATTGCATTGAAATCGAAAACTGTTCGATATGCCGACCACTGCTAAACAGTCAAACAAACGAAAACGACTGGATACATCTTCCCTGGAAGAAAATCTTAGAAGTTTCATAGTTCAGGATAATTTTAAGGACATCACAAATTCTTAAAAACAAATTCAAAAACGTTTGAAAATACTGAATCTTATTTTAGACATATGCACAAATCCGTTGGTCAGCAAACTATATATTTCCAATGTTTGGAAATTTAAAAACAACAACTTGAGAAAGTGTAATTTAAAATTAACTTCATACATAAATCTGTTAATTCTAAATGCATTTAATATGGTATGGCTTAATATTTTGAAATGTATTGCAGTAACAAAGGACCTCAAATAAAAACTCTAAACAAAATAAAAATAAATCGGGTGCAACACCGAATTATCGCAGGTGCAACCATCAATTTTACTTATATAGCAACAGTGTAAGAGATCGAAATTCAGAGTGACTCTAAATTTCAGGTTGGAAGAAATGTTTGGATTGAATATTGAATTGTTGGGATTGGTATATTTTTCAGGCCTTCCCACTGATGATTCAGCATGGCTATCTTTTCTTTAGCTTGTTCCTTTGCTACAAATTCAAAGATGATGTTCTTAGAGAGCCTGCGTGCTAAATTATAGAATTCTATTGCGCTGTTAACTATGGCTTTCCGAGACTTAACTGCGATCCACTCTGATCTGTTGACTCTTCCACCAATTCCATCAACGGCACCTTTTCCGTGTGAGGCAGCGAAAAAGTTCCATTCGAGATGATCAAATCCATATTCTGCTTTGAGTGAACTCATACTTGGCATTACATGTCGATTCATAAATTGGGCGGCGCAAGTGTCACTGAAGATATACGAATATGTTATGTTATCAGAGACTTATCTTACATCGACATCGCGGGTGCAACCAATTTAAGTTATCGTTAACTTTAACCTTCCAATTACTCTTAAAAACCAATTATTAAGTTCGCATTTGAGTTCTTCTTACTTTTGCAAAGTTTCAGAACGATAGCTCTTCATATCTGTACAAAAAATAAACTTTTTGTATATTTTGCATCGCGGGTGCAACAAGTTAACAGTGTCTTGTAGCAGTCAATAATTCTTCATAAACAACAACATATTCTTACATTTTTTGGATCACGAAGAGAAATGAATATTGTCACTTCACGTTTACCCAAACAGTCAACAACAACTGTTTCGCGCCACTGTTGCTAGTTATGATTTTACAGTTTATACCAATTTTCCGGATAGTAACATTTTCAAAGCCGCCAAAAAAGAAGATGTGGAATGAAATCAAATGAAAATTAATTTTTTATTATATTTAGACTGTCTTCTTTGCACTAATAAGGAAAAAAAAAACTAATATCGTGATTGAAAAAATGAAGCCGGAAATCATCTACATCGGAATCGCCCTAAAGATAACATTCTGTGGTCTTATATCACAAAATTTCAAAATGAAAAAAAAAAAAAAAAATCATAATATGATATAAAAAGCAAACTATTATTGCATGATAAAAAAATTAATTAATTTATATTTTGGGGGTTTTTTAAACTCTGTAATTTTAATTATGTGCCAGTTATTTTTTCCCAAAATCTTATTTAAAAAACTCAAATTGATCAGTTGAGGAGTTTTAGCTAGTTCCTATGCGCATTTCACTGGGGCTAATGCAGATCATCAGGGAACCTTTACCCAACATTTCTTAGAATAACTAAAGACATTTATTTTATACTTCCACTTTACTAAGTGAGAAGTCTAAAACAAACATCAAAGTCACAACAAGAACTCACTGATCAACTTTCCTTTTTTATTTTCTTACGTTTTATTCTACAACTGGTTGGTTTTTTGCCGACTCAAATTGTAGGTGTAAGGGAAATAATTTTTGTATCAACATTTGTTTTGTTATCCTGTTATAGTAAGTATATCAGAAAAAGATTTTAGAGTTGCCCCTCACAATTTAAAAAAACGAAATCCGACGAATTTACAAAGTTTTTTATTTATTTCATCTCAAATAAGCAAAAAAAAAAACACAAATCTTTTTTGACCAATTGAATGATTTTGTTTACTGTAATTCTCATCTAAGTGTTTTTTGTGGGCTTTTATGTTTTTTATCTTGGGAACAGTGGTCGAAAACGGTCATAAGTTGTTGTTGTTTAACACAAAATAAGAAGTCAAAAGCAACAAAAAATTTGAATTATTATATTATTTCTTAAGCAACACAATTAGTAAAAAATACTTGCTCGTGTTATGAGTAAAACGTTTGTAAAATATATTAATCAAAACATCGTCATCTTAATGTGCGATCTGTGTAATTCTGTCAACTAGCAGTGCTTGTCTGTGCTGTTGTTGTGGTGACATACCACAAATGCTCCGCCACAATACACATTCATACATACATATATATTTGTATGTTGTATGCCATTCATTGTCAATTGCTATGTATCGATAATTCTGTTGCTGTTGTCATCATCGTTTTCGTCGTTGTCAACGATGATGTTGTTGATGGACACCGTTGCCAGGTTGGCGATAAATACATTTACTGCGTAATGAAATGAAAATCAGCTTTATTAATGTTTTTTATATTAATTCACTATTAATGGCGCAATAGCTTTCAAAATTAAATATTTGTCACCCAATGCAGTGACTCAACTGCAAATAATAAAATTGTTTTATCGAAATGGGTGCTCTATTCGGACAACGCACCGCGCCCATTTTAAGGTCGTCATAATAGTCCTAACGAGAATGCTGCTCGCAATGTGGTGGATGAATTTAAACGATCTACCAACATCCGTGCGAAGCACCGAGCTTGGCGTATATCGTGCCATAACAAAATTCAACTGGTCCAGGAAGTGGGTTATTGTAAATGACCATAGATGCGACATGTGTTTACAGAACGGACTCTGGAGCAGTTGGTGACTAACCTTACTTTTCATCGAAAAATCTTCTTCAGTCGCGTAGCCGTAAAGAAACAAATTGTCGAATTTCGGACAATACCAAAGAGCGTTCAAGGGATCGTGAAGAAGTAACTGTTTGTTGGTCCTTTTTAGCTGGGGACGTCACGAGTCAATATTTCTTACAGAACGATTTTGGAAAGAAAGACTACCAGCTTATTTTGTACACCAACCACACAACGTGATTTGTCTTAGTCTTAAGTAGCAAGTATATGCCAACAAGTCACAAACGACAGTGGTTCTCAAACTCAACATAACCATGTGACCGATTGAATTCCAGCCAGATATATACGCCAGAACCATAACAAATCGGACACTTCAGATGCGCTCCACCTAGAGCAGCCATAGCGAACATTTGAACCATGTTCGCTATGTTATGTTCCACGCCTAATGGCGTCAATAGGACTTTCAAACGAATAAAATATTTCTATGATACCTAACACCAAATTTTTTTATTGAAATCCTTTATAAGTTTGGCGACCAGAACACAAAATAAATTTTCGAAATGTTTTTCAAAGATTTGCAGTTTTTTTTAACATTCCGCTGGGAACAGTGAAAGTTTCAAAAATCGGGAATCTATTGTTGTCACTCTGTTTTTCGTAAATCACTAAATAATCAGTTATATATACTACGTTACGATATATAATGATCGGATTAACCGTTTATGCCCCGGCTAAAATATCCACTTGAAATATATTTTTTTAGTTTTTCTGAGATATATAGACATTTACTGCTTCGGTTTGGTTCAAATTCACATGATATTTGAGTTAGAGAGAACCCTATGGATCGGTTGGATTCGTCTAAGCCGTTAAAAAGTTATAAGCGAGTCACTTACACGCACACACGTTTGTATTTACAGACATAGTGACCAGCTCTCAGAATTAGTCAGGGAAGTTTCCCGATATCTTATAACTTTCAATTTTCATAGCAAGAAGTCAGAAATATATCCAGTTATTTTCTTCAAAAAATTATCAGCCTCATGGGGATTTTCAGTGTTTTGACTGAACCTCTACTTTTATTTTTGCATTCATCTTTTCATATTTACTTTAGTTAGCGTTGTAATTTTTAAACAAAATTTTTTAAATATTTCGTTATATTTTTGTACGAGAATAAAATCTTCAAATGATTGTTTGTTGTTTTATTTTGTTCGACGAAGAAAATCAGTACGAATGGCTGGGATTTTTCTTTGGCCAAAGAATTTTGTGAAATATTTTAGTTACAGTGAATAAAAAGCCGAAATAAGAGAAAAATAATATATCAGCATATAATAAATAAAATAAATCTAAATAATATAGACTACAATTTTTTTTAATTCAAAATAAATTTAATTTTATAACGCATGGTTGGATATTTAATGAAAAAAAGAAAGAGAAACGAAAAAACGACAAATATCGACTGTTTAATTTTTATTAAAAATAGTTTCTTATTTAATAGAAAAATTAACTGGGTACAAAAATAATAATATATTAATATCGTAAATGGCCAATTGATCATATATTTTCTATTATTTTTGCTTTTAATAAGTTTGTTGTATTTCCCTCTTTCAGAAAAATCTTTTGTTACAAACTGATAAATTGTTTATTGAAGAATGTGACAGCAACAAAAACTTATACAAAAATGCATTTTCTATTATTTAACACTTTATATTTAAATTATTTTACAGTGAAAAATAAAAGAATGTTAAAAATAATTGTTTGAAATAATTTGTGCAAAAGGCGAAACATACATTTTCCAATAAAATGTAAGGAATTATTATTATTATTATTATTATTATTATTATTATTATTATTATTATTATTATTATTATTATTATTATTACATATTTTAAATATTAAGTATTTGAAATTTATGAATTTATTTATTATATAATTATAGGTGCGTTTGTTTACTTTTCCAATAAAATCCAGTAGTTGAGAACATTCTGGGTCATTTCAAAATTTTACTCTCCAGAATGTCTCTTACACAAAAAAGTAAGCGAACGGAAAAATTGCAGAAAGTTGCAGGTTAATCAAGACAGCTGATCATTAAAACGTTAGCGTTGTAAAATATGTGTGGTTTTGACTAATCAGTATATAATGGTATTGGTACCTGATATAATGTATTTTAATAATTACAAATTCGTAGCGAAATATTTTATTAATAGTACTTCTATGGAAGCTTTTACACTTTTTTTTGGCACATAATTTATAGTTTCCCTTCCGGTTAAATAACATACGGCAATACATCAATATCTAATATTTGATATCCGGTACCCTGAATAATATGCCATAAGAAGTATTCATATATATATATATATATATATATATATATATATATGTATATATTTCCTTTACATCTCTAACACATTAATGCAAATAAAGCAATTAAAAGAAAAACATTTTACCATGGATGCCAAAAAAAGAAAACTTGATATTGTATGGTCTCCTGGAATATTTCGGAACACACAAACTGATTATTACACACTTATTTAATTTGTTTCAAGTTGAAAATAAGAATTTTCGTTTTTTGCTGCACTTTTGATTCATCTTTTCTTCTTTTAAATATTTTTATTAAAAATTTGATACTTTATGTTTGCTTGTTTACTTTATTGAATCATATGTTTTTCTTTTGTACTGGATTTTACTGGCAAAAATTTGTCCAGTAAAAATTTGCAGACTCTCAGTCAACCAACTGTCACTTTACTCTCTCAACTGGTGCTCTCTTTTGCAAATTTTTGTGTAAACGAACGCATTTCAGTAAAATCCAGTACAAATTTGTGCAAATTTTGGGGTAAACGAACACACTTTATATAACAAAAAATATTAATACACTTAAGTATATTGAATTTGAAAAAAGATTTTCTCAATTTCTTCAGTGAAAACTTTGATAATAACAAATTAAGTTCCTAGTTTTTAATTGCGTATTGAAATGTATTAAAAACAAATAAATGAAAACAGTTGAATTTGTCTTAAGACAGGAGACATGTACAGGTATTATTTCCTCCTCAGGAACTATCTATTGTATGAAAATATGTCTGGTATAATAAATTTTATTAAGGATTAGAATATCTAACGTTCTTGGCCTGATAACTCCGTGTGACGTCTGATAAACGGAACACACATTTCAATTATCAACAGAAGCAACTTAACTCCATCTGATTTTCTCGCTACTTGTACTATTTAGGGCCACTTTACATGGTAGTAGATGTAACACGGTACGTCAAAAAAGTTCTGTAGAACAGACAAAATCTTACTATGCAAATGCAAAATATATTTAGTAAAAGAGAATTCGCATAAAAGCCGTCGGCAAATTTTTCCCAAACTATTTCACAAAATTGTATACTCACAACACACCCGTCGTATATTTTAAAGCAAATATTCACAGTATTTTAGGAATATATAGCAGGTGCCAACACTTTTACATGTACAATACATAATTGCAAAAACAACTAAAATAAAGTTGGTATATTTCATGTTGTAGCACTCCAACCATCAGCTTTTAATTCGTATCACCAAACCAAACAAATAATAAATACTCCATCAGAATCATTATGTTGTGTGGAAATATTCAATATTAAAAATTTAAATAAGATATGAAAAACCGTTAAAAAAAACTTATGGCGTTTTCTTTTCTATTAAACATGTAACATTTTTTCAATTCTTTTCTAAAAAGTGTCAGTTTGCAGGAGTCTTAAAACAGAAACTACATTTTGTAAAGAATGTTGGATTAATTTCTAATAAATTCCTTAATTTGATATATCGAGATGTTGCCATTTTCTATTAAAAAGTGTAAAAAATGTTGCACTTTTATGCTAGAAAAGAACTTTGCTCAAAAGCTAACATGAAAAATATCCGCAACAGACTTTTGTTCTCTTGTCTGAAACAAGAAGAGTTTTGATGCTGCAAAGCATTAACACTTTTTATCATTCAGCAAATGGAGAATTGAAAACTTTTATAAAACATTATCCTTTTATTTTATATTTTGTAGCCTCAAGTACTTTCTTTAAAATGACATAAGAATAGTTTCTGTATATGAGATGATATTTGAGATATTGAAAAAAAAATGTTCAACAAATTCGGCAACATTATGAAATCTTAAATATGACCTACATTTTTCAAACGATTTTTCAAATTTGTAAATCCTAAATAAGTGGTAGTGTCTAACTCTTTCCCGATATTTCAAATATTATGTAAAAGGGAATAATATATATAAACGGCAGACGAATCTGATACCATGAATGAAACAATTATTATTTTTTATTGAATAAATGAGGTAGAAGAATCCACCCTAATGTTCCCGATTTAGAATTACAGGTTAATGAAAAATACTATATTATAACCTTTAAATCCAAGAACCATGCAAAATACCGTTGTACTTTAGTTCCACTACCTGTTCACCTAACGAAATGCTATCGTCATACGTATGCAAGGTTGGTTGCTTTACAATATTGGGTAGCTGCGGTAAATTGAAAATAAAATCTAAATTTCTTAATCGATTTTTATGGTTTATACCTTTTTTTATTTCTCAGAGCTGTAGCTATTAGACAAAGGTGCAAAGTGTTGAATATTTGCTTGAAATTTTTTTTAATTCCATTTTTAATCTGAAAAAAATTAAGAATTTTGCGGGAAAAAAAATGTTTTTCTCGATTAATTTCTGAATAAATCCAAAACGATAAGAGATTAAGAAAAACTATGTTGGACTAAAATAAAAACAATTTTGTTACACATCTTCTGGTGTTTTACTTTTTAAAATCGGATGAAAAAATCTGGACCTGATGGAAAAGAACCGAAAACAGATTCGAGTTTAGCGCATCAAAATTCATATAGTCCACATAGTTTTATTCAAAGGAGGATTTGGCTGCTGAGCAGTTTTATACCAGATTGTTTGATACGAACACTGAATACCACTATTGTGCTCTGGAGTTTTCGCATCCCACTTTTTTAATTTTTTTCTTACATTCCTATCTTTTTTTCAAAGCACTAATATCAACCGATTTAATCTTTAATCAAAATAGCATAGTTTTAATACAATTGGGTAACAATGAATCAGTTACCCAAGTATTACCTGAGTTGCCATGTTTGTTTGAAGTTGTGAATTAATAAAACAAGTATTAAAGCTTGCATATATTTGATTACTCCCGTGCATATTCTTAATATTTAGGCGCTTAAAACAGTTTTGAGTTATATGAAAGTCTTAGCCCTGGCTATAACAAATATTTTATTATCCTTGATTTAGTTACTTAAAAATACGCGTACTATCAAGGCAAATAAAATGTTTGCAAAATATTTAAACTAAAAAAATATATATACAAATAAACTGCTCATGCAATTGCACAAGTCCTTGAAATAGTAAAACAAAGAAATGTTGCACATCAGATAAGAATGAAAATAGTAAAATTAAAATCCGAATACAATCTAATAATGTCCCTTGTTTTTGTCAAGAGGCAAAAAAACTTATATATTAAACGGTACCCTACAGTAATTCAAATCGGTAATTTTAGTTTATAAAAATAAACACAATATTTTATGTTTATATACAATAACTTGCATGGAAAGAAAAATATAAATTTTTGAAAAAGTTATTGAACAACAAACAAACAACACATTCTTAAAATCACATTTAAATCGTTTGTCAATACACGAGTAGTATTCCAAAACACAATTGTAGTACAAAATCTTCATGCTCTATATCTATATATATATATATTTTAAATAAATGAAATTATTTAAAACCACTCGTGTGTTTCTATTGTAACAGACATAACATGTCGTCAACTACTTATTAATTAGAATTTCTTTAAATTGTTTGTTTGTTCTTCAATTGTTACAATAAGCCAAAAATTGCGAGGTCTTCTTGTAGTTGCCTAGAAGATCTCACGGTCTGGTTGTTTGTCAAAATGATCAAGATTATAATGTAAAAATCAACAACAAAAAGCGAGAAAACACAATGAAAAATTATATTTTAAATTCTGATAAGTATGATTGTCATTAAGGCATTAAGGTGGCCACTTCGAATAATTTCTTTTAGATACATTTATATACGTCGGACTCGCTCTTTATTTTAAACATGCAGATACTTCTTTCCTCGTATTGAAAATAGAAATATCAAGTGATCATGAAGGGCTTTAGTTGGTTCCTATGATCACTTCACTAAGTCTATTACAGATCATCACTTAACCTTTAACTAAAATTTCTTAAATGAATGAGAAGCTTAAGCAAATATCAAAGTCATAACAATAATTCAAGTTAAGCCTTTTATATCTGGTTGTATTCGATGTTCGATTTCATATTGGCTCTCTTAGCGTATTATTAGAAAATTATGGAAACTATTTTTGAAAAATGCCTCTGAAAAGAAATTTGTTAGTGTTTATGGATGTTTGCTTTAAAGTGAAGAATAAAGAGCGGCTGCAGGTAGTTCAGTTACAAGTGCATGTCTTCTTAGTAAAGAATGCCTAGCTCGCAAAAATAAAATATTTCGAACACATTCCATTGAAGTGTTAAAAGACTGTAACACTCCCCGATCGTTGCTCCGATGAGACAATAGAACAACTTTTTTACTTGTATACTTAACACTTTATGGACAAACTATACAGCAGCTGTTTTTAGTTTGTAAAAAAGGACATTTCATTACCATCTAGTACAGCAATTATTTAATATATTTTAAATGAATATTCCAGATTATGAAAGTAGTGGTACGAGATCAAAAAGTGCTTGGAATCAAATTATTTCATATAAAACTCAAGTAGATGTGGGGGAATTTTCGATGCATGCATGCATATTCATATCATAAAACCACTTGAATTCAAAAATATAATATATACGCGCATATAAGTTTTTATAAAATAAATTATTTAAGTCAAATAAATAATATGGTGTTTGTTCTCCAATGATATACATAATATCCTTAAGCAAAGTGGTCATTGTACCAACTTTCTCCGTCAGTACGTTAATGTCAGTGTTAAACTAAAGGGTGGTTAAATCTTAAGGGCCGATGTTGATTTTGAATAAAACGCAAATTATTTCTTTTTATTATGATAGTATTTGTTATGATATTCAATTAGGTATGGAACAAAAATTCGGCGATATGGCACATCTCCATCCGATAGTCCAAATGTTCGATGACGCTGAGGCATAATTTGAGGTTCTATGCCGTCAAAGTGCCGAATTATCTCATCCTTTAGCTCTTGAATTTTTGCTGGCTTATCGACTTACATCTTTTCTTTCAAATAATCCCAAAGAAAGAAGTCAAACGGTGTCAAATCACATGATCTTGGCGGCTACCACGTGTGATATTACGGCCATTGAATTTGTCACGCAAAACAGCGATTGTTTCATCCGATTCGGGTCATAAAAAGTTCGTTATCATCCCACGATAGCGAACACCATTCACAGTAACTGCCTGACCGGCCTCATTTTGGAAAAAAATACGGCCCGATGACGCCGCCAGCCCATGAAATGCACCAAACAGTCACTCTTTATGGATGCATTACTTTTTCGACAATCACTCTGGGATTATCATTCGCCCGAATGCGGCAATTTTTCGAATCCACTGAGGTGCAAATGTGCTTCATCACTTAAGATGATTTCCTTCGAAAATTGATCATCCACTGTTACCATTTCTTGCCATCATTCTGACCATTGACGACGCTTGGAATGGTCAAGAGGCTTTAGTTCTTGAGTCGATTGCACCTTGTAAGCGTGTAAGCGCAAGTCTTTATGCATAATGTTCATTAGAGACAATCGTGAGAGTGCAATTGAGGGGCACGACGACAAATTGAGGAGGACGGCTCCTCAGCCACACTATCGCGAACAGCGGCAATATTTTCTGCAGTGCGAGGATGCACTGGTGTTTTCACATTTCCTACATACCAAGTTTGCTAAAATTTTTACACGATTTTTCCGCTCGTACGCACATTCGGACGATTAAATTGACCGAAAAAATCACGAACTGCACGATATGCATATTGATTTGTACGCCCATTTTCAGAATACGCCTGAATAACTTTATTGCGTCGCTCGATTGTGTATCTTTCCATGGTTAAAATTGAATTGGTGTGAAATTGAGAAATGTCAAATGAAATGCAGAAAAAACTTAACGTTTAGGCGTGCTTCACATTCAACATCGGCTGTTACAATTTAACCACCCTGGATAATAGCAAAATATAAGTGGGCACCCCATTCTTCAGCGGAAGAACGCACTTGTTCTGCAAATGCTATTGTTTTTTTTTACTCTTCATACAGAAACTACAGAACTGGTGGTTTTATGCACGACAACAATACCACTCACTACAAATATATTTTATTGCACTTATGTACGTACTTCACATCAAAAAATAAATTCATCATTAATAATAGATATACTGTGTGAGTATGGATGTATCTATGTACTATATAAATATGTTGCATATAATGTAAACATGAAAATAAAAAGAAATCAAGGCATCGTTCGTATCATCATGATGATAAAGATGATGATATTTTAATCAAATTAGGGACAATTGTAACGAAATAGAAAAAGAAATATCTCATCATCAGAGCAGTGAATACAACACGAAGAAGTGATGAATTATGTATTTAATACAAATATTTCTTTTAGCAACCAACAACGAAAAAATATGTATTCACATTCTTAAAAAATACAAAAAATCTTGAAAAAGATCGATGTGTTAATTTAAATAAAACAAATATGTTTATATAAAATAAAATTTAATTGCATATTAAGCAGAAGAAGATTTATGGTTTTACATACTTTCCAATAGAGAAGACGCTCAAAGAAAGAAAATAAAATTGTTATAGTTCTGGGTTCAGAAGAAAAAAAATCGAACCACAACTTGAAGAAATTAGAATCAAATTGTTTTTTATATGAAGCAATTACTCGTACCACTTGCACTCTTTTCGGCTCACAATCTAACCCTCCTGATGTTTCACTATCTTAACATCTTTAGAACGTTAGAGACCGACACTGACCACTCATCCCATCGGCCAAGCATCAGCATCATCCATTCATTCATCCATCCATGCATCCATTTTAAAAACAATCACATACAGGCTCTGCTTTATTAATTGTTTGTCATTTAAACGAAACCAACAACAATAGCAAGAAAAATTAAATACTCGTATATAAATATTTATAAACTGAGTAATTAAACTTAACAGCAATAAAATTTGAATAAAAAGCCAAAAAAAAGAAAAAATTATATGAAAGTCGAGGAAACGCTAATGCACATAATTAATAAACATTTTTTGTGTGCTTGTGTTTTTTCATGTTGC
This sequence comes from Linnaemya vulpina, assembly GCA_963675445.1. NCBI lineage: Eukaryota > Metazoa > Arthropoda > Insecta > Diptera > Tachinidae > Linnaemya > Linnaemya vulpina. The sequence continues at coordinate 26,047,144 of OY776276.1, forward strand.
ATGGCCAAGACAACAGCAACAACAGATGCTACATTAAATTGCCATTCATTTAATAATTTCTATAGATGCAAAGATTCACTAAAAATTCCTGTAACACATTATTTCATATTTGGATGCGAGTGCTTAAGTACATACACATGCTTTTATGAAAGAGATCTATCACTAGTCTAATTACCTCCAAACGATCAATAAAATAATTAAAATATTGCACTCGAGAGTTGGACGTTATACTGGTCCAAAATGCAAATATTAAAATCGATTAACTTATGTGGAAATTAAAATCCGCAGGAAAATATGTATGGGCAAATTAGTACAAGATGCTGACCAAAAGTAGAGATTAAGGTTAAAAATTCATTTAAAAAATTTACATGGATTAAAGCCGACTTGGTTCTCTTCACAGCATTCATGAAATGTTGCAAGAAACACTGGATACGCTGTTTTACGGTTGGCGTTTTTCGTCTTCAAATTCAACAATTTGTAACAAATTATAGAGATTTTTGTCTTTAATATTGCGGTTGGCGAAAGACGCTGAATACTTTTTAAAATCTTCTTAATGAATTTTACTTATCAAGCACTTGATTTTCTTTTTGATCAGCGAAAGTTTATAGAATTTTTGATCTTGTTTTTACATTTATGTTCTGCTTTAAATTTTCTAATGCCATTTTTTGTAAATATGTGTATTAAGTAGGTAAAAAATGCCCTTTAGTCTGAGTCCAGGGGAGACCCCTAGTACCATCTAGATAAAAATTTCTTCCTTTTATATATCATAGATTATTTACTAAAGCCTCTAACTGTATATAAAAATACAGCTCTGTTGCTCTATTGGAAGTTTGTCATAACGTCAAAGAGTGCAACTGAGTATTCCAGAGGAAGTGCTCTTTGTACACTTTAAAAATGTCTTATAGTGTATTCGTTAATTTGTCGCCAATTCCAAAAAGACTAGCTTAGAAAAGAGTAGGTTGTACAATCTATGCATACGTGCATAAGTATGTTTTGTAAAGTCGAATCAAGTGGATGAGTCGTGTAAACGGCATGATTGAGAAAACGAAGCAACTCGTTCGATTCAACTCGTGGTGAAAACATTGGATAAGAGCGACCCATCTCGGGTCATATGAATCTTGCGAGTCACCACAAATTCGCTTTCATCTAAAATTTTGGTAACAAATTACAGCAACTTCAGCTGAATTACCTGCCAAAACGAATATGTATAACAAATAAAAAATAAAAAGTTACATGTAGAAAAACCATATAGAACATTGAACACATAAAAGGCGTATATATATATATATATATATATATATATATATATATAACAAAAGGATGTCTTCAAAGAGTTTCTTTAAAAAAAAAAAAACCAAAAAGTATAAACATCAAAATGAAACAAGAGCAATCGTCTGAACACCAGGGATCGCAATTGTAATTCAGCGAAAACTTCTACTGAATCAATGATCCGTAATGGCGTTAAGAATGTTTGTCGCTGGGTTCTGAAACAGTTTATTTTTTTCCTTATTTGTTATTTGTGTTTTAAATAAAACGGTACTTAAAATCGAAGTTGCCCATAAGCAACTTTGTGGTAGAAACGGCTAAAACTTAACGCTGACGGTACTATTGTGGGTGGAGGTGGTAATAATCAGCATCAGCAAGAAGCTTAAATTCTTGGACCAGCCTAATGTATGAGCGTCTGGTTAATATTACTGAAGCAAACATTTTTGCAAGAAGAAATTTTATTGCAATTTTTACATGTCACTCACTAAAAATTAATGATTTTTGAAATGATCTATTTACTGTACGAGTATATCACATCATTTTTCGGTGTAAAATATGTTTTCTTTTGAATTATTATTAAATTGAAATCGGACTGACACTAACTAATAACAGACAGAAGTTTGTTCGCATCACGGCCCAACTACCAAGTCACTGCATTCGTACAACAATGCAACAACACAAAAAGCAACAGGTAATATATTGTGTAAAAAACATAATTTTGTCAAAGCCAACTGACTACTTAACCCAAGAAAACGTGTTGTGGTTTTGCAATAACAAAAACCAGAAAAGTAAACAAACGCCAGTAAAAGGCAAAGAATATATATTCGACAGTCTATGTCAAGATTTTTAACGGTTACAATGCAACTCTACAAGAAACATCTTGAAGTTGCAATCACAGACATAACCGTAACCTGTGGTTGCAACGACCTGTTTGTTAGGCCATAGTTCGCATTATCACAAGACAGACTTTTTGCTGCGTTTGTTTTTCTCCTTGCAAATGGCCTGCGTTCTCAGGATTTTTTACTGAAAGCTTTTTAAAAGCCTCAGCCTCATTCACACACAGACGAAAATTGATTGGTATATACTATTATTTATATATAATTATTTATTATATACTATTTATTTATTATATATGTACTATTATTTATATATACTGATATAGCACATATTAGTTAGCAATCGTTTTTCGCCGTATCTTTCAAAGTGATTGAAAAATGTTTATCTAAGATTTCAAGTATATTTTTTATTGCAAAATACTTTCAGACTGTCTGGTCTTAATTGATGAAATTGTCATTTCCGTTATCCAATTCCAAATAGCTCGTGATCATTCTTTTGTCACAAGAATATTCATAGATAGATAAAGCGACTGTCCCAAAATGATTTCTGCTCGCAACAGTTCTCAACATACACTCACAAGCTAAATTTTAAGAACTTGACCACTGACAGCAATAAAGCAAACAAGTTTTAATTAAGATTGTCTTTCGGTTTTTTTTTTTGTTGCAAATTATCAATCAATAAAGTAATTAAAATTTTTATTTCTATTCGCAAATGAAGGCTGATCAAATAATAGATTTTCCAATAGAAACGCGGGAGAAGAATTTTTTGTTTATTTTAGCACTTTTACCAGAAATCAACAAAAATAATCACGACCACTGCAGCCAAATCTTTGTTCTTTACGATGCAGTTATTATTTTAATCAATGCAAATTATTGGACTCGTCTGTTTTTCATAGCTTTAGTTAAAAAATACACCATTTCCATCACAAATGTGAGATGTTTTTCTAAAAAATATAAAAAGTCCAGCTGCAAAGACTTTGACGGTGTGAATCAGACTATATGTCAGCGATGTTAATAACGCGTTATTTTATCCGTTCCTGGGACTGATTGTTATTAACCATGAAGTGTATAGAAAGTAACTAGTGAGGGTGAGACGCAAACCTCTTCAAACAAAGTAAACGAGCAGTGGTCTGACTGCAGAACTGACGTTGAATGACACCCTGAAGACTAAGTGATTTTTACACACGATTCATTCGCTTGTTGTATCCGTGACCCAAGTACTAGGTCATTGTATTGCTCTAACAATACAAAAAAATTTATGATTTGTTTTCGTAAATAAATATAACTCACTGAAAAACGTGTTTGTGATTTTGTTCTTAAGGTTTTTGAAATAACAATAAGCAGAATAGTAAACAAACATCAGTAAAAGGTGCACAAATTATTTATATAATGCGGCCAGGAATTTAAAAAAATTTTGACAGTATCAAAATATATCCTCTGCAAAGGATCATCTGAACCGTTGAGTTGCCCTCATGATTCCACTTAATATATCTAAGAATTGAGATTGTCGTAGACATTTTTAGAAATAGTTCACCGATTTCAAAATTTCGTAAAAAATTTCATAAAATAATGCAGCTTTCACATATTATTTTGTATTAGAACTAGGACTGAGGGGATGACTCCTACATATCCAGTGCGTTATTGCGGAAGTAGAAAGTAAGCATTATTGCGTGTATTCTGCTCTTTAGTACGTGATGCCAGTAGTGTTGAGCTATTTATTTCCATATGTTTCCAGTGCCACCAGCAATGAATTGTAATAAATGTTTTTTAGTCTGACAGAATTCTGTCAGATATCTCTTCAACTTAATTCTGCGATTTTGTACGATTCTTAATCATGTATACAATTTAAATCATGTTTTCTTAGTAAATAGAAATAAGCACATAGTGTTTTTTTGTTATTTCTATTAAAATATACATACATACATATGTACATGCACATGTATATGACAACAAAAGAACTTCTTTTAAGTAATAAAAAAAAAAATAGAAAATAAAAAATAATTCATATGAAAACAGTAATTGTAACATTTTCATTAGAATGAAATTTGCAATATTAAATACCCAATTTAATTATTCAACGTATCCACCAGAACAGAACAGTACTATTTTTCGAAAGCCGTTAAAACTTTCGTTATCGGTCATTTTTTTATTTATAAAATTTCTATGAGATAATAGTATACGAGAGCCATGAAACAAAGAATGCAAAGCAGCGTGTGTCGGAGTTCCGTTAGCATACAAGCTGATTTTATTGGCGTATTCGCCATCAACAGTTCGGAATGGATTAAGGCTGAAATCAAAATTTTTCTGTAATCTTTTACAATATACCGAAATTAAATACGAAAAACGCCAAACACCATAACGGTAATTGTGTTGCTGGTTGTTGATTTAGATACGTTTGAAAGTTGTTAAATATATTTTTGAAATAGAGTATGTGTTTGTGAGAAGTTTATTAAAAATGAAGAGCGCTGTTTTGAAATCCAATAAAACGGGTGAACTTCTCTAGTCGAAAGAATTTTAATCCAGAAGTGGTGGATTTTTCTGTGTACTCTGTGAACACATCAGATGTTTCCAATATAAAACTTAGCAGTACTCAATTTAGCACAGACAGAAACAGGCAAAATCAAGGTTACATTCCATAAAACGTGCTAAATGCAATTCAAAAATGCATTTAAGCTGGTTTTCACAAAACTATTTTGTACGGTAAAACAGTTGGTTTTAACGGTAAAACCCGAATTTATTGAAACCATGATGTGAAAACTCTATAACCTGAATTACGATGCAAATCCTTGTCTGGCCTTCAAAATATCTCATGCCCATAAAAAATGTATGAAGCCAATCGAAATAACGTGGCGTTAGCACTTTGAAATTTCAAAAATCCATTTTTGACAGGGCGTAAAGAAGTGAAGTTTGTTGTTCGTATAAGTAGTTACTTTTTCAGGTCAATTTAGCGTGTCCGTCGTGACGCTCATATTTAAGCTATTCATTTATGTTTGAATCTGTTTATTCAATAAACATGTATCTGAATCAAAATGTTTTTATTTAGTACATATTTTTAATTAGTATATATTGGTAACGTCATTTTGGGCAAATATTTGATAAGTGTGAGTACCTTAAGTATACATATACTTAACTTCTTTTGGAGCTCTAAATTAAAAATTTATTGAAATCAAAGTTCGAAGACATTTTCGAGTTAAAGAACTGAATGCAAATTCATAGCATTATCGCACAATAATTCCCCAGTTATAAATATGTGAAATCAAATCGTATATGCAGTTCTTAGTTAAAGATCTCTTAAAATATATTTTTAATAAATATGCATCCTAATACACCATCCAACATCCAGTGAAAACATAAATTTCTTGTTCCCCGTCGAAACTTTAATCCATAAATTATTTCCAGCCACACAATTTGCACTCAAACCGCCTTTGAATGCAAAACTTAATTCAAAAGTAATAAATTTCGAATTTCCAAAGATTTTCGAAACTGGAAATTGTGTAATACAATATTTATGTACATACACAAATAGCTTACGATAATCGCAATTGTTTACAATTCGAATTTAAGCTAATAGTCGTAAAATTAAGCAAAATTCACAGATATAGAAAATTTACAAACAACCGCAAGAAAAAAGTTAATAAATTAGCATTTGATAGAATGAATGGCAAATATATTCTTGAGAACTTTTTGTTTAAACAAGATACATTAACTAAAAGTGCAAAAAAAAAAAACAAAACAATTGCTAAATAAAGTCAAATTTATATATTTTAAAGAAATAAGAAACATTTTGGTACATTTCGCCATTCTAAAGTATCTGTGCGTATCTATCTGCTTATAGCCAGCCACAATATAATACGATTATTATATTTTCATTTAATGCGCATAAAACTTAATGATAAAATCACATAAATTGCCGCAAAGTGGATACTCGTAGATATAAAATTTAAACAATTCTTGCACCATCAGCATACTCCACTCGCACGAGTATAAAAGCCTGTATAAATATGACACGAATAATGAACATAATGATGATGATGACGATCATGACGACGACACAATTACATTGAGGAGCAGGCAATAAGCTAATACTCAGCTATTGTACATATTAAGTGTGTGTGGTTCCATTTGATATAAATGTTTGGTGTTACTCCCAATACAGAATGTATCTAAACATGTTGCCAATAGTGCAGACAATTATTATGATCGTTTGTTGTGTCGATACATTTACTTCGGCTGCACCTTGTACTAGGGCCGATCATCTAGTCTAGATCATGCTACAGCATTACAATTAAACTTTTCTAGTTCTCTTGTTAAGCAAAAAACGTTTTGTAAATCAGAAGCGAACGGGTCCTCAGGTAGTTAGCGGGAAATTAGAATTTAAGAAAACTATTCTCCCATAAAGAAACAAATTCTATAGGCACTAAAAAAACACAAGCCAAGATAAATTAACAAGCTGTATAACAAATAAAATATATAATAAGAACTATTAAATACTAAACGATCCTGTCTGTGACTTTCGATCTATCTTTTTTTCTGAAAATATTTCAATAAATCAATATCAATTTGAAATGGAATAAAACTGTAACTGAAACTTGAAAAGTGTTGTATTTTAGAGACTTGAAAATGAAATGATAATAAGATTTAAAAGTGAAAGTTTTTAATAATTTTGAATCAGTATGTTGTAACAGTTTCTAAAATCGATAATCTTTTATTCATTTTAGATAAATTGTGTTAAATTGAAATTCCAAAAATAAACGAAATTTAAACAATGGCCTACTCTTGGGATAACCGTGTCGATTTTGTTGTTCGGTATATGTACGGTAAGTTTTCAAAATTAAATGACATAAAGTTCAAACTCCAAGAGAGTATAAAAGAACAATGGAAACTGAACGTAACATACAGTTGCCGAAATAAGCAGGTGGTTTGTGAAAACAGTGTCAAATAAAATGCCAAACAAGGAGAGCAATACCACTATGGAAAATAGTTTCAAAATAAGATATATCATATATATTTTTTTGGTTTTAAGAATCTATTTAAAAAACTCAGCTGAACAAAAATATGTACATCTCAATGTGACAATAGAACGCAGTAAAATTATAAATAATAAATATAATGTACCATGTACTATATCTCATATATAAAATTTTGACTTCAAGGTCCGATGGCAGCTCTCTAACTGCGCGCGTCTATGCTATTTTTAGCGCAGTGCTGCACTGACTACTGACACCTGGTTTTAAGGGATTTCGTTTTAAAATTATATTCTAGAAAGCGAAATGAATTACACATGACAATTAAAAAATTGTGTGTATACACATGTGTATGTACAATACACACATACATATAAGTGATTGTGTGTATGTACTTTTTCAGCCCGTGTATACGCATACTTAATAAATAAATCGAAAATAATTAGAAAACTTTAAAGCATTGAGATGCAAATGAAACCATTCTGACCTGGAATAACTTGAAGATCTCCAATGGCAGCTACCGCAATAAACAATGTGTCGTTTGTTTACTGCAACACTTCAATTTTATTAAAACATTTCTTATGGTTTTCGTGAAATAACTTTAAATAAAAGATCAAGGAGAAAGAATCTTTTTAAAATATTTTTTTTATATATTTGAGCAGAAGCCATCATTTGCATTAATAAGAAAGAAAAAATTTCATTCGCTAATATTTTGAAATTTTAAAACTTAAAAGAGTTGAGCTTGACTTCTAATATTCAACGATATAATAATACGATTATATAAAATCAAAAGATTTCAAGCAACAAATTTTTGTGAAACTTTTATATTTTAAACAAAATACAGTCAAAAAGAAAACTCATAAAAACATCAAATTAACTAGAACATTTTTAGGAACTGTTCGACTGTACTGTCCTGGGCTTTAACGTAGTAAAAAAATGTTCAGGTTCCCCTTTCCAACATAATTTGTGCAGGGTTGCAATTTAGTGCTAGATGCAGTACTTTTGATTTCGATTTAGCATTAAGAACTTTTAAAAAGGTACTAAATTTTAGTTTAGCACATTTTATTATGATTTGGAATTCTTGACAATATTTTAATTAAAAATTTTTAATTAAAAATAATTAATATTATCTCACTATAAAGAAACATTTACGTGTACCATCTTTTACCTGACAAACTTTTTTTTAACAAAAACGATTACCAAAACAAAAATGAGAAACAACTACACTAAATATATCTGGTTTTAAAAACTAAAAACATCCCTTTTTATGAAAATGTAGGCCCATTTTCATAAAAAATGATGTTTTTTGTTAAGAAAATTTTTAATAAACTTGAAACACTTATAAGTTGCCGTTGCGGTGAATGCTGGTTCATGCTGAATGAATTTTTGTTTCGAAATGTTGCATCGATGCAACATGATGGCGGAACTTCACTTTGTTGCCAGAAGTTGTCCTGTTCGCTGGCCCCTCTTTCCACCGACTTAACACATCTAGAATTTAACGGAATTACGTTAAGTTGTTTTGCAATTCTTGGAAGGCAATATTTCAACCATACGGTCAGCTTTATTGGAGTAAGTTATCAAAAACTGTACTGATCGAATGGATCATGAAGAGCCGAAGGTGCATAACAGGTACTTCAAACGTTGCACGTTTTATGCGTTTCATGCTTTAGCGCGCTCTAAACTCAAGTTACATGCAAAGCGTTTTATGCTCCAAATGGTTGTGTTTTGATCAGCTGTTGTTCATTATAAACAAAAATAATTTATGCAAAAATGTTAACTGAAATTTAAAATTACGGGAACTTATAGAATTGAGTTCGTGATTTTTTGCGGCATTAGTTAGCTGCTTATCTATTGCATTGTAATATATTCTACCATGTTTAATATATTGAAAAATTAATAAATATAAGGGAAAATCAAAATAGAGTTAGTTTCGGGTCACGAGATCAACGCGTTGTGCTATATACCTTGTCATTTACAATTGACAGACGCTTATAACGTGTGCTACGGACTTTCAGCTTTACACATGACTGTGGCGGGCCATTTAAAGTTATGAAGCCATCCTGATCTCTTATGGTCAAATAATTTTAAAATTTTTTTGTGCAATTATAAATTTGTAAATAACCAAGAAATTTAAAAAGCATGTATTAAAAACAACAGAAACCCTTAAGTACATATATATAAAATGAAACAATATAGTTCACATTGTAAACCCAGGTCCACACGAGGAAGTTTTTGTTGCTCAAAATCTTTTCAACTCCCTTTTGAAGCTGCCTGAATCTTCACACAGAGAAATCTGCTTCAATAAACTTTGATTTTATATTACTTTCAAATTCTAACATTTTTGTCAATTCATTTTATTTATTTCATGTAAAAGAATTTATTATTAATTCAATTAGTGTGAAATATTTTCTATTTGTATATAACATACTTTAAAAAGTAAATTTGTAAAGTATTTGGTGCACAGCAGAAATCTCAGAAATGTACAAGAAATTTAATGGACACCTTCAATACAATGTACATCTCGAATACATATAGACATTGCCTTTGCTTCGTTGTGTGCACCTTCTGCTTGTGTATGACTATGCCTGTACTTGCGTACATCTAGTCTATATGCTTTTACAAATAAAAACAACTGAATGGTGGAAAGATTATTTCTCACACACACACGAACATTAATTTTATGAAGATACAAAACAAATATAATGTTATCATCACCGCAAGTGCGTATACGTACATACATACATAAAGTTAATCCAATGTCTTCAATGCACAGTCCTGCACAGTGTGTATAAAGTGAGTACACATTTTTCAATCTCTTTTTTTTCGATGTCGTTGATATAAATTTATGTACACAGAGGATACAAATGTTCACTATTTCGGTCTCTGGTACTGATATGAATAGGATACCAGAAAGGATACCAAACAGTTGATACTCAAGAAGTGGTTCAACAAGAAAAATTTTTAGAATTTCTCTAATATAATCATGAAGAAATTCCTTAGGAGAGCGTTTCATGAATGTACCCCATAGGCCATTACAGAGATATGATCAGAAAAGTTGAGCTTATGATTCAACAATTTGTCAAGATCTAATACGATATGAATTTCATTCAAAATATCAGCATCAATATAATGAAAAGTCTCAATGGCATTGTGTTGAAATATGACATGTGCTTGCATCTCTTCATAAAATTTTTGGACTCCTTTGACACATTCAGAGAGTAAATTAATTTTTAATCTCATTAGGCCTGACTATCTTTTTATTTTGCTCGTGCACTTGTATGTTCATAAATATGATCTATTTTTGGGAAGTAAATTTCACGTATGTTACGTTCATACTTCTCAAGCATTTGTTCAAAAAGTGTAACCACAAAATACAAATGAAACATTTTCTGATTCAGATACAAGCTTATAAGTACCTTCAGATGGGTAGCCTGCTGACTACAATATTTAAAAATAGACTTACATGTGTTTATAGGGGAATTTAGACGGCTCCATGGAGGGTGGTTGTCCGCGCTAATTTTGTGTTTGTAGCCAATTCAGAATAATTTCCATTTTTGTGGACAATATGAAATTCGTGGCCAGAAGTATTTTAATAAAAAATATTACATAATGGAAATGCATCAATAGCTTTGTTGTTATAAAAATTTATTAAAAGTAGGTGTTCATAACACTTGGGTTTCCGCTTTGAAAATGGCTTCAATTCTGACAATAAAATAAATAGTATTGATTGCCAGCCATGAGCGGGCCCCAAAGTTGTCTTCAGCTACTGTCTTTAGTTTTATAATAAATATATTGCTAAAGTATGTTACTAATTTTGTGGATAGTTCTGTAAAAATAAATTGGGCCTCACATGGGTCCTCTTAGTTGAAACATTTCAGGTCTAGATGTTGAAGAGGTTGTTGATACATATTTTAATATATAATTCAATATAAAGCTTTCGCTGTTTTTAGTTTAAAAGATATTCAAACTTGGCATGGCGACCAAAAACTTTAGTTTTTTCGAGGTTTTTGGGATCTTTATATGGGAATCTAAAGTGGCAGCATTAGAATATTAATAAATTATGTAGCCTTAACTTACAAAATAATTATGGAACTGCCTACGTGGCAGCAATTTCATGCTTGGCAATTGTACTCGTGTAGCCATGTAGTCTCTTGTGGTCTGTTTATAAGAATATACGAAGACTTTATAAAATCTTAACCGCTTCCAATAAAGAAGAACTGTTATCACAGAGTATTAAGTTATATAAGATAACGCATTCACTGGGAAAGTTTATTTGACAAGGTCTTCTAGATTTGATTCTAAAATTTCAGTACATAATCAACAGTCGGTTGCACCTATGCGATGAAAGACGTAGATTCAAGTCCACAATCACATTGTACTTTTTTGCATGTGCGGAAGCGGTGATGACAACGTGGGGCTTCCAAGGGCTTCGGTTATCTGCTGCGTCTTGGATAATTATATTGTTGTTAATATTCTCTTGTTCGTTATCATTCAATTCTTCCTCTTTGTTCGCCAGCATCTCAAACTTTATGTATTTTTTCTCATAAAAGATTCAAATCTGTATATTTTGTTCCGGTATAATATATTTTTTATTGTATTAAACTTTTCTAACTCAGGGCTTTTTAGCAATTACGCTTTCATTTTCTGCAAAAAGCACTGAAGCGCTTTTAAATTAAAAGTTGAAAAAAAAAGTATTTACTTCTTCTACTCTGTGTTATCAGATATATTGTTGATTAATTATAAGAAAATAGTTTTATAAACGGAATTCAAATGCATTGAGGTAAATGAAATAATGTTTTTGCACCAGTAGAAGCAAACTGAGAAATTTTATGAGAAATATTTATTCCTAAGAGTAGGAATTGGGAATGATTTAAAAAACTCCATTGATTGGTCTGGATATATGATTGCTTTGTTTTTTGAGTTCCTGCTGCAATTTTTCACTTGAATCCTATGAGTTTCAAGGCTTTTATTTATTCTCTTTGCTCTCTTTTACTAGATTTAAACTTTTATTTCATAAAAACCTATTGATAGATAAAGCAACGCATACATTTCTGTACGTTTGCGCGCAGAACAAATTACGTACAAAACAGCAAAAATATGATTTAATAGTTTAGAAAGCCATTTTTGCTCCTCCATAAATATTATTAATGCGAAGTGTTAATAAGGGCTTTAGTCTCAAAATAAAGGCTTTAGTCTCAAAATAAAATTTTACTTTTTAAAGCTGAATACAATTTTATTTATGAAAATTCATAATTTTGTGCAAAAACCTGCTTCAATCTCAAACCTCGTGGTTGGTTGAAAACGAGATAATTTTCGTAATCATCATACTGAAAAATCCGCGCCTATTGTATCGTACTCTAGTTTTTTAATTCACATAAGATTTTCGCTCTACTGCGTTGTATGTTCATTATTAACTGAATTTAAACATCTTCCCTCCAATCCAAATTCACTTTGTTAAAAAATCGGATATTTCTTTTCAAATTTCAATAACACGCGAAAGCACAAATTCTTAAAACATGTTACAAATACTTAGCAGGGCAGCTGCTGGGACTACAGATTAGATTCTACTGTCTGTTTCGTCTGTTCTAATTCATATCACACTTTCGCATTAAATGTACACAAAAAAATTGCTAAAAGCGACTAGACATTAAGACTAAAACCAAATTGAAGAACATTAAATTAAGAGAAGAAATGTTGTTTTGAAGATTTACGATGAGGCAAGAAAAATAAATTTATTTGTTAAAGCAAAAAACTTACATGATATCAGCAATTTATATAAAATTTTATATAAAAATACCCGCTTGCACATATTGTTCGATGAATGTATGCAGACGTTTTGCTTCATATAATGTAATCATTGACACGGTCATTGTATTTTTGTTTTATTTTGAAATGTAATGCCTCCTTTAATTTTGATCAAACATTACACAAGATCAACTACAAAATATCACCAGCGAACACACACACGCAGGCACATACACACTTTTAGGCATTCAGTTTGCACGCCGCCAGCTTAAACAATTTTACAAATTATATGTCTTTGCCAATTTTTACATATTTTTCATTATAATTATGTGATTCTCAGTTGTGTACAGATCTATTTATTTGTTAGTCTATTTTAGAGATGTGCCCATGAGTGCTACCACCCACAATAATGCATTCTCACTAGCACTTCTTTGTGCATTATTATCTCTAGTTTGTGAAAGGAAATTCCTTTATTGGCGCTCAAAATATTCATATAGCGGGTCATCATTCGATCGTACAAATAACATGCGGAGCAAAATAATTTTCCGTAATTCAATATTCAGGCAATAAAATTAGCTGTGAATAAATCATCAATCACGCACAACTACTCACTCACGCCCACTATTCTAACACCCAAATCTCGTGGTCTCTAATTCATTGTAGAATGAAAGCACAGACATGACAGGAATACTAATCATGAATCCTAAAAATCAAGGCCTTTTAGTAACGATGCCAACTGAGGCGTCATGCATCGTATATGTAGAACAGTCTGCAGTTGGTGGTAACAGTGCCGTTAATTGTGGCAGCAGTGTAACTTGATTTAATGCAAAATGTTGCCACAAACTTGTTCATGCATGCATCGTTTGCAGCAACACTTAACTTGTGACTGCATATTAATCACAACAATTAAAGCATCACTTGATTTATTAATTGATTGTTTGATTCACAACACTGTGCACAATATTAGGGAACATATTTTTGTTAATTAAGTAATTGTTATTAATATTGTTTTAAGCACCGCTTAAAAATTTAATCTTAGAGCTGAAAGCACGCTATTCTTCGAAATTCTGTCCATTTCCATTGTCAGAGTGCATTGTTCCTCTGTGTCTTCCATGGCACAGTGGGGGATTTCACAAATATTAAAAATATATAATATGATTTTCATGTAATTGCTTAAGGTATTCAGCCAAGTCGCATAGTTGCATTCCGTTAGGAAATGGAGTTCATTCCGCATTTTGGTTCCCCATAAACACACAATCAACTTTCATCATCGAATTATATGGATCGTTCTTTCGACTCAAATAAATATTTAATTCGTTTATATAAACTTCATGTGTTATATGTTTAAATCAAATCCGAAAGCTCTTAAAATATCACCCGTTAATCAATTATGTAATTAAATTTAAAATCTTTTGGCTTTTCACCCATCTAAATTGGGCTCTAATATATTTTCTATCAAGTTTAAAGTTGGTAATGAGTTTTAATACCTCTTAATAATTTTAGGGACAAACAAGAACAAATTGGAAAACAGTCCTTAGAATTCCTGATCCCTTGATCCAGTATAAATTGCACAGTAAAATAAAAATTGTTGGCTATTTTTATATCACATAAAAAAGTTCTTCCTGAAACTTGTATTTTTATAACCAATTTTCCTCTAGCCATGACTTCTTCATTTCATGGGAGAACAATGATGAGTACCTACCAAATGAAACCCTGTCCATGGCTATTTAAGCTCGCTATGCGCAGTTTTTCATAGGCACCTAAACTATTGCATAGTTTTGAAAATCGATGATTTTCGACCCCTACACATGCAGGGTACATGTCAAAATTTATATAAAATATGTTGCGATAAATACCTCCTTAAAGCGTCCCCTTTCACCATGTAAAAAATTTAAACCAACATTTTTAGCAAATTTTTTGAAATTCAAAAGATAATGGATACTGTTTTTAAAGATACTGTTTTTAGCTAAATTTCAGAGGTTCAGAGCTTTTTACGGCTTAACGGCGGTATTTCTAGCGAAATATGTTATGAAATATAAGATACAAAAACAATTGTTATAGCATTATTTGTTCAGTTTTCCTAGCAACATATAAAACGAAAGTTACCAGCCACACAATATTGATCGCACCAGACTCCTGGTTCAGCTCACGATTTCAAGACTTTCAGTTGTTCGACTCAAATCTCTCTCTCTCTCTCCCTACTTTATTTGATGCAAATCAAGAAATCTTTATACTTTATGCATTTTCGACTGAAAATATGACGCGATTCAACACCGTTTGAATATTCCAATTGCAGATCGAAGATAACGGATAAAAGTTAATGGTATATTGAAATCTCTATCCGATTTTGCTATATACATATATGAAAAAGTTCATGCCAGACTTAATTTTTTTTTTTTGCAAACAGCTAAAATGGAATAGGTGTTCCATATATAAATTATTTATTTAATACTCTTCGAAATTATCTGACGGAAAAAAATCATAAAAGGATATACTAAAAAATATGTGTTATTGCATCTCTTTGGGTGATAGCGTGGCAACTGAAGGCTTTAAGAAAATCAGGCACAGCTCTGTCCGATTTTCCACTGAATCGGCCGGTAAAAATTGCAGCACGTTACGCCACTACGTTTTACTTTTATAACGTTATTAAAAAAAAAAAAAGATACTATATCAGCATATTTCACTTCTCCTTATTTATTCAGATATCGACAACAATGGTGTCCTCGATGAAAACGATTTCCAGTGCATGGCTGTGAGGGCCTGTGTTGTTGAGGGCAAGGGTGACTGCAGTGCTTCCCGTTTAGCTGAATACAGAAATTTGATGAAAAATTTATGGAAAGAAATTTCCGATATTGCTGATGACGACAAGGTATTTTTTATAACTACAACTAACTTTAAATCAAAAATCTTTTTCACTTCATATTTGTTTCTTACATATAACCCAAGGATGGGAAAATTTCTAATGCTGAATTCAAAGGGGCAGTAAAGAAGACCTGCGTTGGCAAGAAATACGCTGATTTCCCTCAGGTTTGTTGATTGCGAGTTTTAGTCATGACAATTTTATGACGTCTACATGATTCATTATTTCAGGCTATGAAAGCATTTATTGAATCCAATTTCAAAATACTGGACATCAACAGCGATGGCATTGTAGGCATTGAAGAATATCGTTACAATTGCATTACCAGAATGGCCATCGACGATGTTGCGCCCATTGACAAAGCCTTCGAGACTTTATTGACTGTAAGTATCGATTTATTTATAGATGAGTGTTTTCAAGCGTTATCGTTTATTGGTCTTTTAAACGATCTGTTACAGTAAAAGTTCTTATTTTATTTCCATTCCAAGAATATTTTCTTAATTGGAGAACTGGCTTAGTAGCAGTGCTGCCAACTTTTAAGTTTAAAAAGCACTAAGACCAAGAAATAATCGCGTACTGACCTTAAAATTATTAATTTTATTTCAAACATATCATAAAATACACTAATGGAATATATAGATTTGAGCCTTTTATATAGAAAAATAAGCATTTTTTAAGTATCGAAAAACAATAGAGTGATTGCAGAAATGCAAAAGAAACTGCTTTAAAAATATTTTTCGGGTTTAAAGTCGAAGTTATATTCAAATCAAACTAAAAGCGATCGACAAACCAAAGAACCAGAGATTCAATAATCCAAAATACACAGCAAGAGGAAAAATTAGGTTCTCGGAACTCACTATGTTCCCATTATCAGTACTACGGTCATCACTGCTTGTTAAGCAGCTTCCGTCCAGAATAGAAACGGGATGCGATTACAGACTTGGATGTTCCGCTTTCATCTTATAATTGCACTTGACCTCCCTTTCGTTATGAAATTTTAGAAAAACATCGAAACGATATTCATAAGAGTTCTCCTTCACTCAAATTTAATTATTTTAATAAAAAAATTCGTTTTTATACTCGTTTTACCGGCATGGTCGAAAAGGTGCCAAAAATAATTTTGAAAAAGCACCCAGCATCAACTTAAAAACTTTTCACAACGATGAATTGGAAAAGCCGTACAAATTGTGTGAAATGCGCCGAACTGACAGCAATACGTAGTAGTAGAAAAGTGGTCTTATGTTCTTCAACGGCAAAGGGGCAAATATTGGACACTAAATTGAGAAGCGCTTCTCCCAAAAGATTATTATAGTTAATGAATGCTTTAGTAGAGTTTTTCTTATGCGAAATTCATACGTAAAAGGTATTTTAGACTTATATATCTAATTGGCACACAAATTCAGAGGCATACAACTAAAAATTGTTCTCTTATCAAATATAGTTGTGCCATGCTTTTATTTTAAATGAAATTTATTTGTCGGATAACAGTGAAAGTATTTATAAGGCAAAATGAAAGATAAAATCTAATTGAACTCTAGTGAAATATAGATTTCCAATTGTATAGAGATGTAGAAAAATAAAATAGATTCACGTCGAATAAAAATTGTTGGTGGGGTTTGAGCTTCAAGGCCTACTACACTCATTATGATGTGATTTTCGATAACAATTTAAAAATTCTCAAATGGTTTATGCAAGTCTTTGCACTGGAGTTGTTCCGAACTGTTTCAAACGATAGTTTCTGAAACATACCCCTGATAAAAACAATGAAGAAATGGACCTCGGAACAGCTCTATTTTAAATGCTCGTTTGTAAGAGTTCTTTCGAACTCTATTTCAAAGTTTTCGAATCTTCGGGTAAAGTTTCGAGGTTGAAGAACATATGTTCGAGGAATCTTCATAGAGAGACCATTTAACGGATGTATTTTTAAAGATACACTGAGATATCATCAGTAAAAAGCAAATTAGTTTTTGTTTGCAACTTAAATAAACTGCAGTTCGCGTTTTAATCAGGAACAATTCATTGTACAACAAATTTCATTTGCTTAATTACAGGATGAAGATAGAAAAGTTGGCGGCTTAAATTTGGACCGTTACAAGGAACTTTATGCCCAGTTTTTGGGTAACACTGCCGACAATCATCCAGCTGTCTACCTGTTTGGTCCTCTGTAAGCTGCCAAAATCCAGTGCGATCAAAAAGTTTAAACCAAAAACAAAACTAAATTTATTAACTGTAAATGTCTTCGCTGTTTTTTATTTTATTTTAACAACAATAAAACAAAAACATTAAGTACTACCTTATTAAGTTATACTACATACATATTTAATATACAAACTATTTTTAATGAGTTACTTTTACAAAACATAGAGAAAAATAAAAAAGAAAAGCACAACATACTACATAAATATATAAAAGAATAACAAACATAAAATCAAGAAACAACACGCATAAATGATAAATATATTATTATATTTACCCTCCCATTCATTTATTAGTTAACCTTTTCAGTTTAGATTTGTTTAATTTTTATTTATCTCTTAACAACTATGACATGAACTAAGATCATATAACACAAAAAAATAAAAACTAAAATATTACATGAAAAAAACTAAAAATGGTATCGGAATGTATCGTATGTGTAAATGAAATGAAACCAAATATATACGTAATGAATTAATAATTTAATTAATAGCAATTAATCATCTCCATCTCTGTTGTAGAATCGTCTGAAAAAGCCTAGTTTGTTAACGAAAACACTAATTAACACACAACAACAAATTTTATTAATTGAATAATAATAAAATTTATAGAAAAAAACAAGTAAAATATCTGCTCTCCCAGAATTTTAATTGATTGTAAAGTCTCTCTCTAACTCTCTTTTAAAAGAACTTTGTTTTGAATTTGAAAACATATTTAAAGTTTTTCAAAAATTTTTATGAAATTAATCAAACAATAAAACTAATCTCTGTTCACATATTTACTTATTATATTGTTCATATTTTTTATTATTATCAAAATACATATTCTAATTGTTATTTTGTTTCTATTGATAAATAATTATTACGCATATATAACCAAGTGTTAATTTTAAATTAATTACATATATTTACTACTTTGTTCAACAAGTTAATGTTTGTTTCTTCTTTTGTAATTTTAATTTTATTAAAACCAAAACCAACAACATATTTTATAAAACAAAAATTTACTTTATATATTTATCCTAATAAATGTTTGTATCAGTAACGGTAATGAATAATAATAAAAAATTTAAATAAAAACTAAATACACTTTTGCAATTGCTTCGTATGTATTATAAACTTTGTCGCCGATGGAAATATTCTTTTTTTTTAGTTTGTTAGTATTCGAACTTGAAGATCAACTATTAAGCTGAGAAATATTATTTAGCTTCAAGTTCGAGTCGTCGAATTTAAATACAGTTTTTAATTTGTTATAAATTAGAATTTCTTTAAAAAGTGACAAAGTTTAGAAAGAACGCTTATGACATGGCGGCCGGGAAATCAGCACTGATTCATTCTGCTAGTTTGTAATAAGCAAAATTGTAATGGGATGAAACCAAAAGCAAATACAACATATTGTTTTCCAGGAAATCTTTCGAATAGAACTAACACACATTTTAAAAAGTTCTCCTTAAAAGGGTAAGCATTTAAGCAATTTTTATTGTGGAACCGTAAAGAGTAGTTCGTTGCGAACGAGGGTTCGTTTTAAGAGAGTTCGCTATACCGAAGGACTTTTGTATGAAAATAGTAACAACAGCAGTGGCTTTTGTTACAACGGAGATACGTCAAATGTTTTACGTCAGTACCTGCCATTTGGCTTGCCTGACGGTGCTCTCAACACCAGATGAAATCAGCACCACCGCTGTCACCCTCAGGAGCCACATCCGAGTAGCCCTTGAGATTACACAAGTTGCAACTTCATTCACATGGTTCCGCCACACAACCATAATGCTACACCTTGCTAAGGTGTTCAGGCCTATCCAAAACTCTTGCTACTTCCGGGGACATGCATGTCGTCAGCACCAAGACGAACCAGAGGTCAAAGTCATAAGACCAATCCCTCCAGACAATCCCAGCACCTTAACATCTGCTAATTCGCAGCAGCGCATAGAGAGCGCTATCAGTTGGGTCGAGGTCCCAACATACTACCAATATGCTGGAACATCAGCTCTTATCTGACATCTCTACCAGCGAGTCATGGTATTGAACCACAGCTACCACGTGGACTCCCTGAAGATACCTCATCCAACATCTGGCCACAGAATCAATTATTCATGGGGGAAGAGCGAGGGCCGCCACACGCCACCACTCGGATGAACGTGCGTTAAACAGATTAAAACAGTTAAACAATTATGTGTATGGCAACATCGTCGCTTTACTCCCCGATCTAATATCATCTGTGCGGCTCAAGCAAATCCCGTGGTACCACGTGGTACCACGTGGTAGGTCTGCCACCTACTATTGGGTTTTAATCATTTATATGGTGGGACCCAGGTATCCTTCCACCTGTATTTCTCATCTTTTTCCCAGCAAACACTGCAACAAGGTGTTACGCCTCACCAAGCTTCGATTTGTGCTCCCCGGGGGGCGTTACAACAGAGAATTCGTTATATGTGAGTGTTACTGTAATTGGTTTTCTACAGAATTTGGAAGCTATATTTTTCATCCTAGACTTACATCAGTTGTGGCCATTATCACACCTTGGAAATAGTTGAAACAGTTAACCGTTATTACAACTCTGTTATAATTCACCGGGTAGAACGAACTCATGGAGTACTTTAGATTTATCCTAAAGTGAGCGATACATTGCAAAAGAATCTACTCAAGTCGCTCCTTTGAATAAAACTATGTGGACTATATGGATTTTGATGCGCTAAGCTCGAATCCGTTTTCAGTTTTTTTCCATCAGGTCGAAATTTTTTTCATGGGCGTGGCAATCTTTTGCGCCTAAATTATCCAGGTACGTAGACATATTTTATCCTAACTCGAGAACGAGTCATCCGATTTTAAAAAGTAAAACACCAGAAGAATTAATATAGATTGCAGATATTGTAAAAATTTTCAGAGAGCGATATAAAAATTCTCAAGACGTAAGAATCCAGGGTATTCTGTGGTGACCATGACCTTTCGTCGTCTCTAGTACTGCCTGACACCTTCAGAAAACTCTAGGTAGAAATCTATGACGTAACCAAAGTTGAGAAAAGAATTTCGCAACCTGTTTCGTATCCCAAACCAGTACTATAGAACAATCTGTGACTTCAGATAAGAAGTGGAGATATCGAAATCCCTTCCATTCCTCTGGCTCAGCTATCAAGATAGCTCAGGTTCCAGCGCAGGAAGTTTTTCAGTGGAATGAACTGGCAACACATATAACATTATAACGGCCAAAGCAGTTGTTGTTTGTTCACGTCAAAAATTGTAGCAACAAAATACATTGAAATTCTGCTCACATGCCAGTTAAAGGATTTTATATGGTTTGACTCAAAAAAATTATTTCTAAAGCGTTGTCAACTGCACCTCGATATATGTAAATGAAACACGATTTTTTTCACGTCATAAATTTTATCACCTTTACTTATATGTTGACTTTATCAAGGCTTGGGGATATCTATTTTATTATTCAAAAACATTTATTTTTAAGTTTACACATGTATAAGATATTTTGAAAATATTTTACTTACAAACTGTATTCGAATTCATTTAATTTAAATTATCGTTGAATTTATCGATCATGTTGCACCAACAAGCGCAAGAATACAGACGCTGATAATGCAAAATTATTTTCTCATCACTTCAGCAAAATGGTAATTTCGCAATCGCTTGTTAAAGTGGAAGCATTGAAATAACTTAAGTAAATAAATAAACGAGGATTTGTTGCACATAGCAACTTGACATCAATGTAGTCAAATAATAGGTGTGATCCCGTACCCTACTTTGGGTGCCCGCGGATGCCCAATCTTACTCAAAACTGTTCCCGTACTCAAAGTTTGGGCAAGTGAGAGAGATTGTGAGAGAACAAAATTCTTCTTCTTGCACGAAACAGCAGATTTGGAAAACAGACAAACGATCAGCTGTTTTAAAAAGATAAACAATTAAAGACTGCAAAAAACAGCAAAAAGCTATTATTAAAAGATTTTAAATAAAAATTGTAATAATATAAGAGTAAACAGCGAATAAACTAAGTACTGCTTGAGTTTAACTTGCATGCAGACACCATATACCATGTATTAAAATTGAAAACACTTCGATGTTTTCTTTTGGTAAAGAAATTTGGTTTTTCTGTTCCCGTACTTTTTTACATTTTTAACAATATGTGAGAGAATTTTTGGCTTACTCTCACTTTACCGAACCTTACCCAAAAAGTACGGGATCACACCTAATAGTTGAGCAAAAAACAATCATTTGGCGTAGCGATGACAACTTAAATCCAGCATCATGGCCACCTCCAACCGCTTTAAGGTTCACAAAAGTTTTGTACATTAAAAGAAACAAATATATAAACGCATAAAAATATGCTACAATTTTTCATAAAATACTTGATTTTCCGTGAATCGTTTATTAGAGCGAAATAAACCGGCTTAGCTGTTAATCGAAAATAGACAATTTTAAAAACATCAAAGAGTTAATCGGTTAACCGATTGAATGGTCCAGTGCTAAAGGCCGAGACACATAGAATCCGGCATACGTTATCCGTCACTTTTATCAACTTACAGCTAAGATAAAATACACCCTCTCTTATGAGATTGATCACATGCGATATTTCTCCGTCACCGCACGGTACAAAGTAGGGCAACTTTTAACTTTTGACGTACGTTGAGCACTTTAACAACCTCTCTTTATTTTTTCAATACACGTTCGAGCTTTGTAAAGCAAAATAACAAACAAAATAAGCTCGAAAGTATCGTCTAATGGTATAAACACAATGGAGACGAACTTCGCACAGCACGACGAACTTATCATCATGAATTCGTTGCGTAAATTCGTCGAATGAGACACAATTAGAGCGAAAATAACAGCTCCTAATGTCATTTTAAATTACTTGATATTTAGATACATAAATAAATAAAATATTGAAAAAACATGAACAAAACATATTACGTGTGACCATATTTCAATAACAAAAAACATTAATATGAAATGATAAAATAATGACAAAAGTGAATTAAAACAATATTTTATATAATTAAGAATTGAAGCAAAAAGTAAGAGAAAAACGGCCACACTGCACCAATTTATTCGTCATTCGTCGGCGTAAGAAATAGAAATAAATCTATGGCAAAGTTCGTTGTGCACGACGTATTTCGTCCAACGCACATATTGTGTGTGCGAATATTCGTTACTTTTAATTGAATTGAATTTTATTTAAAAAAACATTCATGTATAAAAACATCTGATTTGCAGCCCGTTAACAACCTTATCCGTCAATGCGTTAATGTCAGTTGAAAAAGTCGACGCATAACGTATGACGCATTCTATGTGTCTCGGCCTTAACGCTGTTTTTAAGTAATACAATATTTTCAATGACCACTCATTAATATTTTTGAGCTTTCGAAAGAAATTGTTTGCCAAAAGCTTCTACAACGTTTTGCTTGTTTTACTTACGTAGCTACCCGAAGAAGAAGAGTAGAGTTGGTCATTCTGTTTTCGTTCTAGAAATTTGTTTTATTTCAACTTATTTAGTAGGTAAATTTAAAAATATATAATATGTACGTTTATTATAGAATAAATAAAATAAAAATGATTTATAAAATGCTGGTATTTAATGTTTTGTCTAGAACTTAATCATATATTTCTTTTAATTTCATTTCACTAAACATAATGTCTTTATAGAGAAAAATATATGTATATAATTTCATGAATACATTTAAATATGTATTTGTGTGTGTGTGTGTGTAAGTAAATATATTCCAGGCAAGTACTGTATGTACGAATATTTAAAATATTTATGTATGTACATTTGTAGTATGTATTCGTTTTAATATGCGTGTTTGTTTCACTTAAGTATTTGCTAAGGTGGGTTTTGTGTCATACATAGACTTGGTTTTATTTGAAAATTCCCTTGGAGGAGAGTAGTAAGTAAATGAATCACTCATTAGTGACCATGTAACTTTTCATTTTAATTCTGGGTGCAGCTGCTAACGTTACGTATAATACAATTTTCTTATTTACTTTTACAAATTTAAGGTGCTGGCTTTTCGTTTTTCAATGGAACACCTTCTTCGAAGTGTATATCGGAAACACGCTTACGTTCCGGTGGATTGTTCCAGGGCTGCAGTTCACCAGACCCTAAAACCAGGTACACTAAAGCACCAGATATGTAAGTAGCTGCCAAAATCCAAAATACGATTTGCCATTGATGATAGGATTTCTGCAAGGAAGATAAAGCAAATGGTTGGAATATTTTGGAGAAATCATTATGATCTTGTTCGTTGCACTTACATCTTCATATGTTAACGCTCCCACCATCCACGTCGATAGGAATCCGCCAAATGAGGATAATGTGTTGGCTAAGCCGAATATAGTGCCGCTGAAATTGGGTGCAATGTCCAGGCCATTTCCAAGATATCCGGGGGTAACTGCTCCATGTGTGAACAAGGCCAATGTGAAAATAGCGACTGACCATGCAGCTTCGCTGCCTAAAAACACTTGAGCAACCATCAACAGGCCCGGAGTTATGAGCGCTTAAAATGAAGAATTATAAAAATAATTATTAATCATTTTAGGTCTTTCTCATATATTCATGTTATTAGTTTTGACTTCAGCCCTGTCTTGTCCGGTTTTCTTGATTTTCTTTTGTCACAGGTGACACAAAGGCGTCAGACCCAAAAGGACTGGAAGTTTTTGTTTTTGATCTGGAACCGTATTTCGGATTTTCAATTGCGATCTCTTTAAAAAAATTTGGAATACATCAATCCAAGAGCGAAGTCCCTAACTCTCCTGTCCTCATTCATAAGGACACAGAATATATAAGGGGCTGCATATTAATATTGCGGAAATTACACACGGAATATACACCCTTTACCACTTTTGGTGAATGGTACAAAACGGGAAACGCACTCGTTGTATACAATAATCTAGTACTGCTGACACCCTGCCTGCTGACTACTCCCTAAGGCCCAAAAAATAGTAAGATGCTGAAACCATGTTCAAAAACGGCCTTTATATTTGTGGCACACTTTTAGGTATCTGATTATCCATCAATATCCATTTACATTTTCTGAAGGTATTTATTTAGAGATATGGACAATGTAACTTTAATTTTTTACTTCCCGATAGGAAAATTTAAAATCATCGGGAAGTTCTTGGTTTTATCCCATTTTGAAAAAAATCGAGTTCTTATCAGATCTCCATGTGCTTGAGGTCCTAAGAAGCTTCCTTGACTAATTTTTAGATTCCCCAATCTAATCAGCTCTTTTTACATTTACAAACCACATTGATCACTACGACAATCAAAAATTTATTTTTTTAAGTATTTTATTATTAAAAAGAGATTTAAGTAGTATAATTAATGGAACACTAAGAATATATAGAAAAAAACGTACAAAAAACAAAATGTATATAAATTGGATATGCTTTATAACGCTTTAATTTCACTCACTCCCCAAGTCAACAATAAGTGAAACCCCCTTTTCTAAATCAAGTTTCAAACAAAAAATAGAAATCGTTTGAAATACAAACAGTTGAGTCTTTTGTAGACTATTTCAAAGGATTAGCTTAACCTTTGGCGCTATGTTTTTGGTTAAAAAGTTGCCCTCTTTTATTGCATGAAGTATATTTTATTTAATTGTTACTTTTTTAATAAAATTATTATTTCAAAAATATTTAGTTTTTGGCATTATTTTTAAACCACTAAATTTTACAAGATTAAGACTATTCAGTTAACCGAATATTTAATTACTCGATTAGATTTTTACACTGCCCGATAAAACGATTAATATAAAACCTCCTGGAATTGAATACGGTAGCAGTAGCCAAGAGAATACATGCATTTGACGCAATGAAAGTTGTGCATTGTCGAAACCGGTCTATTTACAAATGAAATTCGATAATGAGTTAAAGGAAAATTCTTCCCACTATAAAATATAAGGAAATATTTCTCTATTTGAAATATCGGAAACTTGTCAGCATAAATACAATTTCCTTTACTTACCGAAAGCCGTGAAAATTTTTCTTGTCGCTGTTGTGCTCAATGCTCCCCTTTTACGCAGATAATCTGCAAATACCGATGAACTCAACGCCATTACATATTTTCCCAAATAAGGCAAGGATGAAAATAGCCCATTCTGAAAAGAGAAATCAGCAATTTAGTCCAAGACTGACATAAAGCTTACCAACTGCATTTACCCTTTTAATGTCAAAGTGCAAAATTTGTTTCATAAATGTGGGCAATTGATTGATAACCGTAAAGAAACCAAAAACGGACAATCCATGTGTTACCACAATGGCCCAGACAGCAGGAGAACAGAATAAATCACCCCAGGGCACGTAGCTGGGACGTTTCTTTGAAGTTGTTGTCCCAATGGCTTCTTCGATTTCTCGCCTTTCCTCAGCGGAGATGCGTGGATGTGTGGCTGGAGTTTCAAAGACGAAGGTGAACCAACAAATCGACCATAAGAGACCGATGCCACCTAAAATGGATGGCAAATTTCATTGTTTTTGATACGTACGTATTTAATCAATAAAACGCGTTAGAAATAATCAGAGGATTGCATCGTGCTGGAACTACAAGAAGGAGGGAACAGCTGAAGCTTGAAAGGAGAGAAGTGTTAATGTTAACTCTTCACACGAAAGATTCTTGCTTCATCTTGACTTTGCAATTTGATACGAGTTGCCTCAAAAATTATTAAAGCAAATTGTGTGTTATTTTTCTATGCGATTCGACCTAAAATCTGCCCAAGACAGCAGTCGAATGACAGAATATCAGAATATAAAAATTGGCACACTTGTACTATTTAATAAATAAATAAATCGCTTGCTCGTTTGCTACAATTTATGAAATTTATCAGCTGATGTTTTATATAGAATTCCCAAAGTCTACAGTTTTGTTTCATTTACGGTGCCAATTCATCTTTGTGACTTCTTTCTTGTTCTCTAAATTCACTTTTTTTAGCTCTCTTTTCTAATTCTAAAAAAAAACTTTTCATAACATGATTTAAAAAGAACTATACTCCACTGAGGAGTAAAACAAATATATATATATATATATATATATATATATATATGTATATATATATATATATATATATATATATATATATATACAAATTTTTAATATGAAAAAACACCAACAACGCCACATGCCTAGATGAGTTAATTGGGACCTGCTGAACACGAAAAACTCTGTAATTTTTTCCCCCTAAGTACCGCTTTTTTTGATAACGGTACTTTTGTCTTTTTCGGTGTATGGTCCCACTCAAACCTTTGTGGAGCCCAACTGAAACGATCGTGATAAGTCGCATATCGTTGAAAAGTTAATTGAATGCCTTTTCTGTCGATGTGCTGCAAATTTTTATGAGACAAGAAATGGCTGAGTTATGGCACCTCAAAGTTAAAAATTTGCCAATTTTTTACGTTTGTTTCAAAATTTTTCATTTTTATTTGGTTTTTTTTCTACGTTACAGTAAAAATCTGGAATGTTTTATTTCTTTACCAAATAGTTTTTTAGTTACCAACATTTTCAGCGTAATTTGAAAAAAAAACCGATGAAATATAAAGTTTTTGTTAAGGATTTTGTGAAACGACAATATATTCATTTTCATTGCTCACACACTATATTCGGGGTAAATTCAAAAAATTTAAATTGAAATGACGAACGACCAATTACGTTGAATTTTTGCAGTAATGTATCGATCTTCTCAGCGTAATCAGGATTTCTGTAGTTTCCCAAAAAGTTGTGAACGATGTCCTGGAATGCTTCGATCGGACGGATTGTGGGCTCCACAAGGGTTTGAGTGGGACCGTACACCGAAAAACACAAAAGTACCGTTATCTTAGAGGAAAAAAATTACAGCGTTTTTCGTGTTCAGGAGCTCCCAATTAACTTATCTAGGCATTTGGCGTTCTTGGTATTTTTTTGTTGCTGTAAACCAGTGTAATTGAAAACGGATCAATTCGCACGGATGGGAAGATTAGACGCTACAGTGGATTGTGCGTACCAGTAAGCCTATCAAGGCTGTAAACAACAGAAATAACTCATTCTTCACGCGAAAAACTCTCCAGTTCAATGCACTGCATAAAGAGGGGTCATTACTTGAATGCTTTGTGGACTGGTAGAACCAGGCGACTAATTCTCGCATTCGCAAACGAACGATTTCTTGTTCGACCGAACGAATTTTTTAGTATTTGGTGCTCTCTTATTCGATAACGAATAAAAATAATCGAAATTCCTTGCGAAGGAACATTCGAATTAACGTTTTAGTATAAGAAATTGAATGGTAAAAATGCAAGTTGAAATTTTTTTAAGAAATTTAAAGAAATATTTATTAAATTCAGCAATTTTATAAATTATACCCAAGAGAAATCCTTGGAATTTTCATGAAATTTTAAGAAACATGAGCTCATTGGGAGTCTTTTGTGGTGCAAAATATGTCTCATCTACACACCCAATAACTCTTAAGAATGAATAAATAATTCATGATTTGTAAATGTCATGGAAAAAATTACACATTTAACTCCTGGAATGTTAAATTCTTCTATAAAATGTTCCTCACATGCATCAGTACTTCTAGGCTAAAATTTGATAAACTGGCAACTAACATTCCATTTCGTCCGCTACCCGCTTTGTTAGAGAGCTTAAAGAGCTCTGACTCATCCCAATAAAAATGTAATTTCTAACCTCCGGAAGACTTAAGCGATAGGGTTGCTGCCAGTTGAGTTTTTTGTGGTACAACCAAACTCTGATTTATATAATAAAATGCGTGAAATATAATTAAATGCGTGTTTTGTTACCCTAAATCATGTTTTAAACCTAAAAAAAATATTTTGGAAAAATTTTGCTGTATTAAATTTTTTATCCACTTATTATTTGGCAAACTTAAGACCGCTGTAGTATTTCGTATGTTTTCCTTAAGATACGGATGTTTTCATTCCAGTCGGAATCCGAAGAAGACGAATAAAAGAAGAAACTGGAATCCATTTTTACTTCTCATTCAATAATTTTAAAAAAATCATTAATTTTAATTTATGTCTTAACAATTTTAAATATGACTTTTGTTTACTATTTTTCCGTGTTGTAAAACGGTTTTGCGCAAAAATTTTACAACCAATTCTATTCATTTCGTATCGAGTAATATCATTAGCAACTAAATCGGTATCGAAATAGTTTTCGATTCGAGTTTTATTTCGATCAAGAATGCCAGAATTAGGCTCCAGGATTCGATGCAAAGCTGATACTTCCGCACATAATGTGAGGCGCGAAATTGTCGTGTAAAGAGATGAGAATAGGTGATGAAGTAAAGATTTTCAACAAAGTTCTTCTTAATACCTGCTTGTGTAATTATATATATTCTTTTCAGAAAGTTCAAAAATATCTGTAAAGAGCGCCCGCTTACTTACCTGTTAAATAGAAAACGCTGGACCAACCAGCTACAGAGAGTAGATAACCGCAAACGGGCATGGTTATAGCTGCACCCAAAGATGAAGCTGCAATAAAGAAGTACGTAAATAAGGTCCTTATTCTCACACAACTTTTAATGTCTCTTACCCATCATGTTAGACATGAATTTCGATCTCTCCATTGGAGGTATCCAAACGGCTGCCAAAGGATGTATGGCCGGCCAGGAAGCACCCAGCATAAATCCTAAAACCACACGCACTATTATGAGAACAACATAACTTAAGTGAGCGGCCAGCGGAGTTATTAAAGTCAATAGACTAGCCCATAACATGGAATGGCCAAATACCCTGCGACCACCAATCAATTCAGCCAAACGACCACCTGGCAACTCTGTTAGGATGTAACCCCAAAAGAAGCACCCAAGTACAAAGTTCTGTTGATAAGAGTTCCATGGGAATTTTTCTTCATCTTTAGCGTTTGTGGCATTTAAACCGCCAGTAGTAGCTGTTGTGTTTATGCCTTCAGAAATTGTGCCATTTTCTGGTTGCACCATTTCAACAATTGCTATGGTAAGATTTACACGCAACGCATAGTTTAGCATAAAGCCGAACATGGTTAATATATTTAGGACTTGGCGACATGATAAGATATCTAAAAGCGAAAGATTAAAAAAGAAGCAAATAAAAATGAATATTTTGTCAAAAAATACAATTTAAAAGCTTAAAAAGTCAAAAACATTTTTTTAAACTTTCAGAATATAAAAGAACATTTCAATATATGTATTTATTTAAATAATATATTTTTGCATTATTATGAATAATAAATTAATAATAAAGTTCAAATTTATAACACGTAGTTGTTTCAATAAAAACATTTCTCAACATTTATCCAACCTTTTACAAAATACAAATGGCTTAACATTATTCGATCAGCTGTTCAGGCTTAGCACTTATTGACTTTAGGCAACAAAAAAATTTTATTACGATAAAATGACAGCAGGTAATCAGCTGTTGACTTGAACGAAACTACTCAACTCTACGTTTCTAAGACAAGTACTCAAAAGCTTATAAATTGCTATGAACACGCCTAATGTCTTGTTTCGAAGATTGCAAAAAACTTTATTTTTAATACGATAATGCCTCTCGCAACAATAAAAAACAGAATAGCAATCATGGTGAAATTCTATATAAGGTGGCCTTGTAGCGACAACAAGTAAAGGAAAGGTTGCTTGTGTTAAGTCGCAGTCCACGTCAAAAATGAAAGCAACAAAATACATTGAAATGTTGCACTCATGCACCATTTCTAACAACGCTCACGCGTACAAACACGACAATGGTGTTTTGTGTTGAGAGGTTGTTCAATGATAGAGCATGTAAACAAAATTGCCTTTGGGCTGATGAGCAATCCGAGGAGTACCAAGAGCTACTTTAAAAACAACGCTATGGTGTGGTTTAAAGCCTGATGGAATGTTATCATCAATGATAACACGGTGACAATAGCATCGTGGTGACGGACTATATGCTTCGTGAAACTTAAGCGCGTGGTCTCGGTGAGCTCTGGTTTCAACAACACGGCCGTGAATCCATGGACTGGCATTTAATTTCATTTTATGCTGCGGTAAATTACGCAAATAAATCGTGCGATATCACGACTAATTTGTCTAGGGATATGTAAAATCTGAAGTTTTCATGAAAGAAACTAGAGCTGTACAAAACAGTTCTTTTGAGTGAGCGCTCTTTTTAGCTCCGCTCACTTTACTGAATTAATTCATTCAGTTCATTCAGTTGTTTCAGTTCATTCAGTAGCTCAGTTGTTTCAGTACTTCAGTTCATTCAATAGCTCAGTTGTTTTTTTTTTTGCTGGCAACTCTATAAATAAAGAGCACTACATCCCTGTATGCATTAGCACATGTGTGTGAATTAATTCATTTTTTTCGTATGAATTTTGACATACAAACTGAAACATCACTGAAAAGAAAGATCTAATGAATCAACTGAAACAACTGAGCTACCCTACAAGAACAGTGCCGGTCATATTACCGGTAAAATGACTGGCACTGATGACCGAATTTCGGTCATCACGTAGAACAAAGTTTCTATCATTTTATTAAGGCCAAACGGAAAAAATGACTAAAACTTTTGTGTACGTGTGATCTTGCATCCCTTTCTAACTTGTGGTATATTATCGCCTGTTAAACATATATTCAAACTACCTACTCTAATGTTTTTGTTCTATATAAATTTTTCTCTAGTGACTTTTATGGTTTCACTGGTGACCGGCCACCCTTTACGGGTATGGTTTCACTGGTGACGGGTATGGTGTCACCGATGACGGGGTTGCTAACAATCCTAACCTAACCAAATTCGATGAAATAAAACGCATTTAATATCATTTCAATTATATTATAGCAAATTTATTATTTATATATACATACAAATATGCTTGTATTATATTTTAACATACACAAAACTTACTGATATTAGTCCATCGACCAAAATAATTAAATAACCCCGTGGCAGACAACAAACCCTAAGAACAAGCCACCAAAACCGCTAGGGTCGTCGCGATTACTATGTATGGAGTATACCCGTACGGAGATATTCAGGTCACGATCACCAAGAGTATACATTGTCAATAGTTTCATTCATCTAAAGATGGATATAAATTTAGTTTTATATCTTGTTTTTTCTTTAAAACTAAACTTACTTGCGCAATGCATTTTGGCTTGGCACATCATTGTGATATAAATCACCGCCCAACAAAATGAAATCGACATCTCCCGTACAGCTAATTCCAACATTTCCTAGAAAGCGAGGAAACTGTCATCAGTTGCAATATAAGAATAAAATATCACCGCAAGTCTTTCAAAAAATAGATTTACCTCTTGTAGTGTCCTTTTCTCCGTATCCCAAATGATCATCAGTGGACATCATAATCCGCAAGGAAATTCACTTTATTTATCACAGGTTATTTTGTGTTATTTATATTATATTTTAAATTTTATTTTATTTTGCTTCAATTTACAATTTTTCTATACAAAATGTTGACAAATTTATTGTCCTACTCTTGCACACTGTATTCTAGCCTGTAAATACCAGCGTTGTCGCTTATACTTCTTTTCTTAATTCCTATATAATGTATTTTTAATACTCCAAAAATCCCTGAATCTCGTGGAACATTTAAAACAACAATTAGAGAAAATTTAAGTTAGTTTTTTTAATTGGTTTATTATATAACTATTTTTGCAACTTCATTGAACTCGTATGTACGTACACAAACATATTGAAAAAGTATATATTTGATCAACTAAAAACAAATCGTAAGAATTTGGGTATGAAAAGTCCAAAAATGGTAACGCTGTTAGGGTAAAACATTTTTGATTGTGTTAGTGAAAATGTTTTTGTGTGTATTAGTTTCAGTCATTCATTTCTTGTAGGGTAAAAACGCTCAATTGAATGAAAGATTCAATTGAATTAATTCATTCAGGAGCCGTACAGCTCTAAAAGAAACCAGCTACGGCTGACGCTTTGCAAGCCAACATTAATCGTCTTATTCACGAGATACCAGTCGCTATGCTCAAAGAAGTCGCCTAAAACATCATTTGCTCAATATATGTAATTTTCAAATAGCACAGACACAAATTGTTCTTTTAAACGATAATAAAGATTTTAAGCTCACTTTAATATTTATGTTCTTTATTCTGCATTATAAATCGAACCTCAAGGTGAATCACCCGACATATAGCGGTGGTTCAAAGTGGAAACAACTTTCGGCAGTAGGAAGACATTGTAACGGCCAAATCACAACCCTCCAAAAATAAAGTTTCGAAATAAAAAAGTCAAATCAATGGCGGAAAAATTTATTTTATATTCTGACGGTGTGGTTTGTGCCGTACTTTTATTGGCTCTGCGGAAACTATTTTTAGTTAGCCGCGAAAGCTCATGCAACCACTGTAACAGTGTCGTCAACATCATATGCAGCAACATTTTGATTCCACTGCAGAGTCAGGTGAGTTAACTTGCAATCTCACTTCCCTTACATCCGAAGAAATATTCCAAAGCCATAAAGAAAAATGATTGTTGAGTTAAAATAATTTCCTTTTTCTTTTTATAAAATAAATTTTATGCGTTAAAACAAATTCGTATAAAAAGCCCTTTTGACTCTTTTCTCTTCGTTAATCACAGTTATTCGATATTCGTAATTAATCGCATTTCGCAAACCCTAATTCACATGCGGCTATATCGCAGTCAGATGATAAATTCTTAAAGTCGTTTGGACAATGAAGAAGTAAATTTTTATTGAAATATTTTTCCATGTCGTCATTTTTCAAAAAGTCGTGTTCAAAAGTCGTTGACCTTATTGGAGTTTTAATTTATTAACTGGCTTATTTACACCCATACGCCTGTAGAACATTTTCCTTTTGGGATCATGAGTTATTTAATACTTCTTAGTAAAGATGCAAAACTTACTGCAATTTTATAAGTATAATACTGATATTTGCAAACACAAAAAATAAAATAAAAAATAACAACAACATCTTAATTTATGTATTTTTAATTGTTTATTTAATACTCAATCAATTAAAATTCTTTCAAATATCATATATGACTGGAACAAGTGCGGTTTTAAGTAGCTTTTTTATGTGTTAATTAATCTCTCTATTTCAATTAAAATTTATTGTGGCTTCAACAGCAAAAACTCATTGTAAATCGAAAATGGCAAAAGTCCCGCTCTGAGTCGGTTACGAAAATTCAATGAACAGATGTCACAAGCACAACCAGACTAATTTCATTAAAATCGATGAGCAAATTTTGATAATGATTCACAATTAAGTCACAACTCTTCAGTTACAAATAGCACAAATGCAAGATTTTTGTAGAGCCCCATATTTCTAAAACATGCGCCCATCAAATTCCCACTGCTAGTAATTTGTTTCAACACGCGAGTGTAGCATTACACTTGGAGAAATATTTACTTAAGAACTAGCTCTTATTTACATTGCGGATAGTTGAGCAAAAAAGGGTGAGAATAGATGGGTGAATTGCTCGAAAGTGTTGCTGTATTTGGCCATTGCAAGTCCTTGATTCAGTAGCAGCAGACCTGATACGGAGCGATAGTGCAACATGATAGCGTTTGGAGTTTCCCAATCTTTTTCTTCGCAACCACTAATCCAGGTGAATCAGATACACAAATACTGAATGGACAGCAGGAACCAATGAATGATACATTAGGCGACAGCAAATATATACATACATTTTCTTCTCTTGAGCTGTTTGTTTTGAAGATTGTTTCGTCTATAATTTAACAAGCAAAACTGCCGCAATTTGTGTGAAGAGCAGACAGAAGTGTTGCAGGACCAATGTCAATGTATTCCAAAAATAAAATGTTTGTTGTGGATTATGGGGCCGTGACATTATTGGACTGCACTGTTTCAAGGACGACAAAGGATGAAAATTTCTGTAAATAGCGATGATTTAAATTTGTATGCTCAAAATGGAAGAGCTGGATTTGGCTGACCTGCAACAAAACGGTGCCGTATATCATACAATACGCGAATAATAACCCGATTGTGAGGTGATTTCAGTGAACAGTTTATTTTACGTTTGCGGCCGGTCAATTGCCTGTTTAGATCCTGCGATTTAAAGCCTTAAGACTTTTTATGGGATTATGTTAAGGCTTATGTTGCTTTTGGGGATAAGCCCATAACGGTTCATGCACTGGAAGGCAATTAAATAATTTACTTTTGAGATACCGGCTGATATGTTGGAAAGACTATTCGAAAATGGACCCAAGGTGTGAACCGTTTGAGTTGTATCAGCGGTCAACATTCAAATGAGATAATCTAGAGACCATTCTATCGACTCAAATAAAGATTTCATTCAGTTCTTTACATTTGATGTGCTTTTTAATCAACCCCGAAAACTCTTAAGAAGCACTTGTTATTTATGAAAGTCAGCATTTTTTATCGGGGGCGCTGGTGATCTCGAGTGAAATGTTGCTCGCACTCTCATCTAGTAATCGTAATGCTTTTCAAATAAAATGTAATTTCTATCTACATTTTCTAGTTCTGTTATCCGATTCTAGGCAAATCTATTTGTTTGTTTAAGCTCATAACCATAAGCTAAAACCCAAATCCACTTGATTTCTACGGTTACGTCAAGTATAATTGCATACAGTGTTACACATAAGAAGTGCAATGCCATTTATGGTAATGGCATTATGGTTATGTCACGTGTGATTTGAGCTCAAGTGTCGCACAGAAAAATATAAAAGCCTGCTTTACTTCTCTCTTACGGATGGAAGAGGATAAGCTGGTTTTCGCTTTAGCCAATTGAGGCCAAAATTGTCATTTTAGTGTTAGATTTAGCACTTTTGATTTCCATTTAACACGAAGAATTTAACGAAAGCGCTAATCTCGTCTTCCCACTGAACATTTTTTTTGGTAGTTTCATGGCTCATGGCATGCAATTTTCCAATGATGCATCAGCCACCGTTCCGAAGATTGAAAAGACCAATGAAAAAACGATATTTTGCGACGATTGGAGAGAGACATACCAAAAAATACTCCGAGGATTGGGAAAAAAAAACTGGCACAACTGTACTTTATTTGAGGGGAGCTACTTTTTTTTCAGACTCCGTTTGTATGATAGCAAATGCTTGATATCTTCAAGGTTTGAAATGTTACAAATTTTTTTTATTAATTATATTAATGAAACATAAAAAAATTTACTGAACTTCAATGGAAAGAGCAAATAAAATTAATTGATTTCAATTTGCTTCATAAGATCAACATGTCGAAAAATTTCAAGTCATTCATACAACAGTTATAATTACAATTGGGTGGAACTGATTTTTCTAAGTTATGTTTTCTTATTTATGTATGTATGTTACACTGAATTCGGTATATATATATATATATATATATATATATATATATATATATATACATATATATTTATATATATATATATATATATATATATATACATATATATTTATATATATATATATATATATATATATATTTATATATATGTATACATATATATATATATATATATATATATATATATATATATTTATATATATGTATACATATATATATATATATATATATATATATATATGTATATATACATATATATATATATATATATATATATATATACATATATATATATATATATATATATATACATATGTATACATATACATATACATATACATATACATATACATATACATATACATATACATATACATATACATATACATATACATATACATATACATATACATATACATATACATATACATATACATATACATATACATATACATATACATATACATATACATATACATATACATATACATATACATATACATATACATATACATATACATATACATATACATATACATATACATATACATATACATATACATATACATATACATATACATATACATATACATATACATATACATATACATATACATATACATATACATATACATACATATGTATACACATATTATTTTTTATTTTGTAAAATGAGCGAATGATTTTTCATACTACATACATAAAAAATTTCTAAGTTTTCCAGTTGATACAGAAATTTGTGTATTTATCATTTTTTTAATTTGTTCATCATACAAAATTTTACATACAAAATTGATTTCGTATTCGCAAATATTGTTTTAGATACTCGTATTCGCATTCTGATATATGAAAAATCTACATTCGGCACAATCACAATGCTGTCGTGCTCAAAAAGTTTATTAAAAAAACTTGTAAAACTGGCAAATTGACAAAAATAAAAAACTGTTTAAGACAACAATAGTAACATTTATCAGTTTTTTTTTTTTTTTTGGTAATTTCGATCAAAAGTTGTTTTAATTTTCTTATTCTAGTTCTCTAAAAATGTGCCTCTAGATTCTCAAACACACACGTACATAATATGTATGTACACATGTATGTATGTGTTTATTTTAGCCGAAAAAATTTGACAGCACCGTTTTTTGTGACATTTGATATGACTTTTTTCGTTTTGCCTTGTCATTTCAGCATAAACAAATTCAAAAGGAATATGACTCCCATCGAGCAATAAATTTTAAGTGAATTAAACAACAGAATCGGTGGACAAGTCTTAGCGATCAAATATAAGACAAGTCGAAGAGTTTATAAGAGTCCATAACAAGGGAATAATTATTTGACAATTCATTTTCTGAAATGTACCTGTTAACACACCATCGCGTTAGTGCAGTTTCATTGTATTAGATTATTTTGCTGTAAAAATTTTCTCATTTCGCAATATCACATTCAAAACTATTTGAATATATTTGTGTTTTATATAAAATATAAAAAACACTTAATAATGACTTCAAGTGGGAAAAGATTTTGCATTTCTTGCCTTTGGATCCAAAATGCGATAACTTTTTACACTTCAATTTAATTTTAATCGTGCTGATTCTTTGATGATTTTTTGTTTGCTTCTTGTGATGTGACATACAATTTTAAAAAAATTCATCATTTTATGTCATATTTGACGGCAAAAGCGGTGGGTTTTTTAAATTTATAGTTGTCTTGAAGAAAAAAATATTTCAAGGTCAAAATATACACACCATTAACATACATATATTGCAGATTCAGTAGTACTAAGGAATTAATTCTTTAACAGCTACGATCAATACCTTTTAGGGTACGTTGGTTTCATTAAAGGGGTCCATATTATATGCGAACGAGTCAATGGAATCTTTTGTTTTACTTAATATAAAAAGCTATACGACAATAAATAAAGACAACCAAACCAATCAGTGTTCAATGAAAACTATATTTCATATTTGAAAACATGCAGCTAAAAATGAATATGAAAAATATGATATAAATTACAATTTAGTAGAAAATTAGTTACAGTTTACAGGGGATCGCCTTTAATATAATAACTATTTAATATTTAAACTATTTCAAAAGCAACATGTTGCAAGTGCAACATTTTCACAGTTGATTGATAAAAGTTTCTGCAGTTTTCACTCATATATGGGCTATGGACTCAAAGAGCTTTAAAGTTGTATACAAAAATAAAAAAACGGCATGTGTTGGGACTTGGATTTATTTCACAAAGGCCTGACAATTTCAATTGATAAATATCAAAAAAAACATTGCAGGATAAAACACTTATTTAAAAATATAAAACAACTGTTGTTGGATAGAACTGAGAAAAAACAGCGAATACATAAAGTTTAAATTCCAATTTCGAAATCACTCTTTTCAACATCTGCTTCAACATGAGGGTGTGTTCCATGTCAGACACAGAAAAACGAATTGCTTTAATTAAAATATATTTCAAGATACCTATTAATGCGGAATAGAAAGAATATATAGTAATTTCCTATTTTTATGAATTCAAATTGCATAAATGAGAACAACAACATCAACAAAGCAAAATAAAAATAAAATAATTGAATGCAAATTTAATGGCGAATTTCAATATTCATAATAAATTTAAAGTTTACGAAAACGGAAATTGTACACACACACTTAAATACATACAATGGACAATTTCTACACATGCACATCTGTGTTAATGTGTACATGTATGTATGAAATTAAATCTGTGATCACGATTTACGTATCTACAACATATTTAATTATATACACTATCATGTTGCAAACATGGATTACATATTTCCTAAAAATGTTTTGTCAGGTTTGAAATTGTATACAGTCATGTATGTAAGTTTATTCATATAATATTCACACACACACACACACACACACACATATTTAGAGACATTAGACTGGTCATTAAACGTAAAATTGTTAATGCCGCAATTTCGATGGTTTTATGATAGAAAAACAAGAGTCTATCATTAACAAACAACTGCCTAGTGATGGAAAACAGAAATTATTAATCGATTAATTAGTCTTATTGATTGATCAAGTTTTCGTAACAAAGCAAACTAGTTGAATATAAACATAATTTTACAACCCAACACGAGTTCATATCGTGACGGTGAATGACGAGCACTACCGGACCATTCTGACTGACATTTTTTACAAAACTTAATCAGCTAAAAATCAACAATATTTGGCGCAACCTGTCATGCAGCGCAATTAATAATAAATTTATTGCAAAATCAATTTTTATTTCCAAAGATGTAGCTTGATCCTCACTAGCCCCACGTTAGAGCGTTTTAAAAAATATTTTCAATTCAATATGGTTTTTGACACATTTTGGAGTTGACGCTGAAAGTCATCGCTGCAACTTCCCATCAAGTTTAACCTCAAGGCTATCGTAACGTGGTTTGTTATGGTGTTCTATGCTTTTGAGCTCTTCGAGCTAAAGCGGAATCACTTAATTTTAGACCTGCTATAACTTTTCAATAAATCGACCGAATTCTACGTCATAAGCGGCGATTGATATTATTCTGGATATATTTTAAATCAGGTTTTTGAAATGTTTTCTTTTCCATATCTCACGACCAGATTGTGCAATTTCGGTTCGCTGCGATTACTTTGTGGAACTCTTCGGAAAAGCCGATAAAAAGTTATTAAAAAACCCCTTTTTAAAAATATATTCTTTTTTAATTTCTTTTGAAGTTTTTCGAATTTTGCTGCTTGGAACTCGTTCCAATTTACAGAAAATCTAAGTTCAGCAGAATTCTTAAGAACGTCACTAGTTTGGTTCGATTCGGTCAAGACGTTTAAAGTAAAAGAGAACACACAGGCCTATTGACAGACACTCAGAAGTAGTCAGAGAAGCTTCCAGCTTACAAACGGTTTGCGTATTGCCAGATCGTTATGAAATATTAAAGTGTAAACAACAACGTTTTCTTTTCTCTGAAAATGATAAGCTGGTTAATTCGCATCTTCTAGTTATACCCTTCACAAACAAATGAAAGGTTAGATATAGGTTTATCATTCCATGTGTAATTTCTTAGATATTAATATGAAGCCCCATAAA
This sequence comes from Linnaemya vulpina, assembly GCA_963675445.1. Classification (NCBI taxonomy): domain Eukaryota; kingdom Metazoa; phylum Arthropoda; class Insecta; order Diptera; family Tachinidae; genus Linnaemya; species Linnaemya vulpina. The sequence goes on from OY776276.1 coordinate 26,087,354, forward strand.
GTATATATATATATATATATATATATATATATTCTAGATTCTTATGAATAGAGATGATGATTGCGCTACATTCGCCTGTACGTATTTCTTTACGTGAAATCGGGTTTTCCAAGCCCTCAGAAGAGCTAGAGACTTCCTTCTTGGACTTAAATAGAGTGGCATTGAAAGTCAGAAAAACCCGATATACGGTTCCAGAGCTGGGAAGGTTACACCTATTTCTCGGTGTAAAATTAACACCAACAAGCCATTATTTTTTTGTTTGTTCATAAATTGAACCTTTTTCGCACTTTAGGAAGCCTCAATTGTTTATTAAAAACTAAAAAATATAAAAACAATTTTTCCAAGGATTTGAAATTAAAGTTTTTTTTTCACATTCAATATTTTGTAGTACATGTAATAACTAAAATGTTTAAAATTTTTAAGTTTTTTTAAATAAAACCGCTTTATACATCATGAAGATTTGCATTGGTAAAACATATTTAAAAAATTAAAATTTCGTGTCTAGAGGTAGAATATATATTTATTTTTCATTCATAAAAGTAACCAAAAAGGCTAACTGACGTTGTTTTTTTCTAAATAAAACTATTTTATAACTTAGGAAGAACAAAATTGGTTCTGAAAAATATATGTAACGCCAGACGTACGGTGAAAGGTTTATAAGATTCGGCATAGCTGAATATAGCACTTTTATTTGTTTTCTCTGCGGTAGTTACGTCAGCTTCAATGTGAGTTTACTGCGTTACAATGTTGCATGTGGCTGGTCTTTCATTGCGAACTACTGGGTTGTGATAACGTCACACGAGCGTCCTCAAAGTACGTATTGATCGTGCCAGAAGCGTCAAAAAAATACTTAGACGAATTAGTGAGTTCGGCTTAGATGATTTGGTGTAGCATTTTTTCTCTCATATAGATTATTATTTTATATAAATTTTTCGGGTCATATGACTGTCATACCACAATTCCATGTCTAGTCATGCGTGCAGATCATACCATCGTATAGGATAATGAATCACGGTTACTGAAAATGCATGATCTAAAAGATTTGATGCGATACTTCTTTTATTTAAGTTTTATTGCGCTCTCCAAATTTATTAATTCTTGAAGATTTTCTCTTTCAAACTGGAAACGTTGCTAATTTTGCAAGTTAAAATTAGTTTTTTATCATTTTTAATAACTACCCAGAAATTAGCAACAATATAATATGTTAATATATTTTATTCAGGAGTTTTAGACATGTGAACATGAAACTCATTTCATTTAGGAGTACCATGTTAATTGCACAACTTGAGCTGCTAATTATTTAACAAAGAATTAATATGATAATAGTAGACAGCACTCAAACTCTTAACGAAATTGTATAACTTTAAAAACATTCAAGGGATTGGCACAAAAGCTTCACAAATAGTATATCTGCAGAGGTTTCGGCTGTTTTTCACTTTTCCGTCAAATAAAATATATGCTTCAATCAAAAAACAAAGAACACATTACAGCATTTTGTGCTGTCACAAGCAAACACACTTGTGACAACATTTCTCATTTTCACATAATTCCTTATGTGACATTTATCGCCTTCCAAATGGTAAATTTCTAAATGCAGCAATAAATGCGCTATCACAACATGTTATAGTGAGCTCGCAGCTTTATTCGCGATAATAGCATTTCTGTTATACGGTAATTTGAGGCAGTATAACAGCTTTCAAGTGAGAAAACATTTCAGGCATTTGCCTGAAGTCACAACATGCACGAAGTCAATCGTATTGCTCTTATACCCTATTCAGACATAGGATTTCTGTATCATATTATGCTCTAAACACATAGACGACAGCAGACAGCAAGCAGCAATATGTCAAAAATAAAATGCATGTGTTTAAATGAAAACGATTATTTTGACGGCAGCACAGCAGCAGGACTGCACAACAGCATTTTCTGCTGCTGCCAACTTAGGCTATTTTCTATTTTGACGGGCAGCAATAAGCAAATATAGAGTTGCCATTATATATATAAATTGGACAAATTAGAACAAAAACTTTATTTCTTAATATTAAACATAAAAGAACATTACAAAAATACAATAAAGAAATAAATGTATATGTTTTTATAGTTTTTTGTGATATTATTACAGTTTTTATCAATAACTTTAATATTATTCATTATAAAATATAAATGCGGCATCCCTAAAATTTGTATTGCTAAAATACACAGCTGTTCATTTTTAATTCCATAATTTTTTATATTTATATTATAATGATTATTATGTTGTTGCTGTCTTCAAAATAATTATGAAGCTGACTTCAGAGCAGCATTTGAAGTTGGCAGCATTTGAAGCCGTGAAGTTGTGAAGTCTGCTGTCGTCTAAGTGTTTAGAGCTTTAGAATGCGATACGATTACTATGTGTGTGTCAACCTATATTACAATCACAAGCTGGTTTATGTCTGGGGTGTATACTACGAAACAATTCGTAGCATAAATGTAGTATGTTGTCTGTAGCTGTGTTCAATGAACATTGGGGAAACCCAGTTACAAAATTGATTGTCATTTCTGACAGTATTGACAGTTATAAATTATTAAAAATATTTTAAAACATCTACAACAATTTCTGCAACGGTCGATCGCCAACACCAAATAAACTGGCAACAGTTCTGTACTCTGATGAAGATCCTAACGAGTATAAGGCTATGCAATTTAATTCGATCGGACTTTTCGGTTGGGCTCCACAAGGGTTGGAGTGGGACCATACACCGAAAAACACAAAAGTACCGTTATCTAAAAAACGGTACTTAAGAAACAAAAATTACAGCGTTTTTCGTGTTCAGGAGCTCCCAATTAACTTATCTAGGCATGTGCCGTTCTTGGTATTTTTTGCTGTAAACCAGTGTAATTAATGCGTAAAACACATTTTCTTTTTTCGCATAAAATATGCAATTTTTCGTTATGCTTAAAACTTTTTGATTTTCCATTTTTTCTGACGTAAATATAAAAACAAAAATACTAGTATATGTATTAGATGTCTGTCATGCCAATTTCACTAATTTTCATATCCCCCTTTCGTGGGAATTGTGCGGGGAGCTCACGGAATTCAAAATGGTTCGTGTGTCTTGCTCCTAGTTGTTATCATTTCATTGTGACTGCCATTTAAATCCAAAAAATAGAAGTAAAATATTGGAAATTAATGCAACGACCTTTTTTAAAGCAAGCAACAAGCACAATTAACAATTGTTTTTCAAGCCAATTTCAACAGAGAATATAAAAACCGTTTTTTATATATTCTGGTTGCATTCTTTTTGATGACTGAGCGAATAGAAAATGCAGAAATTGTTGGTTGCAGTTGTGCGGGGCAAAATACGCTGCAAAATGTGTGAGTGGTGCTTAAAACGTTTATGAGTAAGAAATAAGGGGCATACTCACGTATGCAAAACCTCATGGATATAATGCATTTTAATATTATTTAAGGCTTGCAAGGCTGACTTTTATAACAAGATTTATTTCAAAACATTTCATTCCTTTATGGCTCTGCAGAAGTTTCGTTTTTCACAAAAATATTTGCAATAAAATTAGTTATTATAAGAACAAAATGAAAACTTAATATTCGTTAAGGTACAATATTGATCATCCAGAATATTTTAATAATTTTAAGAAAAAAAGACATCAAATATTGAGCAAAAATCCCAGTCCTGGTGTTTTAGGTACTTAAATCTGTTAAATACACTTTAAACTTAAAATCTAAGTGATACATGATTTTTTTCCCCCCTTTGCTAGAAACATTCGATAGAACGTTTTTTAATTTTATTTGTTGTACAATGCCTTTTGCTTACTGAGGACCAACGCGTACAAAATATAATATCTATCCCAAAACACAACTTGGATTTTTTACGAGGGTTAAACGATGTTAAATGTAGAAACTGGATTTTCTTCTTTTTTAGGACTTGATTTATAAAATTAATGTCTTTTGCTTTTTGCGTTCAGCTAAATTAATACCAACGAATTAAACATATTTGTCGATTATTAATACTTTAAAATATTTTTATTCTCAATAATATTCTGCACTAAAAATTGCATATTTTTTTTTTAATTTTTCTTGAAGACATGAAGCATGACATTTTATTTTGACCAAGAATTATTACAAAACAAAACCACAGAAATTCGACGCATACTCGAATTTATTTCAAGTTTTGCGGTGCTTTGAATTTTATACGGGTTTATATGTAAGCAAGTCATTAAGAGCAACTTGCTGATGTGTCTTATCAATGGGCAACTGAGTTTATAAATAACATAAAAGCAATAGAAATGAACGAGGATTCATTTACTTATGTTAACTAAAAATTAAATATTTTTATTGTAAAATATTCAAAGACAAAATGTTAGATCGATTTTGAAATACAGAGTGAACGATGTTAACGTATCCGGACTAATTTTACTTATTGAAGGAATATTCCAGTTGAAGAAAAATACTTTTAAAATTTTTTATAATATATTTAAAATTTTTTTTCCCGAAATAATTTGCATTTTACGCTTTAATTTTTTTTGTTATGATTAATTCTTATCATATTTCCTTTATTTTATAGTTTTTTTTTTTGTAGAAATATTTTCTACTTTGTTTTTCAAATATCAAATTTCATATTTAAAAATATTTACATATTTTAGAATAAACTAAAATATTTTTGTTATTAACTTTTTCTTTAATGAACAACGGTTTGCGTAACAAAGTCACTCATATCCCGAACATTGCAAAAATTCACAATTATTTTGCCTAAAAAGAAAAATTTTCTAAAAAATATCGGACAATAACAATTATTTCGGACAAAACTAAATGATAATCAGACTATGAGAAATGATTCTGGCAAAAAAGTAAAATCAGTTTAATTAATTTTGACAAAATGGTATTTGAAAAATATTTCTGGCAAAAGTTTTTAAATCAGACAATAACAGTTATTTCTGGCAAAAGAAAGTGATAAGAATATGAATGAAATATATTTCCGACCAAAACATAAATGACAAAAAACGTTTGGAAGTCATGATATTAAAAACATTTCTGAGAGAAAAAACCAGATAATAACAATTCTTTTCTGAAGAAAATATATCGTTGTAAATGTCGTAATTATTATGGACCCTGATTAGGTCATAACATATATTTCTGACACATCATATAATAACAATTATTTTTTTTATTAGAAAACCCTTCACCAAATGCTTTAATTAAAGAAAAAGTCTTGATATTTTTATTTGATTCATCAACAGGTTGATTTTACCACAATTATTGTAAAGAAGTTAAATAAATTTCCCTGTTACTTCATAATCTTTTACAAACTATTAATTTACAACACCAAAATTCTTGAAGCTGTTGTAGACTAAGTATTTACATACAAACATGCACATTTACGTAATTGAAATTCAATTTTTAGAGTGATTTTTCAAGTTTGGAGGTTTTATTGTTTTCATTACAACTTCATTATACACCTTTTTTCTTTTATGTATATTTAAGGTCATTTCATTCGAATTACTCATAATACACTTCTAAATAAATATAATTACGTTTACACGATTATGCACACTTCCGTCTCTCAATTGAATCATTGTTAGTTGAAAACTATAATTAATTCCTAATATAAAGAAAAACAAACAAAAACGGAAATGTTTGCTGTTGCGCATTCTGTCTACATTGTTTTTATATTCAAAGACTTTAATTAAAAACTTAATTCAAACAATAGACTGTTTGTAAATTAATAGCCAACTTAAATTCTTAATTTCATTATGCCTGGTTTTTGAACATAAAACAGTGATTCATTGTGATAAGAAATAAATAAATAGTTCTTATTTGTATTATGTTTCCATTAAATTTTTTATTTAAAAATAATATGAATTTTATGAACAGTAGTCGCACTGCAAAGTCTATCAATTAATCGTTATTTAATTGATAATAATAAGCTGTTGCGCAGAAATTTGTGGAACAAGTTTGGTTTACTTTAGCAAAATCTGAGAACAGCTTGCAGGATTTCTTTGAGCAACATTTTGTAAATTCTGCAGTTGAACTACATACCCGTTCAGTATGTAAATATGTATGTATATACGAGCATATACATAACACACACTTGAGTAGGTTTGTGTGTATTTAGCAAGTTGGGCGAAAAGAAATTATTCGAAATTAATTTTGTGTGGCTGAACTGTAAGTAGTACGTCAGAATTTATATACACGTTGACTGTGGTGCAAACATGAGAGGACATGTTTACGAACTTAAGCATATTAAAAATCAATTTACAATGAAAATCAATTTAGTTCGAAATAATCAAATTAAATAAACACAAATTAAACTGTATAGTGGCTGGAACTTTGTCATGTTTACTTTACTTTGTCATATAGTTAGTGGAATTTGTAAAACAAATTCAATATACAATTAGAAGACAATAAATCAAAAACATATTTACGTACGTGTGTGTATATTTGCTTATACTTAAGTGTTATCAGTGTAAAACACGTACAATAAAAATAATAATATTCTAACGACTGGCAGAGAAAGGGGTCAAAATTATTTACACGTGTATTGCTGTTTTGAAAACTCAACTCTATTTCTTTTTTAAAGGGAAATAATTTGCTTTTATTTTGTTTTATAATGGTACTACAGACAAGGAACATTTTTGCGGAATAATTTAACCTCCTTAACTCTTTACTGTATGGATTTTTTGCTCCTTTTATAATCGGATATATCATATCAATATGTCCTCAAATATTATTGCGCTGCAATTTATCGGAATTGTGTACTAATTTTATATAATAGTTGTTTGATAAAGATTTATAAATGTGTAAATACATATGTGTGTGTGTGTGTGTGTGTGTGTGTAAAATCATTTTATCATACGAACAACGATATTCAACGCGAATAAGCATTCGGGGTATTCACACACTGTAAACAGTTTAAGCCATGGTGATATTTTATATAAGATGTCATCACCACGCCAGATGACAGTTTTTTTCTCACACATTGTTTCGCTAAATTGGTGTCAAGTTCTTGTGTACTGCAAGCCCTCGATCACGTATAGCGTTGCTTGCAATTGTTTATGTCAGCAGCGCTGCAATGTTGCTACAATCTTTGACGTGGACCATGGCATTACGCAATCAACAATTGATTTGTTATGCTTTATTTGTTAGCGTAACGAGGCCAGCTTACGATTCCATCATGGTTTAAAAAAATTTTTGTTGTGGTGCACTTAATGAAAGTCATAAGATAATAACACTTTTTGAGGTAGTTTTCGTTTGCTGTAAAACAGCTGTAGATATCTGATTGGAATGGATGACACACTTTAGGCGATAGGCTGTTACCCGATTAAAATATTATTCCAATTAACAAATTTTTGTTGCTAAAATTATATAAATGGCAGCCAGTGAACATTTTTCAACTTTATTCAGCTCATATGTACGATCGCAGCAGCTGTTTTTGTTTATACATACAAATTTATTTAGAGAATCTTATGAGGCAAAAGTCAAAATGAAATACAGTCAAATCCCGATAATTCGTACCCCGATATATCGTAATTCCCGATAATTCGTAATAAACAGTCGGTCCCTTGAAAAAATCTCGTTAATTCGTAAAATATCTATACATTTTGGTCCCCTCGCTAATTCGTAATTTTTTCAAATATGTAAAACCTTCTTTACCTCTTATAAATCGTAATATTTTTCTTACTACCACTTATAATTCGTAATAAAAAGCAATAGAAACATGGAAAGAATGATTTTTTGTTTGTGCCTGTGTTTATTTTCTTAAGATAAGTTTGTTACATGAATAACAAAGAAAAATGTCAAAGCGCACGCGCAAAACTCTGTCGGTGTTACAAAAACCACAAATTTTTGCTGGCATTGACAATGGAGAGAAAAAAAATTGACATTGCTAAGCGATTTAAAATTTCTCCATTAGCTCTTACTTCAATCCTTCAAAAAAGAGAATTTATTTAGCAGTAAGCTAAAGCGGGAAAAACTACCGGAATATCCAGAGCTTGAAAAGTCTTTAGTTTTATGGTTTACACAATGCCGGCAGTCTAACATTCTATCGGAAAAAAAGTTATAAAAAGCCATTATATGCAAAAAAGTTAAAAATTTATCGTTTTAGTAAATAAACTGAAAAACCCCGTTAACTCGCATTCATTTTGTTTTAACCTCGTTAAATCGAAACCCCGCTACATCGAAAACCCCTATAATTCGTAAGAAATGGTCGGTCCCTTGCGATTACGAATTATCGGGAGTCCACTGTAGTTAGATTTTAAAAATGTTTTTTTCTTGATAGCATCTTATGCATTATTTTTTTTATCAGCTTGAAATGGCACAAAATATTATGACGACTCTGCATTAGTAAAATATCAGTTTATTAAAATTATCGTCTGTAATATTCTTCGAATTTAATTATGCTGACATACTTTTGTCAAAGTTGTGTACCAAATATAATTTTAGACCTAAAAACTGAAAACTTATTTATATTGAATTTGCTGATGTTATGAATTTCTATACTCTCACAAAATATTTTCCAACCACTAATAATTCCATGGTTATCTTGGAGCGTCTTGTGTGGTGCACAATGTGTTTAAGCCAAATACTCAAATCGTTCTTACAAGCAACCAAGGCATTAGGTGTTGCTTTGATGTGAAGAAATATCTATCTTCTGTTGTGGTTGTGGTGGTGTTGCGGTTTGGTGCTGCACTTGTTCTTTTGTTTTTTTCTTCATTCTGCGGTACATAATTTTTATTTGTGTTTTGATGAGAACACAATATTTTAAAGCTCGCTTTTACTTGAAAATATATTGTTTCGTGGCTGGGGTGCCCCGACCACAACATTTTTTTTTTATACGGCAGAGAATCAGTGTGGCCATGTCCAAAAATATTTTACAGCTCAATCGGTTTTAAAATAATGCTAAAGAGAATCGTAAACTGCCAAAAAATTATGCTAAGACTTTGATGGTATTATTTTTGTTACTTTAGTTAATATATTTTTTATTTTCATAATTCCTCCAACAAACTGATTAAAAAGTAACATAATATATATTGAAGTATGTGTACATTCATAAAAAGCGTGTTTTAACAAAAGGTATCATTAAATTCAATATCCCATTTAATTATTTTAAATTGACAAAAAATTCAAAGTAACCTCAACCATAACTGGCTAATAATTACTGTTTCAATACAATTGATGTAACACATTTTATAATAAATTTAAATTATGAATTAAGTTTGTCATCGAACGAATATTCTTTAGCTTCTGGAGATTCGTTCGATATATCATTATAAAATATATTTTTAACAACAATATTCACAAATATTTTTAAGCTTAAGGTGTGTTTATTTAAAAAAAAATTAACACTAAATTATTATTTATATATTTTATTATTAATTATATATTATTATTATTATTATTGTTCATATGTCTTAAATGTATTTAAATTTCATTTTACTCTTTTTGTATTTTGTTGACAAATAATTTTCATAGTTTTCAAATAAAATAAGGAGTGACGAAATATTGAAAAAAATTAATTATAGTTTTTAAAAATAAAGAGACCTTAATGAAAAAGAGGTGAAAAAACAGAAGAATTATAAATTCTTATCATAGATTTTAATGAGATCATTCGTTATTTTAAAATTTTCGCAACATGTACTCATTCTTTTCTAACCACACCTAATAAAGCATCGAATTCATAGTGTTTAACATCACTCTATTTCGAATTTTCGTTTTTGTGAGGTTCATGCCACTAAAATGCTAAATGACAGAACCAGGAACTCATTGCAAAAGTGGCTAATTCACTAAAGGGATTTTCATTCAGTGCATTTTTATATTCATATACATTTAGCAAAAAGTCAACTGTTGAATTCTTATTTAACCATTCATATGAATTAAGTTCTGCCACTGATGTTTCAAAGCTGCAATATCTTCTACAAGTTTTGTAATTTCTCCTATAGGTTTTGAAATTAAAATTGAAAGAAAAAAGAGAATTTTGAATAAATTAATATTTTGAATAAAATAAAGATGCTAAAAAATGCTAAAATGGCCACACTGCAGAAAATACACAATTAAGTTTGTCAATTAAAGATTTGGCAAAATATTACAAACAAATTACTTTCACTAACAACACCATTGCCAATAGTCGCGACGTGGTGAGCCAGGTTTAATTCTCCGGTACACCCAGGAATTTCTTGGATGAAGTGAGTTTTTGTAACGCACGTTAGCAATCATTTCGTTACGTTAGAGGAATTGTTACTTTGTATTCAATTAATAAATAAATTTTTCAAAATGTAAATATTCACACAAGCAATTGTGGGAACAATTTCATTTCAAATTGCAATTGTTTTGGTAAAACTTTTTTTATATGTCTGTTATTTCGCTTAAAAAGAAATTTAAATATTTGTGATTTACTAAGGGAACATATTGACCACAATTGATTTCATGAACAACAGAAATTCCCCTTTTTATTCATTAATCGTTGGAATAGAAGATTAAAACTATTAGATCATTTATTGTTTTCAATTTGGTTGTACTCTAAAATTGTTTTTAATTAAACAAAGAAACTAAAGCAAAAACAGGCAAGTGAAAAAAATTGTATTACGCCTTGAAAAAAATGTTGTATAAAATATAAATTAAACATCGTTTATTTATTTACTGAATCCAATACACACACACGAACAATAAAAAATGCACAAGTGATCTCTATGAATTCCTACTAATTCAAAGATTAAATTGGAAATATCAAGATAAAATTGATTAATATTGTTGTTGCTATCAAACCGGTTGGCATTGTTCATTGTCTCGATGTAGACAGAATTTGAAAACAAAATCTCAAATACAAAATAACCGAAACAAAGTGCACGTTGTGGTGTAGAAAATTGCAAAAAATAGCACAGTGCTACTCAAAAAAAAAAAAGAAAAGGAATGAACAATAGGTAACCGTAATGTCACCTGTTTTATTTCCATTTTCTTGTAATCCGTGTGAAAATTTTGGACAGATTCTACTGACTTAGGCGCCATAATTTGTGCTATACCGATTATATTTTACCCTCTCGCCTTTGCAGAAGAATGGTCCGATGAAGCTCACCTTTATTTAAATGGATGCGTCGATAAACAAAACTGCCGTATTTCGAATGACGATACTCCTCAAGTTTAAGTTGAGACACCGTTGCAGTCAAAAAAACTCACTCTTTGGTGATGGTTTATAAGCTCAAGTCCATAATTCTTTAAAAACGATGCTGGTCACAATGTAACTGTCAGTGGTGACCGCTATGCCATGATTGCTGACTTTTTCGTTCACCAATTGAACAACCACGATGTGTGACATGCTGCGCCAAGATGGCGCAGCTCGTTAATTGTTTCAATAAAGCAAACGTTTGGCATAGTTTCAAGATCGCGCGGCTTAACACCGCTAGATTATTTTCTGAAGTGGTTACAAAATACGCAGGAATATTTTTTAATTTTAGCTAAAAAAAATTTTAGTCATAACAGTTAAATAGACATTGAAATTATGGTACCAAATCTTTTGGGGTATTCACACTGTGTCATATTGTCATAAAATCATAATTCCTTTAGCAAATTCATTTAGCAAACCAAGTTATGACGAGTTGTTCGCACTAGTCATATTTTTCGTGCTATTTTTTTACGACTTATGACTTTATGACTACAGTGTGAATCCCCATACATGTTTTATGAATACACTTCTTTATATAAACAAAATCGTAAAGAATAGCTGCCACAATTACGGAAACAGCTATTTTTCTTAATCGAAAAATAGTTCTTATTTTGGCTTAATGGTACAGTTTAATATTTTTAGAAGGGTTTTGCGTAATTTTATATATCGTGTCAATTTTAGCTTGCAAGGAATAACTTCGTTTTAAATATGTATATATTTGTTTCGTTTGCTTATTGTCTCTCGGTAAAACAAATATATATGTTTAATTAATTTTGGCGCGCACAGTAAATGTGTATGGGTATTTATCTATTTCATAAAAATGTATCTGCACACGTAAACCCATACATACGACTCCTATGATACGAGTGTATAAATAGCATATTCAGACGCGTCTGAGGGGCAAACACTTATCGCATACACACCCATACAAGTTTTCGCGTGAGCAACAGTCCACATATCTCCAATTCAAACTGTGCAAGAGACGAGCCCCCAGCTCATGAGTGTTTATTTTTAACTTGATTTATGTTTGAATTGCTGTTGAGTTGTTTTTCTTCCTAATTTTACGCGGTATTATTTTTACTTTTTAAATGTGTTTTTATATGTACATACATGTGTATTGTGTATCTAAATGTTTGTATGTGTGTGCGTACATAGTTGTACAGCAATAAACTAGTTATTTCTAGTTAAAACAGCAAATTCATTATAAATAAACTAAATCATCGCCAGAGTATTGTTTTAAATAATATTGTGGCAAATATTATTTTTCATACTGGAGTATTCAAAACGGCTAACAAATTTTTTAATTGATATCAAGTTAATTCACCGATTTCGATTTTTCGGTGTCGTTTTTGAAGAATTTTCAGCGAAAAACTAATTCCTGCGTTACTTCCGACATTAATCGATTAGCTGTTTAGCTAATTTTACAGTATATGTAAATACCCCCCATTTACTGCAACACTGTCATAACTAAAAAATTAGTTTTCGGAGTTAATAATGCAACATATCTTCTACATATCGTTCTTATCATTGTGTAAAAATTGCATTCTTATTTACTTTATTCCTAAGAGAAAAATTGGTTTTTAGTTTAGTTAGTAACAACTTTACACACAAACTTAAATCCGTTTTATGCAAATTAATTTTTTTTTGCAACACTAATGAAATAAAACACCGATATTTATTCTATTTACGATTATGCATGTGCGCATACCAATGCGTTTATATTCGCAAATATTTAAGTTCCTATTTACATATTAGGGAAATGTAACGTGTGTTCTAAACAAGTTTCAAAACTCTATCCAAATATCTTCGTATCTGTATGGCGCGACGACGCACAGTGGTGTAGGATATGGAAAAAGTAGTAATAATAACGAAACTTCTAACGTTTTTAATGTATTATTTTTAAAATCATTGTAGTGAGAATTATAAATGTCAGAATCATGCGTGTTAAACTGGAGCTACACGGAACACAGTAGGGTGATAATAAAAAATGGACAAAGTATCCGAGTCTCTACATTCCTCTGAGGCTAAAAATTTGTGTATATATAAAAATATATATGTATCTTAAAAAAAACTTGTGACCGTTTTTTATTAAATTTTATTTAGTCTAATTTTTATACGCTATTTCGTTAACAGTTTGTTAACATCTTCAGGAAATAAAAATTATTAAAATCTTGTAGGCAAATGGTTTTGAAAAATGACATAAAAAACTATTGATTAACATTATAATAAACTGATAAGGTCAATAAAGATAAATCAACATATATCTTGAAAATTTTTTGTGTAGTAATCCACACTAAGCGATAGAGATAAATATGCTTATAAAACCTGAGATATAACGATACGCCGTTTTGCAGATATAACACCGATACTCAAACGGATATATCGGTGATACCGATGAGCAGTATTGAATTTTAGAATTTTAGTTCAATTCCAGTTTTGAGTAGTTTAAAAAAAGTTTTTTTGTAAGTGATTTTGGATTAACTTCGTATAAATACTTTATTTTTGAATGACATTATATCCCAATTAATTATACCCCAATTAAAAAGTGTATCAATACATAAAATTGATGTTAATAAAATTTAAGATCACAACGCATGGTGACATCCACAAAGAAAAAATTATTTTAAAATAGTAAGTTATTATTTATCGTTAATGTCAATATCAATTAGATTTTTGTTTAAAAAACACTATTCTCAGAGTCTCATCACTTCCGAAATATAGACTCATATTATTATCTCAAGTAAAATTTTTTTAAATTTGAGCCGAAGAGATGGAAGTGATATGTAAATCTTATTTCGACTTTTTTTACCCCGTTTTTAATATTTTGAGCGGGAAATCATAATATTGAATTCACAAAACCATAATATATATTTCAATGAACAAGTTACTGGACGACTTTCGAGATCGGTAAAAGGTATAATATTTATCACAAACTTTTTTTTTATTGTTTTTTAAGCACTCATGTTTATGTAGATTTTTTTACTCTTGTCAGAAAAATTGTTTAATAAATGCAACACGCCAATAACAATAGCAATGAAGTGCTTAATAATATCATGTGGTTGACACCACTGTGCCGATTCGCTCTTGAATGTCACAAAAAATGCATTAAAGTTCGTTATATAAATTGAACTGTTGAATTAACCAGTTTATTTGAAATGTCATTTTTGGAATGCATTATTCGAAAGCCGGTTGGTTTACGATTATATCGATTTTAATCTTCTTAACAATTAAATGTTTTTATACAAAAGACAATAAAAATACAAATTGAACGCTTATTTATCAAATGTGCTAATTATTTGTTACGGTTTAATTACGTCTATATGCCGGTATTTTATTTACTCTTACACGAAATCACTTTAAGATAATTAAGAAATTATTACAAATCCTGTTAGCTTATACAAACTTTCAAGAACCAATTGAGAGTTATATGTAGGGAAAAGCTCAAAAAGCTTTGAAAGTTTTTGAAAACTAAACAAACAAATTCTAATTTTTCAAATGGTATTAGTTTACTGGGTTTGTCAATCTTCTAATAGGACTACGGCTTTTCTTCTGTTATTCTCAATTAATTTTTGCAAGTTTGTGCATAAGCTAAGAATATATGCACCTGCTTCGGGTAAAGTTTTTGAAAGCACGCCTATAAGAGAATAGTCAAAACAAAAAAACAACAAAAAACCGAGATAAGGGAATAGTGGAAAAAATTTCCATGACTTTTATTTTTATGGTTTTATCAAATCTAAATGTGTATGCAATTGTGGAAAAGCAAATAAAACTTTCAGACAGAGATAATGATTATGACGATGATTCAACAATCATGAGTTGCGACTATTTCTTTTCACTAGAAGCTACGGAATACAAAAGAAAATTCTTTGCTAATCTCCAGACGTGTGCCCTAAGTACTGGCACGAACACAGGGGGAGGGAAACGAAATCTAGTTTAGACGTATTGGGTGCAAAATAAGTACCAATTGAATTTTTACCCCCTAAAATTACTTATATCGAATAAATCCGAAATCATTTTTAAGCCTTATTTGTATCCTTTTGGAATTATTAGTCTATCTGTCGTTCTTTTCGAGATATGAAACGACCAATCTCACCCTTTTTCACGTCTTTATATTTCTAGCATTTGCATTTCCGAAAATTCCTTTTTAGTGCATCTGTACAGTCAGCCATCTAATAATGTTACTTGTTACTCTTATGATCTGTACTATAAGACTCGTTACTGAAGCACGCGGACACAAGAAATTTAGAAAATGTTCGCAGAGCGACACAACAGATAATTAAATTCAGATTTCAGTTTTGAGTTTGTGGTTTATTGAGTATTAAATTTTTAATAAAAACAAAAATATAATATTGGAGCTCCAACCTAAATCTGATTGCTTCTGTAGTGGCACACAATTTGCTACTATGTACATATAAAAGCAATGCAGTCCACGTCGCTTATATACGATTTTTTTTTCTATGTCGGCATTTGTCGACGTGCCCCATTTAAAGCTTTCATATTGTCGACTTATGCCGGCGTGTCCGAGAAAGGGTTAAATAAGAAACATCATTCGCAAGTTTTTAAACAGGATTTCGGATTTCAGTGTATTCTCGAAATGAAACGGCACCACATATGTAAAGCTTAAGCCCTCTACAAAATTATGTATGCAGCTTATTGAACGTGTAAATGCGTGTTAGATATATATATATATATATATATATATATACATATATATATATATATATATATATATATATATATATATAATATATATATATATATATATATATATATATATATATATATATATGTATATATATATATATATATATATATATATATATATATATATATATATTGTGCATGCATACATATATACATAAGTAGATCTTTTTAGCCACATATTTTTCACCAATATCGTTGCACGATATTGAAAAGAGAACGATAAAATGTGTGTACGATATTTTTATATACAACTGTTTTCTATATGCCCTACTCCTTAATTGTTTACTGCGCATTTTTTATAATTTACAGCTTATATATCGAATAAAGTTGTGAGTGCGTGTTTTTCAAACAATTTCAAAATTAAAATTTTGCCAGTGTATTAAATAAAAAATATTCTTTGTGTTATGTAATAAATTCCGAACTGCATTGACTGAATTTTAACTTTAAATATATAATTTTGCCATTCTTGTGCAATTCGACGAGGTTAAGCTTCCACTTAAAGATAGCAAACGGATTATCACATTTTACAAAACTAGTTAATTATGCTTAGTAGTTAAATTATGCTAATCGTAGTCCTCATCCTATCTTTTTTATGACAAATATCTTTCATGACAAATCTCATATCAAATACATCTTTGACCAGCACCATAAAGCACTGAAAGGTCTTACAAAATTGTCTGGCATTAAATTTTTCCAAAATTAACAGAGATAAAAATTTATCTTGAACAACAGCAATGAATCAAAATATTATTCATTTCAAAGGATAAAATTTGCAATAGATTTTTAGTTTAGATTTCTTAACAAAATTTTTTTGTGATTATAACCTAAAAATTTTGTTAAATGTAGGCATTTGCAACAATAACATTTTTATGTCAAACCAGATTACACCAACAAAATCTTACTTAACCCTAGAAAGATAAGCTACGCCTATCAGACGTATGACTTTTTGAATTTCTTCTTTGTTTCTGTTATTTGTTGTGAGAGAAATTAGTTTTGCTAGTATTCTCAGTTGGCCTCTGCTGCTTACTGGTGGTGGTTGTTTTCGTTTGGTAAGTTGATCTGTTTTTAAGAAATTGCAAAGCCATACGTCTCGGAGACGTATCGTTATGTTTTGTGTGACTTTTTAAATTATCGTCTTATTATTTTACTTAAAATTTTTAGGTCATTTATCGTTTTTTTAAATTAAAATTTTGTTATAATAATGACATGTAAACGTGGCTTGGATAATGCAGAAATTGCTGCACTGTTGCAAAGTGAGTTTGATGACTAAAATTCATCTGAAATTGCAAGTGAATTAGAAAATGAAGTACTAAAGCATGATGTTCAAAGCGATATAGAAGACGAGGTCAATGAAAATTTTCAACCCATTCAAGCTACTACATCTTTTCGCCAATTAGTAAATACTGAGGCCAGTGAGTCTATCGAAGCTGCTATAACTTGTGAACGTATAATACAGTTTCGTCAACCTACTTTGAGAAGTAAAAATGGCCACTGCTGGAGTACCTCAAAAGGTCAAAATACTGGTAGAACATCGGTAATAAATATAGTTCGAACAGCGAGAGGACCAACTCGACATTGCGATTTCTGCTAATCAAAAGCCTTTGAGTCGAAGAGAATACATGAAAAAACTTTCATTGTCCCTAACAACTCCTTGGATGCAAATGAGGCTCGAAGTTCCGACTTTGTCCAAATCCTTGCGTGGCAGCAATCAAAATTTAGTTCTCGGTGAAGTTGAAATTGATAACGAAAATCAACCTGTTCCTAAAAAGAAAAGATATTGTGGATTTTGTCCTTCAAATATTCGAAGAATGTCCAAAATGTCATGTGATAAGTGTCAAACACCTGTGGGTGGAGAACACAAAAATCTAGTCTGTAACACTTGCATATAACGATACAATAATAAAATTTTTTTTTATTATAAAACTGGTATTATATGCAAACAACTAAATGAATTCAAAAAAATATATACTTTTTATTTTATTTATAATTATTTTTGAGTCCTTTGAAAGAGGCATTTTATTTTATGTTAATTTATGATCTCTATTGAATTGACTGTTATTTTTTTTTATCTATGTTTACTTACACAATTTTTATGATATTAAAGAGAAAAGATAATAAATAAATGAATTCAATAAGAAAAATATCAATTTTTATTTCTATAAAGTCCTTAAAAGGACGTGAAAAATCATACGTCTCTCAGACGTATCGTTATCTTTAACGTACTAAAAAATAACGTTATCTTTGTAGGGTTAAAAACAATATATTTAGTTACTTACTTTTTAATCTGCTTTCAGTCTGTTTTTCCGTATTAGACATACTAATTTATCAGCACTGAAAAAAAAACAGATTTAATTAGTAGTTAAGGAAATCAAATACAAATACATAACATGTTTGTAATTAATCAACAACTTTTTGATTACTGAACAACAATTTAGTTTTAGTTTTGAATGTTCTTTTTTCCCAAATTGTTAATTATATATTCAGCAAAAATTTTTGAATTTGGTAATGACTGTAACTAATAACTTTACACTTTTTTCAATTAATAATTTACTTAAATTATCATTATCTGAATGTAGTAAGCATTTCTAAGGCTGTGTAAAATTCAACTACAACGATTTTAATTAACTGTCGTTAAGACCACCGCATGAGTTTCTAATCGTCTAATTATAGAGTCTTGTATTTTTGTGCCAATTATGCGATCAAACTTCATATCTTTTTGTATTACTTGAATTACGGCCGGAGGAGGTTATATTCTAATATTCTATTTGTAATATGGTGTTCAGACATGCAGCTTAATTGAGCTAAGCGCAAAAATGCCATTATTGACCTCAATTGTCCATATGAAATATCAATTGAGTAATTGCTCAATCAACATTAAATTGGCTATTAAATTGGGTGCAGTTTAAACTGCAGCACTGCAACAAGTTAGTTTAGTAAGCAAACCACAGCATACTGAACAAAGTTAGTCGAGTCTCAAGTGCACAAAACAACTTCCAGTATTTCCAGCAAAATTGAAGTTGGGTTCATTAATATTAAACTCCCAGTTTTGAAGTTAGGGCATTCATTAATTTATATTTTAATTGCGGTACTGAATTTTGTATATACATATGAACATCAGGATAATTAAGTCAATAAAGTGAATATTGACTCAATTAGAAATGCATTATTCCAGTGCCTAAGGAACAAATATTGTGAATGGTTACTTGTAAACGTTACATTAACTTTTAAGATTATATGTCAGCAAGGCTTTGAACTGATTTTTAATTAGCGAGCACTGTCTAATAAGAAGGTATATTTATATTATTTCCGCCAGCTCCTGGAAGCAAGCACTCATTGTATTAATTTCTACAGTTTTATTTCCCCATAAGTATGTAAAACGATAAAATAAAAACTCATTACTCCAATGGAGGTCATACAAAAATATATGTATTCCAAAATTCAATGGCAAATTTGTTTACTTCAATATACATGATTATTATATAAAAGCAAGCTTTTTTAAGGTTTTTGTTAAAAAAATTACACACGTAGTGCATTGTTTTTTCAAAACATACACAACTATTTACATTGACATGCCATCTGCTCTTGATTGTTTTTATTTTTTCAATAAATTAACAGACAAAAAAATCGAAAGCAAATAAATTTTCGATCGCTGAATATATAAAACAAATTATCACAATGCAATTGTTTCGTTAATTTAACGGGAAATCGACGAAAAATCATGTCCTACAGAATTAAAATTCAACAATGTCACTGTGAATAGACCCGATGACTCGTTGGGTTGCAGTGCCCCTCTACACGTTTGCAATGCATCAAAGTTTTATCATACACCTATTAAAATTATTTACATAGAATACATACACAAATAAACGTATGCATGTACACAACCAAAAACAAATTAAGTAACACTCCAACTATTGGAAATTGTATATTTAGAGTCAAAAGTTCTTTTGGCTTCCTACGTATGAAGTTATTTATGGAGCATCTTCTGCATGACAAAATGAATTTATTGATGGGATATCCGTATGTTGCTTTCAAACTACATGTTTTACTAAATAAAGCTGTTACGAAATTTACTGATATAAGATTTTGAATCCCATATATATCTTGGATTACATAAATCCAGGAAACAATTAATTACGGGGGAATGCATAATTTAAGAGATAAGAAGACTACTTGGAACAGTTGCACAGTGGCCAATGCCATTTCCAATACGACAATTGTTCAATTCAGAAGCTCAGTCATTTAAAAATAAACGTTGAGTTTTCACGACTAATTAGGTTTGATCCCGTACATTTTGGGTAAAGTGAGAGTAAACAAAAATTCTCTTACATATAGTTAGAAATGCACAAGAGTACGGGAACACTGAAAGCCAAAGTTCTTTACCAAAAGAAAACGTCGAAGTGTTTTGACATTTTAATACATGATATATGGTGTGTGCATGTCAGTTTAACTCAAGCAGTACTTACTTTATTTGCCATTTACTTTTATTTTATTACAATTTTTATTTAAAACCTTTTGACAATAACTTTTTGCAGTTTTTAATTGCTTATATTTTTAAAAACAGCTGACCGTTTGACTGTTTTCCCAATCTGCCCGAACGAAAATTGCGGGCTACTTCTTGCTAGAAGAAGAATATTTTTCTCTCAAAATCTCTCTCTCTCTCTCTCCCTCTCTCTCTTTCACTTGCCCAAACTTTGAGTACGAGAACAGTTTTCGGTAAGATTGGGATCTCGCGGGCTCCGAATGTAGAGTACGGGATCCAACCTATTATTTAATTTACCACATTCTCTTTTATTGAAATTCTTTTGTAGTATTTTTAGCGGTGTTTTGTTATTAACTTTTTTTGAACATTTGATTGTTTTGCAACTTTCCCAACCTGACCGAAACGAAAAACACGAAAGGGCTGTTACGGGTCAGAAGAAGAATAGTTTTCGGCAAAATCAGGATCGTGCGGGCTCAAACCAATTATCAACAAGGCCTGTTGTGGAATTGGAATTTTCGCGAAAACCGCACCTTAAATTAAATTGAAAATATTAGTTGATTTTTTAAGGGCTTCAGATTCGATTTACAAAAAAAACCTTTAATTTTAATATAATCGTGCTGATTCGTTTTTCTCAAAATTTAATTTTAAAAAATCAATGGCTTTTTATGACTTTGGTATTTGTTTCAACTTGTTATTTCCTATATCTTTAGTTATCCTAAGAAAGGTGGTGGCAGTTAACCTGCATTAGCGCCAGCGATATGTGCACAGAAATCAGCTAAAACTCCCCAATTGATCAATTTGAATTTTTAATTAAATTTTGGGGAAAAAAGAGAATTGACACGCTTTTTACGCGCTTTTTGAGCCAAAAATGACAGGGTCTCCGCTGCGCTTACATCCGGTATCTACTGTACCACGTGTGAGAGATTCCATATCACGTGGCGAAATTCGGATGCAGTCCAGAGCTTAAAATTTTGTCACAGAGATAAAATATTAATCACAAAATATTTTCTTTTTGCGAAGTGCGAGGATGGGGGTTTATAACGGGGATAAACGTTACGTAGCATATAAACAGCTTCTAGATCGGTGCTTAGCTACGTGAATGGACGAAAAGAACAACTTCGGTACCACACCTAATAATAATAACAAAAGTTACACTTGCACTTACATATATTTTGCGACACGTGTTTTCTTATACTAACAAACCAAATTACCTCTCTCTGTTATTCTATCTGTTATTATTGTTTTTTTATCCAAAAACATTTGATTTTTAGCGCGTGAAAATTTACACAATCGTATGATATAGTCATTTATAGTAACATCAATATCTATTATTAGATCATAACAACCAGAACGACAGCTCTACTTCAGGGATGTGTGCGTGTATGTAGACATCAATTTAAAATATTTAGTATTCGTAAAGATGGAACCGTGAGAAGTTTTCCAATATCTATCTAACAACGTCGCAATTTATATTGTTTCATCATGCACTGTTATTCGCCAGCTTTTCTGCTCATGGTCGGCAGTATACTTCTGAGTGCAAAGAATATATCATCACTTCGCGAAAGCTCACGCGAACGACTTATTTGCGTTTCAAATGGATGAACTGTTTCTACTTAAATCTCTTTTCACACATATTTCATATAATTGCTTCCCAGAACTTGGAACTTATATTTTGCATATCAATCAAAGAACAGTCACGCGAAATTTCACTCTTGCTCGGTGCCCATCTCTAAATATTCTGTGCGTGTATATAGTTATACGGCTAAACTTATGAATGCATACCCAGCCAGCATTTGGGTGCTTATGTGTTGAACGTTTTATTATGCAGTGACTTGACGCTAATTAAGAGGTTTCTGTTAGTTAACGTATTGGAGTCTTTCAATTGTTGTTTTGATGATTCTAAGGCGAATTTTTTTACGCCACTCCACAATATATATACATATATATATATATATATATATATATATATATATATATAAGAGTCTTGTGAAATTCTCGTTGACGTTTTGTAGGAGATTAATTTAGAAGGGACGTTTTAAAGACAAAGTTTCAGTAGCGGAAGATTCTTCTATGATCAAAAATGACAGCTGGGTAGATGTATATAGAAATTTGTGTATATAAGTATGTATTTATACAAATACTGACGCCAGCACCACAAGCTGTCTGATGTTGGGTTATTTAGTAAAGCATTTGGGTAATTTTGGAGCACAACCTCAGGCAGAAAACGTAATTTAAATATGCTTATTTATCTAAAAAAAAAAACACACGCACACACAAATATATACATAAGTGTGGTATATATACATATCTTTAGCTTAAATCTACAATAACGTAATGGGAAACCCAAAATGGAGTAACTGAAAAATATATCCCCAGAGATATTTCGATTGATCGATTACACCTATTAATCTGCATGACATTCAGTCAAAAAGTATATGATGGAGTTTTTGGAAGTTACGTCTTTTTGGGTTTTAGTTGACGATATACATCCATAAGTGAGTATGGATATGTGTATATACGTATGAGTCGTTTTTTAATTGACATTCTGCTTTAATTAACTTCGGAATTCAAATAAGTTTGGCCCAGTTGTTAAATGAAATATATAACAAATTGACAGTCAACTGTTCGATAAATCGTTCCAATATCAACTGTTGGTATGATCAGTCTTTTCCAATATATGTAGCAGGGTATTTTCCGTAAACGGATTAAAAAAAATTTTACATTCTTTGTAGAACTTCAATATATTTTCTAATGGTTGATGAAAGGGACTAGAAACAATTTTGTTACTCCAGTTGATGTCCCTTTTTTGATATTGTATTGACGTGACGTTACACAATAATAATGCTGTCTTCTTCAGCGCTTTTCCTCCTTTGTTGCAGCCAACACCAGTAATTCCCTGTCATACTTAAGGTGCAATGCATTCCACGCCCGACTGGCGGTACCAGAAAAGTTTTTTTTATCAATTTATGGACATTTTTTCTAATAGTTCTTTACGTTTCTCAATACTAGTTTTGCTACCAAAAATTTTAATTTCTTAACTGTAACAGAAGATCGTGAGTTTGAATATATCAAAAAGTTTTATTTCCTACGCAAAGTTTTTTCTAACAGAAAAGGATAGAATTAAGGGTATTATATTTTGCACTTGGAACTAAATATTGAAATTTTTACCTCGAATAATCATTCGCGTGATTAATTAATTATACAAAACCTAGATTAATTGAATATTCCCAGTATTTACTTATTTCGTCGATTTCACTGGAAAAGTACACGAACGGACCTACTGTTACTTGCAATCACAAATTAAATATTTAAATTTAAAGTCTCAGACAACATCGATGTTTCGTACTATTCATTATCAAGAATAATTTTATCTAACCATCCCTAACGCCTCCACAACGTGAAACTTTTAGGATGAACATCACATTCCAGAAGTAAACGACATTTTGGTATGAGGACTTGAAAGTCTTGGACTTTGAGTTGTCCTATTATTCCTTTCTTAATGGCTTTACCAGTACTGTCAGCCAAAGGAAATGTTAAATTTTCTAATAATGAAAATATTAGGGCCTGTTCCGCTGTCGGCCAATAATTTTAATTTTTCAGTTACTTTAAATGTATCTTAATAAAAATGAGCCGCGGTTGCAGGGTACATATTTTGTTACCGAAAAATCACATTTTTCGGTCTGTTACGCCAAGTTTGCTTCATATAAATTGTTAAATTTCCACACAAAAAATATGGTTTAATTAAAGCGCTTTTTGGTTAAAAGGATTTTCTTTTAACGGAAAAAATGCATGGAAATCGGTCTAAATTAATAAATAAAAATAATTTATAATAGTCAAGCGATTTTTCCAATTAAACAGCCTATTCGAATTCAGCTGTATCATCCATCTATAAATTTAAATTTTTTTCTGGTTTATAAAACTGTTTCATGTTTTTATGAATGTGGCTGTAATTTAAAATGTTTCTCTTTGGACTTCAGCAGTAACGTTTTTTCAATTCTTTGGTGTACATCCGAGACGTATTTAACCTGTTAAATTCGTTCCACTAATTGTCTGTTTTTTGCTGTACTTTCTTTTTAAAAAGTACTGTTGCATTGTCATCTAGAAGTTGTAACAAAATCAACTACTAAAAACTCTCTGTTGAGAGTGGGTCAGTAAAGAAACATTTCTACGATATCGTTTTTGTGTTATTTTTAGAATTACGGCGACAGATGTTTCCTGTGTACTGATATCTTCAAATACCAAAGAAATAGTTAAGATGTTAGCTAAAAATAAATCAGGACACTAAAAATAGATACGTAGTTCTACATAAACGGTGGTGGAGTTCATCACTACCAGCGTTGCCATTTATTTATTTTTAACCAAACTAAGGCCTTCATTTGAATATTTTCTCTATAAGATTTTATTTTTATAATAAATATTTTTATAATAAATATTTCTTTCTAAGCCAAACCAATTAAAAAATTTTTTTTTATAATTTTTTTTTGTTTTTTATACAATTTTTTAACACAACATATTATAAATATTTTTTCAATTAGTTTACATTTCGAAAATCCAAAATATTTTGTATCTCTAATTTTTCAAAATAGTTTTTTGTACTACCAAAATCCAAAAATATAAAATAATTTTTTAGTGTTTATGAAAACAAAAGGTCTGTGCTCTACATCAATTTATTAAAAATTAGAACTTCGACAGAAAATTTGTTTTGAAACCATAAAAGAAATCGAACACTCGTTGTTGTGCTTCTAAGTTGGTGAATTTGTCTACACATTTTGTTTATCAGAATATTTTAGTTATTGCAACACTGATCACTACCCTTTACTTAAGTTTGCTATTATATTTTAAACACCAGAAATGAAAGTATTGCGTAATGGGCTACATGTTTCCTACTTCTATTTTAACCCCTAAATAATAGAGATTTCTATCTTGTTAATATATCTTTTTAAAATAAAATTTTACATAATGATCCAGATTTCGGTCAATTGCTTTGATTTTTGAAGCAACTAAAAATTTTAGAAGTTTCTAAAGAGTCACTTAAATAAATTTAAATCTTTAGATTTTCCGCATGCTTGACGAATAAGTTTGATGATTGGTTGTAATGTTCAAGCATGTAGGCACTTTAAATGATATTTCAAAAAGAGAAAATATGTCGGACGTAAAAAATAAGTAAATTTATTTTTGAATTGTTCGAATTATAAAATATATTTTTTTTGTTTAATCGTCACATCAATTGATTCCCTCTTGATTAACGGTGATTGATGTAGTTTTCGATTAACATAAAAGAATCGAGAAAACTAACAGATCAGGCGTACGATTTCGGCAAAGTTAAAAATGCAGAATGAATGCTTGACAAGTGATCAAGCATACATAAGCCCTTACGTCAATCACACGTACACAATCTTAGTAACATGAGCCTTAGGAATTGTTATCACATATTTTATTGTTTTTTTTTTTCGTTATATAATTTTAGTTTTTAATTTGCGAGAAAAATTTATTTTGCATTTTTGTTTTTCAGTTTTATTTACTAAATTTGGGAATAAGATTCTAGCAATTTCATAATCGAATTGTTAATCACAGCCAATTAAGCTTTTAATTAGTAAATAAACCGCGATAATTAAGTATCACGTCAATAACCAATTTAGTAGTTAATTAACGCCGTCCTCAGACATACAAGTGGCATCCAACTGTCGTTAACATACTATCAACGAAATTTATTCTAAATAATCGAATCTCTGATCGTTTGCATTTTCGAGTTTATATTGATGTTCTATAATTACCGAATTATGCCTTTTGCGTTTGTATAAATCGGAATAATTAACTCAACAAGTTGTTATTCATGGAAAACCATTTCAAGAATTTGATTTGATACAAAAACATTGTAATTTTGCTAATTGCAGTTTATTCGTGTAATTTTATAAGAATTTCCAGTGGCGCACAGTAGAATCTAACAGTGCTGCCAGCGATGATTTTTAAAACGTGCAACGTATCAGCTGTAGAGCAGTGGTGCATTTACGAGTAGGCCTATTATTTGCTATTGTCGTTTTAGAAGGAAAGCGATAAGTCTGTTTCGAGTAACGGAGCTGTCAATTATTTTTCAAGGTAGTGCGATTTGGCATCTCTTGACTATTTTCTAAGTCTCGTAAAGTTATAATAATGACGGCAATGCGTTTGGCTCATAAGGAACTGGTGCGTTAGCCATATGATCTTATAATTTTCATATAATTCATAAATATTTCTTATAATTCATTTAAATTTTAAGTTAGTTCAGTACTCAATAGTTAATGCAAAATTGCCCAAACCACAATTTTTAGTTATAGAAGAATATTTGCTAAGAACAAGAAAGTGGACTTCGCTGCATATAGAAAATCGATTGAACTATTTGATATAATAATAAAATATTTTTTAAAAATTACTCAATAAATTTTTTAATTTTAAATTAACCAATTCAAAAACAATTGAATTGATTAATAATATAACGATAATAGCTGCAAGTGGATCACAAATATTTTAATTTTTATTTTGTACAATAACTACTTCTACTTTATTGAAAAAACCTTTAATAAATACGGCAGTGCGCGTTTTACAGTGTAATACATCTGTAATTGTGTCTGTCCACACACAATTTATTAAACTTCCTTTCACACTTGCGTCTCTAGTTTTATCTGATATTTCGATTAATAGTATTAATTAAATTAATATTTAACTAATATTTGAATATTTAATGTTTTCTTTAATATATAATTTTATATACATATACATTTTCTGACCCACAAACACCATGTTCTTGGCGCAATAAAAATGTTGGCTTGTGAAACAGCTGGTTACACTGTAAAAGCAGGCTGACATTTACAGAACCAAATTCATTTTAATTTGACGTATAACATAGAACTCACACATTTGGCAGTGAATAATTTGACAACAACATCGCAAAATGCTGCGTGTGTAAAACCACCTTCACATGGACAATTCAGTGGTGCACAGCTTTTAGCTTGGCTTAGAGCAAAAGAAGTTTTTGTGTGAGGTTTGGAATATGAAATATATATGGGAAACCGATAGTAGAGAGGGGTTTCGCGTAGGCTAATTTGATCGGCCAACGCACTACAACGCATGTATGTGTAGATACGTTTTCGTGTATTTCAAATATTTTCTAATATTTAAACTCTCTATGTAACACAAAATTTTGTAACATTCGACACTCTTTTCGTAACTTATTATATAAGAAGTTCAAACGTTTTTATGGACTAATTATAAAACGATTTTTCTTCTGGAAAATTAAGAAACCTAATGTTTATTGGATTGTTTTGTGCCAAAGTATTTTCCTGCCCAAATTATTTTTAAGATAAACATATTATAAACCCTAGGCTATTTAAATATACTTTATTTTTGCAATATGTTTTATATTAAAGTCAACGTCGCAGTGGGTTAATTAAAGTAAAAGGGTTACGATATTAATTTTAATTGGAAGTATCTAAAAGAAAGAAAATAATATTTTCCTTCTTATTTATTTATTATTAGGACCGGCTGTCAACTGATGACCCCTATTCATACGATGCATTGTGCTGCTACTCGGAAAATTTGTAATCGTATAAAGGAGTTTAACATAATAAAATTGAGAGTTCCAAATATTTTAACTTTGAAGTTAAAGGATCACAACTAGTCCGAGATAATTCAAACTTTTATCTAATCAATTCCAATATAATTGTCACCCTAATGCGGCCAAGGCCTTCCCACACATTTTATGAGGGCAGCATAATACAAATATTTAAAATAACACATGTACAAAACGTGCGCTGAAATCGCCTGTACGTGTTACCACGATTAAAAAACAATTTTATTTGTTAAAAACAAATTACAATTTGTTTGTTTTGAATTGCGTT
Source organism: Linnaemya vulpina (assembly GCA_963675445.1). Lineage (NCBI taxonomy): Eukaryota > Metazoa > Arthropoda > Insecta > Diptera > Tachinidae > Linnaemya > Linnaemya vulpina. Next base: position 26,115,565 of record OY776276.1, read on the forward strand.
ACAACGCAATGACAATTAACGCTTTATTATAAATAATAGTAGCAAAACAATTCATAACAAACTTCATAGTATGTGTGTTTCTTTAGTCTGCAGTGATTAATTGACTAAAAGTTTGAAATAATATTTCTACTTTATCTAAAAGATAAAAGGTTGCCCAAAGACCTGCATTAGCCGTAGTCAAATCAACATAGGAACTAACTGAAAAGTGCTAGTATGATAACTTTGAATTTTGAAAATAAAATATTAATATCTTATGTATCTTTTATTTCTTTGAAGTAGCATTCATTAAAATATTTTTGTTTATAACTTTGTAGTGCAGAAGGTTTCAATTTAAAATATGAATTTTGTATGTGTATTTCTTCTTATAAATTGAGACTTTTTTGAATAGAGCTGCTGCAATAATCAAACGCTTGTACTACAAAGTTATAAAGCTTCTAAAACAAAGATTTCATTTCCTCACTTGTTAATAAAACTTTTTGTAATATGTGATCAACGTGATAAGAAATTTGTGGTGATTTCTTTTCTAAAGAACTTGTCAAATAGTTGAACAAAAAATTTGTAAATATCGCAGTTAAAAGAAAATGAAAACTAAACAAATTGTTGCAATTTCTAATAAATTCACAATTTACAAATGCCTTATTATTGCGACTTTTAATTAAAAAATGCAAAAAGTGTATCATTCTTTTTGAGATAAGAAAACAACAACAAATTTACACACACTTAAAGTTATTATTTATTCAAAATACACAAAACCTGCACTTCACAGTTACGACAATCAAACAATAGAAAGAAAGCTGAAACCGTTTCACATATTTTTCATTGAGATCAATAGATATTAATGAAGTCTTGAGATTTCAAATTTTATATGAATTTTTATGAATGTATAAAAATCATATGCATTTTTATATTTTAGGAAAGAAGTAACCAAAATTAAAACAATATTCACATCCCCACATAAAAAATAAGTTACCAATTTTGTTTAGAAGCAACCAAAACTGCAGCTCTATTCTCCACGTTAAAAAGATCTAGAAAATAGTATTCTGCGAACGCGTATAAAAAAAACTTGGGTAAAAGGTAAAGTAACGATTCTAAAGTCTAATTTGCTTTTCATAAACCATAGAATTCGATGTAATAAAACAAACTTTGCAAAAATGCACCCTGATGTTGGCTTGTTTCCAAGTTCATTTTCTGGAAGAGTGATGAATTAACAGAGTGTATGTAAGTTGGCACGTTACACACAAATATTTGCATACTATTTTTAATTTCTTTTAGAATGCAGTTAACTCACCTTAAATTTTATACACTCTCAAAGAAACTATAAAGTCACAGGGATCTTCAAAAACTTCTAAATGCACCCAATAACAGCGTAGAAATGATGAAAACAAACTGACGTTTGTTCCTCTCAATTTGAATGTCACTGCCACTGCAAAACAGACACAAACTATTTACGCAAGTTGTTATTTACAGCAAATTTAAGCACGAATAAAAAATAAATACACGATATTATAAATCTTAAGAAACAATGTGTTGTTGGTAGTCACAACAGTCCACTAATTTTTTTTTTTAATATTAGGGCTTATTTTTAAATCTTTAACGTTTTTTCGACAATTTCAAATTTCCGTAGAAAACTTTTTTCAACCGGAATGAATTTTGTCTTTTAATTAACTTAGCATATGGTTTTATTAGCGTCATGCACAAACAAGCAAACATATATTTATAGTTTGCTTATTTATGTGAATCAATAATTATATTTTTGTTCTTTCTTATATTTAAAATTTATTGCTTTTATTTATACACTTTTTCTTAATATTTATAAATATATGGGCACGGTCAGTATTTTTAAATTCACGAAAATTAGGCACAAATAGATGTAGAAACATGTACTCAAATAAATTTGTATTGTACGTAAGTATATGAATGATACTTTGCTTGTATCCCAAAGTATTTTATTTTAGTTCTCCGTTTAGAGATCGATGCAATCACGACCACAGTATCTAGTCAACTGAATTGTGAGGCATGACTACAATGTGCATATGTTCGTTTGTTAGCTTAAGCTAACTTAAGCAACTGTGCGAATACGTTCAAAATGGTTTGCGCCAACTAGTGATGAGTGGTACAAAGATTCTCTATTGTACTTTTTTTCGATCTCTTGTATATGCATATATTTTTACCCTTCACATATATTCGACGGATATACAATATATGTACATATATGTGACTAAATAGAATATATATGTACTAGAACCTTTTAAATGGGGAAGTCTAATTACCCATGTCAACCCGTCTGCAAGTGTAACAGAATTTCCCAAGGGGCTAGCGACTTTGTTCTTCTTCCTGAATATATTGGTATTAAAATTGCAGTTCCAAGGCATAATATTTTCAGCAATTGACTAGTTTTATATGTTAGAAGAAATTTAAATTGATAGTTCAACTCAAACAGAATCAAAAATTCGATTCCAGGGTTGGACACGAATATTACGATGCATATTATTTCTTGTTTAATGAAATCAAAAGTTTTAAAGTCAGTGCTTTTTTCCAATATTGCTCATTTTTTCTTGGCTCACAGATGAGCTAGCCAGCTTTTGTAAGAAGCATTATTGCAAACCATATATATGTATGTGTTTCTTGGTGCTGTATATATACTGCAAATTTTTGAAATGTTTGTTATTGATCCAAGATACAAATTTATGGCGCCAAGATTTCAATCGGCCAGGAGCAATTTATCAAAAGCTTCATTAATGCTAACAAAATGCTTTATAAAATCTCGCTATTTTCTGTGATTTTACGAAAATATGGTAAAAATAATTGGGGGAGTCAAAACATTTTTTATATTTAAATATATATATATATATATATATATATATATATATATATTTAAACAAAATACTAAATTTATGTTGAAATAAAATAAGATTTATAAACGATATGGATTTAAAAATGTAAAATATACTTTTATCCCTTAAAATTTTAATTGAGCATCTAAGAAACATACGTGTCCGTTTAATGTGTATTTTCTACAATATACCTAAGTTTTACTAAGGTCTTATAGTTTGCATCGGCATACTTGCCTTACAAGTCTAAGTTTCTAAAGTTATACAAAATTAAAATTATTACTTTTCGTCTTAGCTATTTCCCTTCACGAATTCAAATGAACATTAAATCATTAAAAATATGAGTCATAAATGAGTCGAAACTAATCAGAAAAGCGGTTAATAAAAGACTCCTCAAGAAGGGTCGAGGGTAGGGCACCGTTTTCTCCCGAAAAAACAATCACTTGTGATCAGAAAATGAGCTTATATATGCTTATTTTAATCGTGCAGAGGAGTTATAAATGACTCGAATATGATAATTTTTTTCATAAAATGCTTGCAGGGATCTAATCAAATTTGGTACTTTTTCGTATATAGCGCACTGCGCTGAACAATGTCTGAAATGTTAACTTCTGGCGCACAGTTTAGTCCTGCAAAATATATGCTTAAGAAATTGATCGCTGTGATTTTTCTAGGTCAGCCCACTTTTTATAGAAAATGTCTGTACTAGTGCTTATATAAAGTTTTTTTTGGTCTCATGACTTCCGTCAAAAACGCTCAAACATTTCTTTTCGAAAGAGCGGTGGCAATACTGAGCCAAGGTAGTATTAAGTTTAAGGCATCGCTACGCCACATGAAAGTTTTTTGCCCAACTACTTCGATGTCAAGTTTTTGTGTACAACGAGTCCTCATTGTGTTTGCCCATGTCAACATCCCTTGAAATTTGCGTGTTGCAGCATTTCAATATGTGTTGCTGCCATAATATTTAACGTGATCCACGACTTTACACACAACACAATTGCCTTGGTTGTTGTAATGATATATTTCTTGTCCCAACGAGGCCACTATCATTCCACCATTATTTGAACTACATCCAAATATATGTATTTAATTTATTTAACTATTTATTAACATTTTAAAACGAGGCTTTTAAGTATGAAAACACTGAAATGTTGAAAATATTGTGATATATTGTATGCTGGTAATACCGCCTCGTTCGCATAATAAAAAGTACTAAAAATGGTGCATTTGTATGAAATATTTCATCACTATACAAACTATAAAAACAATTCGCACACACACACACACAAATGTTTTTCAATAATATTTTTATTTTTGGGAAATGGTAAACACAATTTTAATTCGTTTCTCGTTCAAACGAAGCAAAACTGTGGCTATCTCTGAAACAAGCATACATACACACACATACACGAAATTTCTGCTCATGCAATTTCACATCGAATAGTTCATTATTATAGTTAAAAAGCTCATGTCAGTCAGTTGGGTGCTAGCGACTAGTCGGCGGAACATCGTTTAGTGTATAACAAAATTTTTCTCAAATGTTATTTGCTTGGAAGCTCTCCTGCTCGGTACTTTTGGCAATATTTTTGTTGATTTTGAAAATGTTCGTTACAGCTTTTGATAGGATGGAAGTCAGCAGCTTATTTTGTAATTCTTATTCAATCTCCTTTTCTCATTGATGTGAAATTGATGTTGGGATAGTATAAAAACATTTGCAACAGTTTTGTAATTGGTTTAGTTCTAATCTCAATGTATTTAATAAATAAGGTTGTTAGACATGAGTAATATGTTCAATATCAGATGATCCCATTGTCGGCATTGAAATTATTATTAGAAAAAAACCCTAATATGCGATTATAGGGAAGTGCTTTTAATGTGGTACTTATTTAGCATTAAGAAAAGGTTACATTTGGTTTGATGGCTTGTCCATCCTGAGAGTCATTAATTGGCAATACTGCAGATTTGTTGGTTGAAGTTTATGACGGGCAGAGCTGCTCGTAATTAACATTTTGCGGAGACGGGAATATATTTTTCATTATAGTTACTTTTTTTTTGTAGAATAGATATTATATTCAGGTAATATATATTGGTAAGCTTTCCAACCATATTTTTGGATATTTACTATTCCCACACATAACATTTGCAATCTTAAGACGGAACTAATATCTATTGATCTCCATTTGAAACACAATCATATTTTACACCAAAAAATATGTAAAACACTTACGGATCTTTTATATACTTTGTCTGTTTATAAATTAACAGTGAAAAAATTTAATCGCCATTATTGTAACTTGCCTTGAAAGTACCACAACTCTAGCTATGGTAAGCAATAAGGGAGCTTATGATAATTTTGCTTGTCACTATTTCGCAATAAAATACAGTACCAGACCACGCTACAATCACAACTTTTAGGCTCCTCTTTGGTGAATTTTGACTATAGCAAACTAAAGAAGAAAATGATTGCTTTTGCTCCTAAAACTATGCCATAGAATTTACTATATGCCTCTCATATAGGTTAGCTTATTTCAACTTTATTGGTAAGTGTGTTTTAACAGTTCAGTTTAAAGTAAAGTTTTAAGGTTGGAAATAACAAAAATTTTTAGAAAAGTATTTAACAAATTTTCTTGAAAAGTTTTCTTCTTATATTGATCACATATTGCTAAAGCTGCGTTCACACTTATGAAACGTTAGAGAAAGATGGTAACCAGACAATACTGATGAAAAACTTTTTAATTCAGAGAAGTATTTCTTGAGTTTAACAGTTTGCAATGATTGATTGTATGGCACTGTCTGTTAAATATGTTTAAAGCTGTTTTATTTAATATGTACGTACCTAAAAGCAAATATATTCAATTTGTATTTAGTGGGTACGCATTTTTGATGACTTTACCCTGCTGGTAGTTCAAAGTTTTACTGATATGTGCTACGGAAAATCAAAGAGCAACTCAACAGCTGCAACTGATTTCATTACTGATGTTAGCAATCGAACAATTTTGGAAATGTTTTTAAGGTCAACATAATGAAGACACAGGGGCCACTGCGAAGAAAACCATTAATTCCTTATTTGAGTTATATTGAGTTACTTGAAAGAAAAAGTGTAAATTAATAAGTCTTGAACCATCCAGGAATTGAAATATTTCGGAAAAAGTACGAATATGGGAAGCAGAATATGACCACCATTTGCGAGATATAATTTTTTATAATTGAATATCAAATACTGTCCAATAAAATACTGTATTTAAAAGTAAACTAATAATTATGTCTCAAATAAATAGTTATAATGAACTAAAACCTCTTCGGTCTTTCTGGGCTACCCTGTATATCGTGTCGCAATACTTCCAAAGAACTCTTAAATTTTACTAATTATATATATTTTATTTCGTATAAATATAAAAAACTGTTCTATGGATTTGATCATTATACATTTAAGAAAATAAAACTTTTGATAACGTTTTATTCTCCAACTCTTCCTTTCCTAAGTGAAGTATTATGCATACGTACATACATACATACTCATATATAAACATGTGGTAAACCAACTGAAAGCACAGGGCGCTAATTAAAGTTTCTCAAAAAAGCGTTTTGTTCGTGATTAACTGTATTTTGGTTTAACAAAACTCATACTTGAAAAGTCGTCTGAATTGTTTTCAATAGTGCTAATGATTATTAATTGAATGCCCTCAGAAAGAAAACAATGTTGCCGGTTGATTACTGTGTAACAAGCGTTTTATGGGATGAAAAAATTAAAATATTTTTTCGATGAAATATTTAGCAACATATGGATGTGGAGAAAGAATTACAACTTGCAGAAATAAATTACTTTGAGAGTAGTGATATATACTGTCGAGTATAACAAAAATCTGTTTTCGGAATTTTTGAAACACCTACAAAATTTTCAGCTACCAGCAATGCTGCCACAATCCAAAAATTATTAAGACTAAGGTTTTTGAAAAAATTACCGAAAGCGATATATATGTATATATATATATATATATATATATATATATATATATATATATACATACATATATATATATATATATATATATATATATATATATAACAAAACTTAAAAAACATTTACTTAGTTGAAAAAATAAAATTGATATATTTTAAGTTGCTCTATAACTTAAAGGCTATTTACATATCATTGTTAAATAATAGTGGCACAACAACTAAAACATTCTTGCAAATATATGAAACTATTATATGAAATTTATACATAAAAATATTTTTTTAATTAAGATTTATTTTTAGGGAATATTCTTAAGTACTGAATTCGTTAAACTTTTCCAAATTTCATTGTGGTACGTCATTAGGAATATCAATTATTTAACTTAACGAAATATAATATGGAAATTAATAATTCTTTCAATAATTTTTAAGTCAACCCGCTTTTGGTTACTACGAAATTCCTCAACCCTTATGACTTCCAAATATGTATTATATTTTCTCTTTGTCCAGAGCCACCGGCTGCTTTTCATTGATTTATGTCCGTTCAATTGAATCTTTGTTTTGTTAAGACGAGAAAACACTATGAAATTTTGTGGCATTATATTTTCGTAGTCATATAGAAATTGACAGTTACAGCCACTAGTATACTCTTTTATGGTTGTTTGTGATGGCACAAAATGCCATAGTGTGCTTTCGGCTTTGCCTATTAACAATGAACAAGTAAACAAGACACGCGCCCTCGAATTATTCGAAATTCTAGGATTAATTATTACATTCTAGATTTAAAATTTCCAGCTTTATAAGAAAATATTTCACTCTAGATTCTGATTTAGTTGTGCTGTTTTCCCCAATTTAATAATTGAAAAAATCAAAGTGGCCATATAAGGGGTTTTCAGTTGCAGTCATGGCCATTTAACTCGGCTAATGCAGATCTTCAGGGAATCTTTTACCCAAATTATTACTGGAAACTTCTTCCAGTTAAAGTAAACAGTCGTCCTTTCGTTTATTTAATACAAATTAAAAATAATTCAAACAGATTTTTTATTGCTTATTTTAAATTAAAACTTTTTGGGTAGGGTTCCTGCAATAAACAAACCTTAGAAATCGGTATTAACTAAATATTTCGAAATGCCTTATATAGAGATCATTAAGCTGGTACAATACCTCAAAATATTGAATAAACTCTTTGATTTCTAACGTAAACAGTTGATTTTATATACGTTTATTAATACTTTATTTTTCAAATGTGGGTTTGAAAAAATTCTATGAAATTTAACAAATACCTATACCTATTTCCTAAAGCCTTGAACATACAGGGTCATCAAGTGCCCTCGCAAGCAAAATCAATTGTGTGTGCTACTGGTATGACCTGCCATTTTCGTCTCTTTCATTAGAAATGTTCCTACATGTGCGATGTCACAAAATGCACATGGTGTTTTCGTCTTTAGATGGAAACACTGACTTGAGTTAAAAATAATTCATTAAAAACCTCTAGGAAAGTTTATTTAACTTATGAGAGTCACTTAAACAAGAAAAAAAATTTTGCATTTTAGAAAATTTGGAAAATTTAGAAAACAGTTGAATCTGATAATATGACAACAAGGCTTATATCAATTGATATTCGTTCGTTTGGAACAGCCTGTTTAAATTAAATATATGTACATATACAGTGCTGTCTGGGTGGAGTGAACTAATTTTTGCAGAGCGTTTTCATAAAACCCAGGTTGTTCACTATATCAAGGTTGATAATTTTTTAATTAAAATAAAATTAATTATTTATTTAAACACATTTATTTTTCATAAATTTTAGTTTTTTGAATTTGATATTGAACTTTAAGCTTAGAAATGAAAGAAATTTGTAATAGTTGCTTGTTTCTTTGATTTGTTCACCGATATTTGCACTGCTTCCTCGCGAAGGCAATGTAACACATTGGCCTCAGCCCATTCGATAACTTTAGCGAAAATGTTAATGGCTTCAGCCGCTGATATCGGATTTGTGTTTGCTGGTGTTTCGCCATTTTCTCCGTTATGTGATATGGCAACTGTTTTAATATTTCCATTTTCATGCAATAATAAAACAAACAAATCAACTTTGACACATGAACTTTACTGAATATGCGCGCACGCTTAAATGAATTCACACTGAGTGTCCATACTGAATGAAATCCGTATGTATTTATGTGTATGTCCACATACCCTAAAAGAATCGTTATTTTACCGTTATTTAGTGGTGTCTCTTAAATTCTATATAATTTCTCGTTGTTTTTCTCTATAAGATATTTTAAAACCTATCATGACACTATAGAGTGTCATAATTGTTCACTCTATAGAGTTTGTACAACAGCATGTTAAAGTTTATATGAATTTAAATAATATATGTTCTAATATAAACTTATGAGAAAGAAGGAGAGAGAGAGAGAGAGAGAGAGAACTAAAAATCAGCATGATTTTCCATAGAAATGTATATACTGCTTAGACTATAGTTTTTAAGTAGAACTTCTTATTCGTAAAAAAATAATTTGTATTAATTCAAAGGTATAAATATTATATATTATGGGAAGTAATATTTAAATGGCATTGGCAACACTGAAATCAATTGGAATTAGAAGAGCGCTTCTGGATAATCTCTTTTAAACGCTATACATTTCAAATTAGGTCATCAAGACGAAAGAAATAAGTTATGTCGCGTATGTGCATACTTGTATCTATTTTAGTCTTTTATGTATATAAATAAAATTATATGTATAGAACAGCTTAAAGGTCTACGTCATTAATCAAATAAACTCGAAAGTATTCTACAGGTTGGAACAAGTTATAACGATAAACAATTTCGTCGAAAATTCTAAAAAATATTTAATGTAGCCCAATATTCATTTTAGTACTGATTTGCTGTTGTAGAAAAATATAATAAAATCATATTAAAAATCTTCTGATATATCGAAACAAACCAAATTGAAATTATTCAACTCCAGTATAAAATCTACTCTGTTATATGGATGCAAACAAAACCATGAATATGGCGCCACGTGACATGCGTTGCCTTTAGGTATACATATAAAGCAATGCTTTCACAATATCTTATGGATTTTCTGACCTATTGCAATATCCAACAACCAACTCAGGATGGAGAAAAAGTAGCAGCCTATTAGAACGGAAATGAAATTAGATAGGTCACACCTTTGATCAAACCCATTTGAATTACATGATTTTGAACATCAGCCAAGTAACATGATTCAAATTATATTCAAATGTTGGAAAAACAAGTGCCAATTGAGAAGAGAGCTCGACGGATAGCCAGTGAATTGACCGCCTGGATCGTGCGCTTGAACTCCTTTCGACTTTATTTTGCGGATCTTTTTGTTAAGGCTCATAACTATGAGGTGAAGTCCATGACGGCTGACAATTGGAAGCCGTTATGGCTTCTAAGTATGGTCACTAAATAAATTTCTCCAAATTTTCGTGTTTTTTTAACCAAATCTGAAAGCCCTTAAAATATCACCCGTTACGCATGTAGCCGACGAAATTTGGAGCTTCATCTTATTAATTAAACATAGTCTTGACTGGATGCCATGCGAAAATGCAGTGCATTACGAACTGTGTCCGTTGAAAAAGCTTTCGTAATTAATGGCATGATCTAGAGAACATATCAGAAGTTAGGAAAGAACTCAATTGTTAGATATGGTCAGCGACTAACAAGGCAAGATGATCTTATGCAATGATCCCGAACACCAGGACATGATGAATTTAACTTCTATATTTAAGTTTTATTATTACACTTGTAATAATAAAACTATTTTATGATCACAATCTATATCATAAACTCCACCGTCTACATCAGCATTTTAGACAGTTGAGTGTTTATCTCTGACAAATCATAAATTAGCTGTCTTTAATATTAATATATTTATTATGTACGTGTATAATACAAATGTGGATTGAAAGTTGTATATAATTCTATCGTAAATAGCGTCAGCATTATAATGAAGAGTTCAGTGGAAAATGCCAATAGCCTGATTTGGAACCCTTAAACCAATAAAATAACACATGTAATTGTACATTTTTTATTCAAAAACAGGGGCCAAATTACCGCATTCGATATCGAACTAAATTTGTATTGAAATTCCGATCGTAATCGAATACGGTAGGTATTTAGCCCTGATTTGATTTTCATATATACTCCTGTACAAAAATAACAACATACGTACCAGACATTTTGCAGATTATTTTGCAACTCTTTCTTAATCGTGGAAACGTTTGTTGGTGTAAAATAAAATGTTGCCCTTTTTTGGACGAGTTAATCGCCTTTTACTGTGTGTTGGTAGTGACCGATTATATTTAACTCTTCCAAGTTATCATTTAGCGATTTATTTTTATAATTCTTGGACGAACATTTTTTATGTTACTCAAAATTGTCGTCAGAGCATTCTGACGACCATTGCCAGGTTATTCAGCCGTATTATGGTTGGCGTAGTCGCCTTTAATTCATTGAAACTTCTAGTTTTAATTGGCAGCAAATAATACTAAAACCTTTATCCACAATAAATACTGATTACTTTAATTGCCGGTATTATTTATTTTTATTTGGTTGTTCTGTATTTTTATTTCGTTGACAATTCACAAATTTTTTGTGCGTGAAGATATGCCAGGAACTACTGGCGTTGCCACTCAAATGTACAAAAAATCGTTGTATTGACGAAAATTGGTTTTTTGTTACTAATTTATCTCAAAAACTTTTGCCGTGAATAAATACTTTTCTCAAACAAGTTTATCAAATGCACCATGACGCACCTTTTGGGTGGACATGGTTGTTCAGAGTCGATCTTAAACATATTCGGCTTTCTATCGGCTTAAATCAGAAGGACCGGTTATTTCGAATCTGGCAATTCTTGCGTCATTCTATTCTGTCACGAAATTCAGTATATTATCTCCACTGAAAGAAATGTATGTGCAGGCATATTAAAGTTTATTATTATTTTTCCATGCGTTTTTATAAATTCCAAAGTTCATATATAATTTTAATCATATTTTTAAGTTGTAATTGGATGATTGATTGACTGGTTACGTCAAAGCAAATTAAATAATATAAACAAAAACAGAATACATAGATCTATTGAAAGGCGATAAGCCCCATTTTCATTACTAATGAAATTTTCTTTTTGTTAATTTTGCAATTTGCTCCTTCAGAGTCCGTTTTCGATTTGTAAGTCCACAGCGAAAACTAACGTGTGCCTATATCAAGAGCTGAAAGGCTATCACGCTAACAAAATTTAATCAGTCATATTTTCAAAGTGCATACCATGTATGTACGTACATATGAATTATTGCATCGGGTGTTTTTTTTAGTTACAAGGGAATCCAATATGATATTTGATTATATCACGGCAGATAAATTCATTGAAGTCGTAAAGCAGCTATGAGTTAGTCAGCATCAAGCCTACTTGCGCGTATTCTGAGGAATTTTTCACAGAAACGGATAAAATTACGTATTAACAACATCTCCGACATATGGCCACAGCCACCCGTCGGCATCGGTGCACCGATATTTTATAAGTTTGTTTGCAAGGTATTTTCAATATAAATATTTATGTAATTTAATGTAGAGATATAAGACTGTATAAAAAAAGACCTCAAAAAGTATTTTTTATGATTTTGCATACAGCACAAAAACCATTTCCTTAGACTCTTCAAAAATAATATGACTTATGACAATATAATTAAACAGCAAATAATACGAATACCCCAATTTTATATATTTTTGTATGTACTTGTACTGAAATATAAGAAAAATGAGACTTGAAGACGATAAAATGAAATAAATAAAAACTTATCATATATTTTACCAGGTGACTACAATATAGGGAACTATATTTAAGAGTGTCCAGTGCAATATGTTTTATTTTTAATATTAATAAGCTTTACCTGTACATCCATCCCTCTGAATCCAAATGAACGTAATGAAATATGATGCAATAACTTACAGTTAAAAATATATCACTCGATATATGACGTAAAAGAATTTCAAAAAACAACATCTATTTTGAATTTGTGTTGATTGTAAAAATTTTTCAATAATTAATTTTTATTATTTACATTCGAAAGTATTTAAAAACAAGCAAAAATTAACAAACCGATCTTTGAACTGAATTTCTAAATATGTGTAACATACGAGAACAACATTTGTAAATGTATGCACGTTAGGGCGGAGCGATTTCTTTATATTTAGCAATGGCTTTGAAATATTTCTGAATTACTTACCAAATTATATAACAGAGGTGCCCCAACCTCCATCTTCAATTACAACTGTCTTCAAATCAACAAACGAACACCTGCCCTGTGTTTGGTTTACTAGGGAAGTTACCCGTACCTCAAATACCAACTTATAATGACGTTGTAAAGAACTGCCGATTAATTAAATATGGATTAAGATCTGATAATAGAAAAATAGCCGACCATTCACGATATATCTGAAAAATAGACTCAGGAGTATATGTCGTCGCCGCTGTAAAATGTAAGAGAAAGTTTACCTGACAATTGAATACAACAGTACAAGCGATATTTAAGGTTGTAGTTCTTACCTTGAACCAAAAGGTAGCAGATATTAAGTTCACCATCATCAGCCTTTGCCTCCGATCGCAATGGAGTCTCTGACAGATGTGCTGCCACAATAGCATCATCAGTGTTAAAAGATGTTGGCATTTAGTCAAAAAGAGTTATTGATCGTTGAACGCTGCGCTCTGAAGGAACTAAGGTTCTTCGTATTATGTATTTTAATTGAAAAATGGATAAACCTTTGATTAGCATTATGAATAATGATAAATTTTACAAAAAACAGTACAAGAAAACAATTATGTCAAACTGGAAGTGACTATTTCTGGTTTGTGATGTGTGAGATGGAAATCGTCAGCAATATTAAAAATGATATACCAACTCCTTTTAAATCTAAGTGGTTGAAGCTCAGTGAAATAGTGATTGGTTGAGATGGATATCGGGGAATCAAAAGCTCTTAATCATATCAAATCATGTATATCTCAGAGGAAGCTTGAAAATGCCTCGCTCTTTTAAGACGACGTAAGATACTCCTCATACCATCTGATCTCCTCACCATATATACCACCTACATCCGACCGAAAATGGAACACAACTCTCATGCATGGCCCGATACTTTAAAGACTGTTTTGAAGTTACTCGACTGCGTACAGTAGAGAGCGAATATCTCATCGGTGAAAGTAGGGTAGCCAACTCTACTGACTCACTGGAGCATCGACACAACATCGAGCGTATTCCACTGTTTTACTGATACTACAACGAAATCTGCTCAAGTGATTTTAGGGAACTTGTGCCCAAAAATCAATCTTTATGTGGTTGAGTTGGCATTGAACTGCACCATGCATTAGAAAGAGAATTCGTTATATAGCCGAACGGATCGTATCATGAATAAACTTCCTTCACAGGTCTTTCCTGTTTTGTTTACCTTAGGGAAGTTTAAATCCAATGCCAACAAGCACTACTCCCTCTATTCTTCTATCCTACACAGATTTTCCTTGTTCTGAGGCATGTAGCGCATTTATAAGGACCACCCCGTGAGTGCTGGTCCAAGAAAAAAATAAAATTAATTTTATATAACAGGAAACATTTCTAAAGAAAACAATATAAACAATTTTATTATCATGCATTTGGATGAAGCATTAACTCCATGTAAAATACCACTACGCATAGCTATGGTACAACATAAGACATATATACAGTTAAACTCAGTTATGACGAACTCCATGTCACTAGCAGAAATAGTTAGATATAAGAAAAGCTCGTAACAAGCGTGGTGACACATATAATGTGAATAAGTTCTGGCTCTGAATGAATACATAAACACTGTATTTGTTTATTATACATATATGTAAATATATATTTACACAATATAACTCCATTAAAACAAATGTAATATTTTTACAATTTATTTTGCGGGACCGTTAAAAGTAGTTCATTACAAAAGGCCATTCGTTATAAGTGAATTCGCTATAAGGGAGGTTTTTATATGAAAATAGCAACAAAAACAGTGTGAATTTGAAATTAGTTCTTTACAACCGATTATTCGTTATAAATCGCTATAAATAATTAAAAGAACTAAAAAATTGAGATATTAAGAGGGAAAAAACTATTTATGACAGGGAGAATTTTCGCGGTGAACATATTTCACGTTATTATTTTCGACTGAATTACACATTGAAATTGAAGGAAAATGCAAAATATTTCCAGGGAAAACTTGTTCATGAAACTGGTGAATATGAAACATATAGACAGTTTTTTCTTACATCTCAAAACATGTAGACTAGTAAATCATTTTCCATACTTGTGATTTACCCACTTAAAGGCAACTTTATATAATATAACGTTAAAAAAGAATTCAAAAATTTTTTATTCATACATTATCAGCTCGCCCTATTGTAAGTAATATGTATGTATGTGTGTGCATACGAGTGCAAGTACAGGGTAATCTTGAGATGTAAAACGAAAATATGAGTACTTAATACGCAGATGGGGCTGGACTTGATTAAATTCAATGAACTGAACGATGCAATTGTTTGTTATTTGTGAACTAGTTTTAGCCATCTCATTTACGTGTGTAGTTTAATTTTTAATCTACGATTTTGAATGAATGAAGAAAGTATATGTATGTGTAGGTATGCAAGTGCATCTATACAAAGAAATTAAAATGTTTTACGTAGGTACGTTAGGTTCGATCCCGCATTTTTGGGGCAAAGTTCGATACAGCGAGATTAAACAAAAATTGCTGCCATTTATAGCGAGTTTAAGGATTGAGAATAGGGATTCACTGATCCCTGTCTCTATTAGTTTTTATATGCGTAATTAAACATTTTTGTTCCAGAGTTTAAGCTTTAGGAAACATTTTAACACACGCCCGTGCATAACAAAATAACTGTCAATATATGAGCAATTACTATTTTTGTAAATATGTTCACTTATGAATTCAATTTGCTTTACATTTTTTTATAACCTCTTCTTTTTATTCACTCAAATTCTTCAAACAGCTGATTCAAATTCTTCAAACAGCTGATTGCTTTATAACTTTGCCAATCTGCCCAGATAAAGGCCGAGGGATATTTCACTCAAACTTTCTATCTCTCTGCCCCTTGTCTAAAATTTTAGTTCCGCAATTTTTAGTCAACCTTGAGTGCGGGATGAAATCTATTGTGTTCTATTACAAGTCTTTATATATATTATTGACCTATTAAATTTATCACAACTACATTAATCTTTAAATTTTTGTTTTCAATAAATAGCGAAATATGTACAATATATAAATTTATGTACATTTGAGATTCCTACACAGATATTTCAATAAAGATATGCAACTGTACTCACAGCAATTATTACAGAAATTGCACTGTATTGAATGACTTACTTATCTTTATCCATTTTCATCATCAAAACTTCTGCGTCATTGAAGTGTATGTTTGCCAAACAAATAATTTGAAAAATATTTTATTTTATAAAGAATTAGTTATACAGAGTGCACTGGTCTCTCCTAATACTTCTAAGAGACTACAACTCTAAAAACGTTACGAAAAATGCTGTATTTCATTACCAATATAAGTTCTATAACTATTTCCATCTGATCCAACCTGGAAGGCTAATATCTAGAATTAGTTGCCTGTTTGTCGATGTCGAAAGCTGTCGTTTGTTCGACTTGATTAACTGTTGAATTGTTTTAAAATTTGGATTTACTCGAGGAATATATCGGTCAGTTTTGACCTATTGGGCACTTGAACAATTATAAATTTCTTGTAGAATTCGAGCATTAAAAACTTCACTTTTCGCTTGGCTTTTAATAACATTTGGCCATGACCATAAAACGGGATGGGTGAAGATTCTGCTTCTCTAATTTAACTGGAGAGAATGGTTTTCTCATAAATAGGTTTTATGAAATACAACCTTGTTTCGTCTACGCTAAGTTGGGTGCAGTCAAATTCTATATTTTGAATTCTCAGAAAAATCCAGCACATCTGTATATTTTCATTTAAAATTTGATTGATGAAATAGTGTAATTTCCAAACTTGTATAAGTATTTCCATAATTTTAAAATATTCGTTCGCAAAGTGTAATTTCAAATTTAATAAAAAATTTGAAGAGAACTTAAAAAACAAATATGAGAGATTTTATTTACTGTTATCAAATTTATTGGACAATCTTGATGTTAAAACAAAATCTTATTAAGTTAAATCGAATTCAGATTCATAGGCTAATTGTTCGAACTTAATTTAAATCTCAGAAAGACATGATGATAAATATTCCAAGGCACAAAGGAGAGTCAACATCAGTTTTATTCAACTTACACAGCAGAGCAGAACAGCTGTTTTCGAAAGTCGCAACACTTTCATCATCAGTGCTCATGTGTATATTGTGTTTATCACCACTGTTTAGGTGGCTTAGTTGAACGTGATAACAGTTCCTATTTACACAAATTTAATTGTGAAAAATCTTATTAAACTTGCGCTTTTGACTAACGAGTTGCGCAACACGTTTTTAAAATTGTTGTGTATTTTGCTTAATTTATTTCCAAGCGCTGTAAATGTAAATAAAACATGACTCTCACCAAATTAAATCAAGGATTATCAAATTGGTACATATTTGGGATTTGTCGTTTTAAGACTCTTTAATTTTAATTTCGTGCTGCTTCTTTTTCCCCAATATGTTATTAAAAATTAAAAACTCAAATTGAGGAGTTTTAACTAGTCCACTGGGGCTAATGCAGATCATCAGGGATTTGTTAGTGCTCCTGTTTGCAAAACAAATAGGATATCACCGCAAAGCCCCACAACGAAGTAGAGATGCGGCATATTATGATATCATAATATGCGCATCATAACATATTCATGAAAATTTTTGTTTTTTTTTTTTGTACTATTTTGAAACAAAAAAGCAGCTACCGCTTGTATGTATGCTAAAATCAAAAAATTCAAACATGTTTGAATGTTCCCATTCAGTTTTGATGATCTATTGTGTTTCACTTTCATATTAATTACTTCAATATTGTTTTAGTGAAGTTTTGTTCTCTTCTTCAACATTTGCATCGTAAGACAAAGCAAATGTTTTCGTTAATAATTGTTTCGTAATGAGAGAGTAATAAAAACATTCCGTTTGATATCGCCACTTCTATTGCATATATGCAGCGCTTTAGTATGAACGCAAAATCACATGTTTATGATTTTGACGTTAAAACCAGGTTTTTGCGTTCAGTGTAAGCACTATTACTGTTGTCTTTGTCCTCAATTAGCATTTTTTTTATAACCGAGGTGAGTTGAAAACAAAATTAAAGTGAATTTTCACATTTTGGGAGTTATGTACGTACATTCGACTAGTGTTTTGCTATATTGGTGAGAGTTGGAAGTGTGTTGCAGTCACAAACTTTGCATAAGGTTTTGTTCAGAAATGAAATTAAGTGCGCATAAGGGCTTGATTGTACTTTCAATCCGAAAAATATTTACAAGTGGATCAAAGAAGATCGAGAAGGTCTGAATGACGATGATCGTCCTAGAAAGTTAAGAAAATTGTTATGTAGAATATCATACAATCGCTGTTATATCACACGAGAAAATATAAATTCGGGCCTCGATGTCTCATTCGAGCTTGGCCATCACTTCATGTTTGAAACGAAATAACGAGAGCGAAGCACCTAATTTTAAGATGCTTCATTTTAAAGATACATGCGAAGCACAGATTACCCGAAGTAGTTGTCAAAACAGGAACTCTGTAAATATGTAATACAAATAAACCTGTTGACATCAAAACAAAAGGTTATTCATAAAAAAATATCTTGTGCTTTTAAGTAAAAGTTCGTAAAGAAAATTTGTCTCATAAGCATAATATATTTTTTGTGGAAAAGACTGTTTATTCTGATGTGTACAAGGATGTATTGATACAATTGTTGCAATCAAATAGATGTTTTTTATTATATCAAACGGATGTCAAGATGAAGCGAGTTTGAGTCATGTGACCGGTATGATTAACAATCATAACGAAAAGAGCGTAACAAGTACTTCATTTTGGCGTAGAAACGTTCTATTACAGAGGA
Organism: Linnaemya vulpina; assembly: GCA_963675445.1. NCBI lineage: Eukaryota > Metazoa > Arthropoda > Insecta > Diptera > Tachinidae > Linnaemya > Linnaemya vulpina. Next base: position 26,134,444 of record OY776276.1, read on the forward strand.
GGTCGACATATTTCCTTAAATAAAGTTGAAAGAAATCTTCAAGTGAGATGTAATCGTCTATGCTGAATCTTGAATTACCTTCACTATATTGTGTCCCAACGCTTAGGACAAATTTATGTGCCGACGAATTTTGCGTAGATAGTCGCAGCCTTTGAAAAAAGGAGTGGTTCCGAACTCTTTTGAAAGCTCGTTTTTGATAAAAACCGCTGATCAAACCCGTTTAAATTGCTTTGGTTTGATCAGAGATTTTTGTCAAAAGAGTGCGTTTGATAGTGTTTGGACCACCCCTAATGAAAAGAAGTTTGTTCAGTCATATTCTCAAGTTTATTTCAGTTGACGAATTACTAATGAAGTTAAAAGAAAAAAGTTTAATCTTAATTTCGTGCTGATTCTTTTTTCCCGAAATTTTATTGAAAACTTCAAAGTGATCAATTGAGGGGTTTTAGCTAATTCCTTTGCGCATTTCACTGGGGCTAATGCAGATTATCAGGGAACCTTTACCCCACATTTCTTAGAATAACTAAAGATATTATTTCAAACTTCCACTTTAATATTTAAGAAGTCTAAAAAAATGTTGAAGTCATAATAACAACTCACTTGTTACTTCTTTTTTTATTCTCTTACGTTCTTATTTCATTCCACAATTGGTTAGCTTTTTTCCAACTCTAATTGTAGTTGTAAGAGAAATAAAGTAAAAATCAACTAACAATTGTATTAATTTATAAACAATTTATTTAGGGTGTTGACGACATACGTTGATTTTGCGCGGTCACTCGCTTTTTAATTATCAAATTAATGCATTTTGGGATTTTTCATTTGAAGACTCTTTAATTTTAATTTCGTGCTGATTCTTTTTTCCAAAATGTTATTGAAAAATCTTAAAAATGATTCCCTTTTGGGTTTCTGTGGAATCAAATTAAAGAATTAGTTTTGTAATACTTTATAGACATTTTTATTCCACAATTTATCTAAAACTTGTCGGGCCTACAGTTATTGAAAATCTTTTGGGAGAAATTAAAAAGTATAGAGACAAAGATGTTGCCTCGAAAGTGCAATACAAAAAACTAACTTTTTAATGGAGTCATATGCGACAGGTTTGTATTGAAGTAAAAATCAGGATTGGGGCCAAGGGCGTGTAGGCATTTGTGCAAAAAGACTTTCCGCTTTCGCACATAGCGACTCTGCAAAGATAATTTTCAAAAATAAGATTTTGAGCTCATCAAGAAAGTTGATCTGAAATTGGGGGAATAGGTTTGTCTTTCAACATTCGATAAATAAATTTTTAATTACGAACTGGCACTAAATCCTGAATATGTATGTTCTTTTTATGACGCAGGGTGCCAAAGGGTTGTCGGCGATTTAGGTCCCAGCAAGTGTAAGTTTTCGAAAAGTTTAGGTTTTAGAATTGTTAGGCAATTTTATACTCGTACAAACCCCTGAAAATTAATATCCACTGGTTTAAATATGAAAATAGGAAGGAATAGGGACGAATCGGAATTCTGAGATTAAACTTTATACAAAATTTCATATGATGAAATGAAAAATGAAAATCAAATTAATAATACTATTAATTTGTACAGTGATGTCGACAATGGGATTCGAGTTCCTACACATCATCCAATCAGTTAATCTTAACTTTTCTCTGTTTTAATTTGTTAATGTCTGCTGGCACAAAATTTTTCATTATTGAGTGCCTTATACGGTACTGGATCTTAACCAATTGCCTGCGTTACTCTCCGAAAGGCTGACTTTTGATAAAAAAAAATTGTGTTTTAAACTTGATAACACACAGTGTTATGATGCCAAAGATATGCTTCAGAAACTTATTCCCGCTTCATTTCTACTCTAATACACTTTTTATGGGAAATTTCAATACCGGTGGATCGATAACATACATTTTATCACCCAAAATTTCCGAAAAAAGACATCAATATTGTGCTGAACTTTGCTCAAAATGCTTTGAAGTATATGTAAGGTGCGCCAAGATAAATCAGCCTATTGGAAGATGCTCTTATTTTTGCAAATGGCGGCAAAATCATAATGAGCGATGAAGCTAATTTCCACCTCAGCGGGTACGTGAACAGGCAAAACTATCGTTTTTGGGACACCGAAAATAAATGAGTGATGCACGAGGAGCCATTACACCCACTCAAAGTGACTGCATGGTACGCTGTTGACGCTGGAGGAGTCATCGGGACATTTTTTTCGAGGACGCGACAACAGTGGATGGTGCGCGCTATAGGGCCATGTCAACCGTATTTTTTCAATTGAACGAATTAGGACTGGAGAACATGCGGTTCCAACAGGACGGAGCAACGGCACACACTGCGCGAGCCACAAGCGATATTCTGAAGACCAAACAACATCGTATGACTTCTTTGGCCCACCTTGTGCATTCAAATATCTCCTGCCAATAATTACCTCTGATAAGCCTTCGTATCTGCTATCTGTAATTTAATCAGTTTTGTTTTCTTTTTCTTTGCATTTTTTTTAGAAAATTCCATGATTTTATAACAGAAATTTTCAATGTTGAAACACATGTCAACGTCTTGGCCTAAGAAAACTATGTTATTTTAAATTTTAGCCATAAGTTGTTCCTTATGATAAAACTTTAAAATATTTTGCGCATCAATAAAACGAAAAAACTCAATTTCGTATATTTGATACGTTGCTTTTCATTTGAACTAGAAACACCGAGTATCTGAACGATACAAGAGCTGGGGAAGAAGACGCTACAGAACGATTGAACGCGTCTATTGCATCACTGCCTACAGATGTAATAACAGGAAACAGAAATCCTGCATGACTCTTTTTAGAAGGTGTTGTAGAGGATCAACACGTTCTAAATAAAAGGAATGTGTTGAATTCTTCAGGACAATAATTTAGAACATTTTGCTGGTTTAATTTGAAGGACACGATCTTGGAATGTAATAGCAGTCGTTTTCATGGATCGACCAGATCTCGATTGGACCTTTGAAAACCCAAAATTTGAAGCCATATCTTATGAGATGAATGAAATAGACATATTTCACCCTTCGGATTTGAAATAACGGCTAATGGAGCACAGCATCTCCAACGTCCTGCCGGAAGCGGCAAAAAATTCAATTTTCAAATACCGTATTTCTTTTAGAGTACAACGTTTGAATAGAACATTAAAAATGCAAGAAACTAAGTAAATGGCAAAAAATTTCACAAACAAACTTGTAAGAAAAGTGCTCAAAAGTTTTTGTTGTTTTGCTGTTGATGTTCTTGGCATGATGATTCAGTGCGTCGTTCGCTGGACAGAGCACATTTTTCATGTTTCAAAAGAACCATTCAAGTGCCTCGGCCTTCTAAGGCGGTGTAAGACATACTTCAACCCCTCTGATCTCCTTACTAGTTATACCACTTACATTCGGCCTAAAATGGAATACAACTCTCATGTATGGGCCGGTGCTTCAAAGTTTGCTTTGAGGTTACTCGACCGCGTACAGGAGAGGGCGAAGAAACTCATAGGTGACGGTAGGGTAGCCAACTCTATTGACTTACTTGAGCATCGTAGAGCTGTACGGCTCCTGAATGAATTAATTCAATTGAATCATTCAGTCAATTGAGCGAGGTGAATCTTTCATTCAATTGAGCGTTTTTAGCTCAGTTGTTTCAGTTGATTCATTAGATCTGTCTCTTTCAGTAGCTCTTTTCAGTGATGTTTCAGTTTGTATGTCAAAATCCATACGAAAAAAATGAATTAATACACACACATGTGCTAATGCATACAGGGATGTAGTGCTCTTTATTTATAGAGTTGCCAGCTACTGAAACAACTGAGCTATTGAATGAACTGCAGTACTGAAACAACTGAATGAACTGAACGAATTAATTCAGTAAAGTGAGCGGAGCTAAAAAGAGCGCCCACTCAAAAGAGCTGTTTTGTACAGCTCTAGAGCATCGACGCAATGTGGGTTGTGTTTCACTGTTTTATCGTTACTACAATGGGTTTTCTTTCGATCACACCCGCCCGTATGTGGAACAAACTCCCTGCGGAGGTATTTCCTGCCGTATATAGCATGGAGAAATTCAAATCGAATGTTCATAGACACTACTCCTTACTCTACGCATAATTAGGGGTCATCCCCTGAGTGCCGGTCCTAATAAAAAAACTATTTTCTATTGATTTTATTAAAATGTTTCCACCTTTCCCTTGATTTGCAACCGAGACCGATTTTCCGCGAATACTTTTATGCTGAAATCATTTTTTATATAATAATAAGTATTATTAGTCAAAACAAACTCAGCAAAATATTATCATGGGCATTGTTTATCTCATAGTCCGAATATTAGTTAACAATTTTAAGGGCAAAATCCATAAATAAGACCCAAACTCATGTAAATTTTGTACATTTTAATTTGTTAAAACTCTTTTATTTTGCCAGTTTACTAAAATATAGGCGAATTATTTACTATATAAATGTTAAATAGTGCAATAAATTAGCATTGCAATCAACCCATCACTCCGATACTAAATATTTATGGGATTGTTTGTTTAACTTTTCTCTAAATTATTACACTGGTCTACACACCTCTTGTTTCCTTTAATTTTCTTCTGTTAGGGGCTATATCTGATTATGAAACAAATAATGGGAGATTGCTAACAGCTCTACTTTTTGAAATAAACAGTTTTATTATTTCGACGAAACAGTACAAAAAATTAATACATATCGCACCCTAAATACAAAAGAGCCACGACTTAAAATTTTCCAGAACTGACTTTTTTCCATAAATTAATTCAGAGTACACATCTCTAACTACTGCAAAAATTTCTTTTACATCACTATCTTCTTTAACTGGAAGAATACAATTGTCTATTTTTATGTTAAGTGCGTTGCTTCTGCACGATGACAGTTTTTCGTCTCTCCTGAAAATTTTAGTATTTTGAGTTAGAACCCTTTTGTTTTAAGGGTGCGATATGTTGACAAAATTTCTATCGAATACTATCAAATGATCTTTTTTAACATATCCTTAAATGAACGACTCTAGGTGATCTCGTTGCAAACTCCAACAGTAGTCGGTCATCATATGTCAGCCCCAATTTCCCTCATATCGCTCTTCCATTGCCTGAAGATCCTGATGAAACCTTTCACCCCACTTCTTACTAAGATCACCAAGTTTTAGTGGAAATCAGTCCAAATGCAGGAAGAGTGTTTTTATTCTCATGTTGCACCCCAGCTCTTGTAAGATAGCAGGCGCTCTACAAGCCCGACATGGGCGTCAGATTTCTTTTGCCTAGGAAATTGCTTATAACAAAAAAAAATTAATGTCAACCTGTGGACTCGACTTCAGTCATTAATTTTGATTGACAAAATTAGGATCTTTCACGAGTTCCCTAATCTGCGGCACATCAAATATACCGCCTTTCAATTTTTCTGTACTTAATCCCGGAAACTTTCGTGAAAGAAAATTTAAACATTCGCCACTTTTGTCAAGCGCCTTCACAAACTGTTTCATTCTGCCCACTTTAATATGCAGTGGTGGAAGCATGATGCGGTCCCGGGTAACGAAAGGAATGTTTATACATATTTTTTTTTAATTTTAGCTCTTCCCGCACTAAACCAACTTTTTGTGACCAATGGAGTTGTTTGTCACGACTGTCCCAAAGACACATAAAACAAGGGGACTCTATGTGACCTAAAAGAAAATTAACCATTTTCAGATCAACACAAATAACCGGTTTTTAACGGTACTTTTTTCATAACCTTTGAAACATTTGCGTATTCCTCTTTTAAAGTCGTCGAATGTGCAACAGGTACGGATCGGTACTTATTTTGCTGCTGTCTAGGAAAAGACGCTAACCACTGCTTTTGTACTTTTTTAATCCCATATGTGGCAAAACACCACTGATGGCCAATCCCTATTTTATATACTTACGAAAATTATTGGCTTCATCGCTTGACAGGGTATGCGTGGTCTTCATTTCCAGGCCTTTTTCATGAAAAGATTATTGGTCAAACTGTTTTATCAAGTATTTCGTCTCACTTATATGTCAACAGCCATTGACGTTATTAAACGATTTCATACAAACAAAATGTTGTAATTTTATGTTTGTTGTACTCTTGCGTTTACCTGATACTATGGAGCAAAATAATAATTTACTGAAAATTTATTTAATAATATAATTATCAATTGTTAATAGATTATGCAAATACAATAAAGTATTTTAAGTCCAACAATTTGGATCCCAGCAGTTAATAGTATTTTGAGTCGCTTTTGCATTTTAAAAGTTTTATTGCACCGTAGAGTGCGTTTCGATGTGTTCCTGGTGAGCGCTTTCGGTAAATTTTCTCTTTTTTTGATTCCATTCCACTAAACTTCCTAATTTCTTTAATTCAAACCCTTTTGGCACCAGTTCTATACCATTTATTTATATATTTCCTTCGGCTTTTTTAGAGTTGTCCACTAAATTTTGTTGAAGTCAGTATACACTTTGCAGGCTTTTACAATTTCCCCGCAGAGTTACTTTTATAATATAATAAATAAATATATTATTAAACTTGCAATAAACCAATAATATATATGTGAATATATGCATGCATGTGTACGTATCACTGGTCTCAAGTGCCAAGGACATAACTGAACTTTACAGAAGAAACTGCACTAACAATAATAAAGACTGTAAATATCAACTGCTTGTGAAATCGGTTTTATTGGTAGTATTGGACTAAATTGTGTGTGAAGTTAATTAGAATTATTGAACAACTCAATTTCGATACGACCTTTCACTCAAGACCAACGATGTATAACTCTGAAGTGAACTTATTTTATTCGTAGTTCAAAAACCGCAAACAAATGTAAAGTAAAAGAAGTCGAGAAAACAATTTTCTTACCGAAAATTAACGAAAAGTAGCGCACCAATAGAGGTTAAACCGCGTATAAGAAATTCAATTAATGTAAAAAAGTACCTCGCAAATAGAGGCTTGCCTGTATTTCTTTTTTGAGTTTAGTGCCACGGTGACAACACACGAATTCTCCGAGCGCTAACTTAAAAGGGTGTTGCGTCGATGGACTCGAAAGCAGTGCAACGCTGTATTAATTACTTACCATATTACGATGCAATTTCAAAAGCTGTGACTTTTGCACTTTTTCTTATTTCTTAGTCATCAATCCCAAGAGTTGCCAAGATTTCGTGGTATAAAAACCCTATTCTTGGGAAAAAATGTACATGGCTCTCTTTCACATAAAAACTCGTTAATATTCTTGCAATGTATCCCGTTTTTGTGCCACTGTCCATTGTCTTTGGTCACATTTATAATAGTGTTAGTGAGTTAGCATGTGCACAAACAGTATCTGACGCTAGACTCGTAGTGGCATAGCAATGGTATTTAAGATTTTTATCTCTTTTTGCGGTCTAAGCAATTTATGCTATTTTTACTTTTTAAATTATAGAAGACAACATCCAACATACTCGCATTTAAAAATAGATCTACATTAACATTTTAAAAATAGAACAACATGGGCTTTGCAAAATGATACAGTCAAGTGTACGAAGCGTCGTTCTTTTCTTGGCTTTTCCATAAAATCCTAACCTAAGTAAACCAGTGCTGCCACCAAGAAACTTGTAAATTACGCACCATCGACAGACACTTAAATTACACATGCGGAGAAAAATTGCATGTGCTTTTTTTAAACTACAGTGCAGATGTACATGCAAACACACATACGAGTATTTGCACAAACACATGTTTGTATTTATATGTACATGTCTCTTTTAATTGAAAGCTATTCGATCAGACTTAAGTTCGTTACTTCAAATAATATTTTATTATGAAAAGCACACTCAATATAAAAATTAATTAATTCTGACAATACACAGTGGTGCATTTTGCTTGGTAAAAAATTTAAAATCAATCTCTGGCTGAGTTGAACTGACTGTTGGATTTTATTTTTGATTACATCTCATTTATTTATTTAATAATAATATTTGATACACCATTCATTATACATATCTTGGAACCCAATATGTGTCAAGTCTAGCCGAAGCGCCATGTGACCAGTTCCAATTTTAGAGGCAATAGCTCAAATTATCTACTTTAGATGTTTGAAAAGAACCACAGTTGAACTCCTAACACATCGACATTTATTATTTTTTACCTACATATTTAAGGATAATGAGATAATGCAAACAATTTCTGCCAGTTTAACAGCTGTGAATGTTAATTTTTCTTTAATAATGACAAGGAAAAAGTAAATAAAAGAATAAAAATTGTTTGTGAATTTATAAAAGTTTCGCATTTCTTCGAGGAGTGATTTTGGCAGCTCAGATATTATTGTGAAATCTGTTACTGTTAAATATTTTTATTAAGTTCCAGGACAACGCATGCAGATTATTGAAGTTTATGTTTAAAATTCATGATCGGTTAAGAAAGTTCATCGAGAGGAAATCTGTGATCAGCAGAAGGAATTCTATAACTGCCAATGCATCCGTACTTTTTTTAAAATCACATCTGAAAGCTCTTAAAGCATCACTTGAATATTAATTCTTCGAAACTGTCAAATATATTTATGGGAAACTTACCAACAAATAGATTATCCTTCTTCGAATCACCTCTAGCCTAGTCAGCGGGCTATTATAGTGAATACTACACAATTTCAAACTTCTGTAAACTGTATTTTTGATGTACTTTCTTTGCACAGTATTTTGCTATCTATCCACTTCCATTATTTTTTACACCTCATTCTCAAATTCCTTGTGTTTCCATTTATTTATATAAATTTTTATACACCATCGGATATGCGGCGAAATATGCAAAAAACTCAAGTCTAATACAGTAGACGGCCGTAAATTAGAACTCTCCGTGATACTAATAAATTGCAATTAATAAGTGAATTTTTAACAGATTTCAAACTTGATTTATAATAAAAAAATATAATTTTTAGAAATGCATCAATTATTTGAGACTGTATAGCGATCTATATAATTAAATATTTCATACGAAGGGCCCAATTTAGCTTTACTCCTTCCATGATATCGGCCGGTAACTTACGAATAAATTCTTCAATATTTGCCTTTATTGTGTTTCGCGTAGTTGAAAAACGACAATTGTCCTTCCCGCCGAATTTACGATCTTATGTGCCGTGTAATATTTTGTACATCCTCTGACGATGACGAGACAATCAGCAGACATTAAATAAATGCCATAGAGAAGGAGTTAAGGCAACAAGCGGACATATTAAGACTCCCTACCAAAACGTTAATAAATAAAATATTTCTAGTATATTTGTGTTAATATATATTTTCTTTTAGATTTATTAGTTATCTTACAGTTAATAAAAAGGAACTAACATAAAGGCATATAAAGGTAATTAAAGTTACGGCAACAATGAGGTTAATCGCTGAGGGCAGTTACCAAAAAGGTTTAGCCAGTGATCGGTATGTGAACCTCTGCCAAACAGCAGTAAGTGAGTCCTTTCATGAATGCATAGAAGTTATATACAGCGAACTTTTTCCCAGATGGATTTCATCTGCAACGAATGAAGCTGAATAAAATGAAATTAAAAAACACGATTCCCTGGTGTAGTTGGCTGCATAGACGGCACACGCGTTTCAATTATACCACCATCTGTTGGAGATCGTTTCAAATATCTGAACCGAAAAGGATTTTTTTCTCTTAACGTCATGTTGGCAAATTTAAAAATGTGTTTTGTTAACAATAATACTTTTAAAGTCCGAAGAAACATTCGGGTTTACGATCACAGACTTCGCAATAGGTATATTCAGACGCATTCTGCTGGGTCGACCACGATTCATTAATATGGAATATAAGTGATATAAAGCACCACTTAACATGTACATACATACATATAAACATTTACTTAAATATGTATGTACGAATAAAGTAATGATGTAATTATATTTCATCATCGCTTACATCTTGTCTCCTTCGATTTAATTATTTTGTGACAGTTTTAAATTATGTCGTGATCGAATATCTTAACCATGGGACAATAATTATTGTACCATGATCTTAACGAGAGTTTTATGCACTTTTGGCAGACGAATACGACAGACACGTTACCGATTTAGCGACGTGTTTTGCAATAGATTTAAGAAGTGTCGTATTCATTGGCGTTTTCGTTAAACACGGCACCATTTCCAATACACGGCTAGTGTCTGCCGCTAAAGCGCCAAACATTTCAAAGGTGATCCAGTGAGCTTTTCCCTTAGCTAATTATAAAATTTTTGTCGGATCTTGCCAAAAGAAGCAGTTCTAGCAACTTCTTAAGGCAAATGAAAAAGATTACGCTCTTAATCGCTATCAAAATCGCACAAAAATTGTTATCTGGAACCACACTGGGCCAAAACTGCCTAGTAGATTCAAGAAGATTTTCTCTATGAAACGTTTTTGGGATGAGGAGTATGCCAGCCGTAAGAAACGAAGATTTTTTCAAAGAGATTTCTTATTGTTTTCATGCGCTAAATCTTTCTAATTTTTTCACTAAATAAAACACATGAAATTAAGAAGAAAATCTTATTATTTACAATTTTCTTACTCCTTGATTCTATTAGGTTTTCTTATAAATTGCATAAAACAAAAAGTTCTTATTAATTTCATGGGGTTGTCTTATTAATTTTTTCAAAATGTGTTTCTTATTGATTTCATTAAGCCTACTTCATACTTTTTTTAATCAGCGCTTCCTTCTTGACTTCTTGAGGTTTCTTTTTGATCATGCGTAAATTATCTTATTAATTATTTGAATAAGACCATCTTCTTGATTATAGTATTAGTTGGCTTGTTATTTCATGAATGCATACAAACCAACACAGAGAAAATTTTTTATGATTTTTTCGTTTTTTCCATATATAATTTTTTTGCGTGTTTGGATAAGTGTTGCGGCGAACATCTCTAACTAATGAAACTAACTTTAAATGAAACTTTTAGTTTAAGGTGGAAAACGTAATAAAAATATTTTTGCTTGAAAAAAGTAAATTTACTATTTAAATTAATTAAATCTAATTGATAAACAATGGCCTCTATTTGGCAGAACGCATAGAAGAGTGAATGATAATACGGAAAACCAAATCGTTTTGAAACAGAAAGACGGGAAGAGAAATAATGTTGAAAAAGAGAACTTCGATGATATTTCTACCACTCCGGAGGAATCTTTTCAAGATTTGCAGAACGGTATGAAAATTGAAAATTCCTTAAAAAAATATATGTACTCTTTATACATTTATCTTTCTCTCTCAAAGATAAACATTTCGAGCAAAAATGCTGGTTGCAGCACAACTGCAGTCCACGTGATGAGACAATTTCTTTCTGGAGGGAAAATAAGAAAACTAGAATTGATGAGATGCAAAATGCCAGTTCTTTGACGAATATTTTTCATGAATTTTTCATGGCCACAATGCAATGGTTTCTCATGTTATGAACTTGTAAGGATTGTAGTTTTGACATTTGAGCCATGGTGGCTGATGAAAGCCGCTACCAAAAAAAAAATGTAATAACTTTTTTTCCATTTAATGAATGTGGCCCATTTTTTTTTATTTTGCAGATTGATTCTTAGATTTGACAAAAATGGATAACTGGGACACCGAAACAAGAATTTGGATTGTCCGCCGTTATCACAAACTGGAGTCCGTACTTTCGGTTCAAAGAGAGTATAGGCGCACATTTGGCGGCAATCCTCCGAGCAGATGGACCATAATGAGACTTGTAAACAGTTTTGCCGAGCATGGGACAGTCAACAGAAGACCTTACCATCGAAACCCTTCAGTTCGAACGGAGGAAATAATCGCTGCTGTAGCTGCTGCGATACAACACAATCCAAGAGTTTCGACAAGAAGCTTATCTGCTCAAATGGGTATAAGCAGACAGTCATTACAGTCAATTATGCACAAAGATTTGGACTTATTCCCATATAAAATTCAAATGGCCAACAAACTGAACGCTGCAGACTAGCCGATTCGCTTGGAATTTTGCCAGAAGATGCTTCAAATGGTGGAAGAGGATGGAAACATGTTGAACTGTCTTTTCAGGTCTGACGAGGCCCATTTCGATTTGAACGGCAACATAAACAAACAAAATTGTCGAATATGGAGTGAATTGCATCCACTTCGTGTCACAGTGTGGTGTGCAGTTTCATCACGCTGCACTACTTCTTCGAAGAAAACGGTCACCCCGTTACGGTTACTGGAGACCGTTACTTGAGCATGTTGAGAGAGTTTTTCTATCCAGAATTACGCCGAAAGAGAATTCCTTTTAACTCTGTGTGGTTTTAGCAAGATGGTGCACCTCCTCACATAGGCCAACCTGTTATGGACAGAATTTCGACGAAAATTTCCCAATAAGCTGATATCCAGAAACTCCACATTCCGTTGGCCACCCAGGTCGCCTGACCTTACTGCACCTGACTTTCTCTTGTGGGGTTGATGCAAACAGGAAGTTTACAAAGCAAAACCAACAAATTTGAATGAACTAAAGCAATCTATTCGAGCAACAATTGCGGCTATTCCTGTATCAACTCTCCCAGCAGTAATGAACAACTTTTTGCTAAGATGCCGCACATGCATCAACGAGCAGGGGGGGCATTTAAATTCCATTATTTTTAAAACAAATTAAACTATATTTAATAAAATTGAATGAGCTTTAACATGAATAAAAGAAAAATGTATTCCATACACTAAAAAAAAAGTTATTTGAGTTTCTTAATGTAGCAATATTCATCAGCCACCCTGTATATAATTATAATAAATTACTTTAAAATTTGTTTATTATATTTACTTACTGAATACTGAATTATTTTCTGTGGAATTATTATTATATACATATACTATTTATTTTCGTATTATATTCTTATAAATCTTATAAGTAAATATATTAATAAAAATCCATAATATCAAACAAGTTCAAGAAGTGTTATTAAAGAACCAAAGATAACCTAATAAAATCAAGAAGAAAATCTTTTTGAATAAAAACAAAAAAACAACCTAATAAAGGGCCTGTTCGCAAATGCATCACAACTCTGCACAATACGAATATTTTGCACTGCCATTGCTGATCAGCTGTTGCTGATGTTATTCTTTGCTCATTTTATTTTGCATTTACGAACGGAGAATTTTATTTCTTTTATTTTTTCTAATAAACTTTCTCCATATCCAATCGTGTCCTGATTAGTAGTTGACATATTTTTTCTTCACTTTCGAGTCTTAAATATACAAAAAAATAATAAATAAAAAGAAATAAAAAAAACTAAACAAAATCTATACTCTCATTCATTGCATCAGCCATTTTTATGATGAGTATTTTGTATTTATTTGCGCATAATATGCTTCACTGTTGCATTTTCGAACACTTGGCATATGCAGTGTTGCCAATTTTTGCATCCACGAACGTTATGCGCATAACATGCAGCGCAGTGTTGCGTTTACGAACAGGCCCAAAATCAAGAAGAAACCCTTTTTGAAAAAACGAGAGGATTACCTAGTAAAAACCATAATTTTTCTTCTTGATTATAATAATAAGAATTTCTTCTTAAAGAAAAATTTTTAAATTCCTTTAAACCTGGAATAGAGAAACAACTTCTTTCCTGGGAACTCAGTCAAAATGCGATTTAAACACCCTTTTCATTTAGCTTCACATTAAACACATCTACGTGTAAGCATGCCCCTCCGATAGACATTTTGACAGTCGCCAGGCACACTTACCATAACCATTTCTTGGCAGCTGGACCACAAACCAAACTACATACACATCAGGGAGAACACTTAGAAGATATTAGTCTGTACGGGGACCCCACCTGCAACAAGTTACTGCGAATGAAAGTTAGTGCCAATTTCCTTAAATCAGAAATGTTTAAAAATGTGCATGTTGATTAGTTACTTACATGTTCTCCTTTTAATAAAATAAATAAAAGTTTGAGTTCAATTTTGAATTGTTTTAAAAACTATTTTTTTTCTTTAAAGAATATATCAACTTAAAAATAAATAATATGTACAATTGAAACTTATTTCTTACAAAACTTAAAATTGTAATTAACTTAAAAAATTAAATAAAGTGCGGTTACTATAAACTGTCGATAAGGACACCTAATTTATGAAGATACGTGCACACGTAACCAACAGAACTGAATTAAGCAATTAAATGAAACCAAATAAATCCCATTTCCTGCTTTACTCCTGTTGGTAGTTGTTGTTCAATTATAGAATTCATTTGAGAATAAAACTGAATAAAATTTAAGTTTAACTTAAAACATTTAAAGAGACAGCTACGTACTAAGTTAATATTTACAAGGTCACAGGGCGGAAAAAAGGACATTTTCAAAATGTTTATTTCAATGATTTAAGGGATAAACACAGGCTTGTTTGTATAAATAAATAAGCGTTTTTGCATCAAATGAACTATTTATAAATATGTGGATTCACCTGAAAGGATAATGATAAAATGAAAATTGCAACAAGTTATCGAATAAAATTATTTAAACAATTTTAAAGATTTTTATATACATCCCAAGCAAAATGTGTTAGTAGGGAATGAATGACTGATGCATAAGGAGAATTAAAGAAATTGTGGGAAACTTGAATATCTTTTTATAGTTAAAACCATCACCATTTTGTTTCTAATATTATGTTACACATTCCCATACGAATATGGATAGCTGGCAGTTTCCGAATACTATTGAGATCTGTCAATTAACAAACAAGAAGGTGCCTTTAATGAAATTCATTTCTTTTATTATTTATCTGTCATTTTTATCTCTATCTTCTCAGCTTTCTTCATCTGTTCTTACAAAAATATCCCACCTTTCATGCTTCCAATTAACTCATGGAGTAATAAAAGTTCCGAATGAAATATATATTATAAGATCACAAATATATCAAAAAAATTTTATATCAATTTGTTTTGTACTAAAATAAAGTAGCACTCGTATGTATAACCTTTTGACACCATTTTAAATCCGAGTTGTCATGATACAACAATGAAATCCTTTTCGGTTACAATGAAATCTTTTTAGGTATTTATTTCGCATCTTTTGCTGGTTTAGTAAGTCTTTTGAATAATAAATCATTTTCATAATTAGCTACAAAACTTCAACAAGAGATTTATGAAGAACTTTCAAAAAAATATCATGAGAAATTTCAAATTGTTCGAGAAGCAACGTGAACAAGGAAGATTCTCAGCAACTACAAATATCATTTTTTTTTTTAATGTAGCCATGATAATAAATTTATCAGCTGTTTTTTTAAGTTCACTGGAACGAATTCAATTTGTTCCAGAATTAAATAATACGATGCTCGTGAAGAAGATAGTGCATACATATTTAAAAAACACTAGTAAAATGATTCCGTTTTAAAATTTGTGAATATCACTATGAACACTCGTTTTGGAAAGAAAAGGTATTTACGACATTGCGGGCATTTAGGAAGGAAAAAAAGCTCCAAAAAGGCAATGGAATAATAGAAATAAAGGTTACACCTTTCGCTGATTTATCTCATGAAGGTTATCCAGTCCGTATCATATTTTCTATTTGGAAAATATGTAAATATATATTTTCTGATAGTTGGCAGTCCTGTAATTAATTTACTTAGAGGTTTTCCGAAAAGGAAAGAGTTCTGACATGAACTGTACAGTGGGCAAATGCAAACAAACATATGAGAGATTTTGGGAAATTAAAATTGTGTTGTTTATAAAATAAATATATGATTATAGCCGTATAGTAGATACGAGATATAAGCTCATCACATATACAAAAAAACCGTGAATAAGTTAATAATAAGTTATTCTATAATTGTAGTACGTTAAGTGATTACATGATACAAAGCCTGATACAAGATACTTTTGCAAGCAATGATATGAAAAAAGATTGAATATATAAGAATGGGACATATTTTTGGAAATACTGAATTGAAAAAATGTGTTTTTACTAACCGAGGAGTAGAAATGTTGAAAATAACTATAAATATCCTCCAGCCAAATTTATAACTAGTTACGTTTAGGGACGCTCCTATTCATTAATATATCATTCAGCAAAATGAGTAACCAAAACATGCCAGATTAATAAAACTACATCGAGATTTTAAGAAGAGATGTGATGTACGTAACAAATTTTGTAGTATGAAACTATGAATAGACAAGCCTAATGCTAAATGTTCGACATATGAAAACAATCACAGATATTGAACTACTCTCAACTGAAAAACCAAATACATATGGGGTGTTCACACTTCGTGCTATTTAGTCATATTGTCATAAAATCATAAAATCTTAGACCAATTTAAATAAGTTGTTGTTGTGCTACATACAAAAAAAAGTCATAAAATAATAGCACTCTTGCATGTATGTATGTTTTTGTGTTGTCATAGCTTTTTATTATTGAAGAACAACTAAAACTCGAAAAACAAAAACTAAGAATGAATTTTAGGAGCATTCAAAATTAAAAGTTAATGCATCTAGAGATAGTCCATATACTCGTATATGCATTTCAAATCTGTTTACAAATTAACTAACCTGGTTGAAATGAGACTTCCAAAAGCCATCCTAATTTTAGTTTTTTTAGTTTAATTTTAAAAAATATTTTGATGCCATTAAACTTAATTTTAATTATGCTTTGACTGGATTTCATTAAACCTTTTTGAAATAACGTCTTTTCCGTGATATATTAGATGAAAAGGCAATTAACTTAACTTTGGACTGTTTTTACGCTTTTTTACCAAATGTTTCTTATTGAAAATTTGGCTTTTAGTCAACAGCAGAAAAGTATTTAATAACCAAAAATGATTTGACTATCCTATTTGCAAAATAGTGTATCGAAGCAGTTTTTAAACAGTAAGCCTCCACAAATAAAGTAGACTTTTAGAATCAGACTATCCGCTATAAGGCTGTTCAATTATTTCCACAATTTTCTCGAAATCTCCCACTGTGCTATCGCTAGAAAACGTATTAAGATACTTAAAAAAAAGAAGTAAAAATAAATCGAAACACAAACATTTTTTATTTTTTTAAATAAAATTTTTAAAATTGGATATCTAAAAAGCACAAAATCAGGAACGAATAACAAATTTTATTGATTCAGCGGCTTTCAACTTTGTGTGTACAGAGCGAATTCTACAATTTGAAATTTCCATAAAATTTTTTTTTACAAAAATTAATCGTCTGTAGTGTGAAAAACCCATAAATTTTCTTTTCAGAAAACTATTATTGGCATTTTTCATAAGATAAACTGATTAGCCAGTTAATTCTACCGTTGATCAGATGCTCTTAACGAAAGTAGACCAAATCGGAAATATATATACAAAACAGAAAGTTTTTAAAATATTCGAATTTGTTTTTATTAATTTTTCATTGTTTTCTTTTTCATTTATTTATTACTCTCAATTAGAATATTTTTTTTTTTTAGCATTTCACCCATTTTTTGTAAGAGATTTAAATATAAATTATTAAATAAAATATAAATATTTTACAATTTATACAAATGATTTGTTCATTACGTTCATGTTGGTTGTTGGTAATTGTATGAGAATTTGTAAAAAAAAAATTAAGAAAAATAAAAATATACTTTGTTCACACCGTCACAATAAAACTACATATATAAAACGTCGGTAAATCAGATGGCCTTTTCTGAATGTTCCTTTATCAAAGTTCATTTTAAAAATATTTCTTTTTATAATAAAATGTGTTATAGTTCCTACTACACTAGACATCACACTGGTATCGGACATAGTATGTCCGATATGATGCCCTCTTTCGTCGGTAATATCAATGGAGAGTAAAAGTTATTTAAGCAGAATGAACGCGCAGTCACGACATTCACATACAAGAACATGGCTAATACATTTGCATGCTCGATGGCTCGTAAGATTCATTAAGGTGCTCTTAGCCAAGTCGCAACGCTACAACTGATTATTTGCCAAACTCCATCTGCATCCATCATTGATGCAGATACAACAATGCCGTATTTCTGTATTATTGTATATGGCGTCCTAACGCTGCCAATTGTAAATATAAATTGTTTTGTTCTGGACTGGCAGTCGTATTGTAGAAGTGGAAAGTTACATTGTTCGCCATTACAATCTTCGTGTGTTTTTAAGTTTCCGCGTTTGAATTCGCCGCATTAATTTCCGTGTTATTTCATTTCACATTCATACACAAGGCAGTGAACTTCCATTTTGTGAATTGTCGACTTGGTTTTATTTGAATATTTACGATTTGGTTAGCTTTTTACGTGTGTTGGCGAGAGCTTTCAGCAGGCGTAAAATCTGAATACGGTTTTGGGAGATAAAAGGGTTTTTGTGATTCTGGGGTGCTTGAGCAGTGTTTGAGCTTTTGTTGATCTTACGTGGATACCGTTGGTAGTTTATATACCCACTAGCCAGGTTGTTTTTCCTGGATTTTTCTTTTGATATATTTTATTCGGTGAGTTTTTTAATTTAATTTAATATTTTTTTGCCATGTCTGTCAAGAGGAGGGCGAATGGTGACGAGGCTACGTTTCGGATGTTGCCTCCGAAGCGTCCGCAGGTGCTCAAGCGGTCGAGAACGGAGGAGGGTGGAGGAGCTAAGGTGAAGAGGCAGAAGACGGTTTCACCGAAGGTCGGTGAGGCGAAGCGCACGACGGCTGCTGCTGTTACTACGTCCTTTTGAAGTGCTGGATTCTACCGCTTTTGTTGGTGAGACCGGTGGAGAACTGGTCAGTTGTTGTGCAGGGTAAAGACGCTTCGTCGAAGAACGTGGTCAAGAAGGTGGTGGGGGAATTTGGCAGTTATTCGTACACCTTCGGTGCGAAGAGGGAGAATACATCTGGAAATGCCAAATTTGGTGAAGTTGGCCTGAAGGTTATGGTGAACGACAAGCTGGGGCTGAAGGTCATCGTACATGATGGGGATGTACGAGATGAACCTGAAGGAGAAGATGTCCCATGCGCGATGCAAAAAGAGCGTTCATCTGGAGTGCGCTCCCTGGAAGGTCGTACCTGATGGTCACATTAATGTCATCCTGGAGGTGAAAAATAAGGTGATGGATGTGTTAGTGGTTAGCGGTGCATATAAAAAATGATTCCGCTTTGTTGTGAGACCTCAGGATCCAGTAATGGCGTGCTATAAATGGTTTGGCTTTGACCATCGCGGTAGTGAGTGCAAAATGAAGGAGGATGTCTGCCGTCATTGTGGTTTGACGCGTCACTGGGCATTGGAGTGCTTCAATGCTATACGCTGTAGAAAGTGTGCGTTTAGAGGGTTTCCATGGGATCACATGATGATGTCGACAGCCTACCCGATTATAGCGGCAAAGATTGCGATGACAAACGCTCGGAATTAATGAGATATATGGCGGATATCGCAGCTGAACTGTCAGCGGGCGTATGCGGCGGTTTGTAAGTATGCGGCTCGCAATGTGCAATTTGTGTGATTTTTTTGTTTGGTTGAGGGGCCGTATCGATATTTACGATTGTGCCTGGTCGGGTTGTGGGCTCATCGCCTGTTGTGTCCCAACCTGATACTGCTGTTGCTTCTACCGCACTGGTGGAAATCTGGTTGGTGGTTGTGCGCGGAAAAGGTGCTTCGTTGAAGGCCGTGATGAAGAAGGTGGTGGAGGAGGTTGGCTCTAGCCTTTCTGTTAGGATTCATGGCATTCGGCCCATGCGGGATGCTTTTATTCCCACTCCCTCGGTTGCGGAGAGGGAGAAGATAGTTGCTAATACCAAGTTTGGTGAGTTTGGATTGGAGGTTGCTGTTAACGACAAGCTGGGACCAAGGGTCGTCGTACACCGAGTTCATTCTGAGATTTCTCCAGATGAATTTATGGATGGACTGTACGAGATGAACCTGAAGGAGATGTCCCACGAGCGTTCGTCTGTCCATATTAATGTCATCCGTGAGGCGACGCATAGGGTGATGGAGGTTTTTGTGACTAATGGCGTGTATGTGAAGTGGCTCCGCTTTGCCGTGAGACATGTTTTCGATGCCTTGGCTTTGAACACCGCATCAGTAAGTGCAAGATGAAGGAGAATGTCTGCCGTCATTTTGGTTTGACGGGACACTGGGCATCGGAGTGCACGTATCCCATGCGCTGCAGAAACTGCGCGTTCAGAGGTATGGCATCGTATCACATTATGATATCGCGGGCTTTCCCTATTATGGGGGCTAGAATTGCGGCGACGAACGCTCGGCATTAAGCAGAATTATGGCTACTTTGACGCTATTACAGCTTAATTGCTAGAGGGAATATACGGTGGTTTGTGAGTTGGGACTGGCAATGAGCAGTTTGGATGCGGCGTTTGCACTTGTGCAGGACCAGGGCTTACCAGAGGAATAAGAGTTTTTACGAACGAGAGGGATAACTCTGTAATTTAATTGGGTGGCAAGGACATATACTGTACTGTCGTTAGCTGTAGCCAATGGGGGTCTGCACTTGTGCAGAAGGGTGGTTTCGGAAAATGTTTTTGGCTAGCATCTATTGTAGGCTCGGGGCAGTGACATTGACGGCGGCAATGACTGAATTTGACTTAAGGTGGAGGGTGAATGACACTTGGGGTATAAGTGATCAAAATCTCTTGCAGATTGTGGTTACATAGCGCGAACGAACGGGTCGGCTGGCTTGGCAGTGCCAATTTATGAATTTAGGGCTCGGGATGTAGATGACCAGATTGGCCTTGTAGATCAGTGGATGTGCATGGTTAATCATAAAATTTCGTCGACGTCACGTGACTAGGCCAAGTAGGATCAAGTTGTGGACCCATAAGCTGTATACGATACGCATCAGGAAGCAATTGCAGAGGGCCACGCGTTCCAATGTTCTTACTACGTACAAGAACAAAATTGTTAGGGTTAAAGAGAACGGGTGGAGACGTTTTGTGCAGAATAGGGTTGACCCTTGGGGTAGGGTTTACCGGGTGTGTAGGATGGGTGTAAACAGACTGATATGACAAGTCTCCATGTTGGTAATGAAACTTTATCATCATGGACTGCATGGACGTGTTATTGGGGTTTCTTTCCAGGAACGGAGACGGTTGACTATTCTCCTCTCATTAAGATGGTCGGCCCTTCTATTTTGAAAAGCTCGGAAATTTCAGACAGCATCAGTAGAGTCCGGTTTAAGAGATCACGGGCTTGGATGGTATGACGGGGGAAATGTGTAGAAGTATGTGGGGGGCAATACCGGAGTACCTGAAGTCGGTATTTGGGGGATGTTTTAGCAGGGGCTATTTTCCGCTGGTGTGGAAAAGAGTCTACGTAGTTGTCTTGCCGAAGTCTCCTGGTAGGGCGAGGAATGATCCTCGTTCATATCGGGGCATTAGTCTTCTTCGAGTGCTTGGACAATTACTGGCAAGGGTCATGGTGACAAGGCAGAAGGAAGTAACTGACTCGGGTTTTTCGGAGCATCACTTTGGGTTTAGGGAAGGTAGGTCAGTTGGGGATGCTTGGTTGCATGTCAATCGTTGTGTTAGGGAATCGACTGGCAAGTATCTTCTGGGCATATTTGTTGATTTTAAGGGTGCGTTTGACCATCTTCTGGACAGACTGCGTGATGTAAGCTGTCGGGAGCTTGCGTTATGGAGTAGCAAACATTATGTATATAAGATGATGCATGACAACCTCGAAAAAATTTATATGCGGGTCGTAAGAAGAACTGGAACGATTGAAAACTCAACATCTCCAAGATCGAATAAAACAAGACAAATAACTTCGGAATCATTTGGCGGATTCCCTTAAACCCTTCTTTGATGAGCTCAGAAATCAGAATAATTTGTATATGCGATTTCCAAGTCAGAAACTTTCAGAAAATTTCAGTGTATTCTGCATACATTGTAGAAAATAAAAATGAATGTAAGTATGTACATTTCGAAACAATCAAATGACAGTTTTCTTCGGCCTTTGCAATACTATGAAAGAATTATTATAAATATTATTATAAATATTATATATAAACAGCCATACTAACGTATGCATGTACAAATATACAAACGTACACAACACAAGGTATAAAAAGCATACTTAATTGTGTGTGCGAAAAACATGAGAAAGAGAATAAATAAGCCGTTGGATTTCGCTGCTACATGCTTGTCCCCCGCATCTTAGAGAAGCACAAAATTTTTTAATTTTAATAATACATGGCGTGCAACATCTTTATATTATAGAGTCTTTGCTTCCGTCTTTAGTTTTCACCCAAATGATTCAGCTTCAAAATTACGGTCGCATGTATAAAGATTTTTGTGTAATCTTCTTCACGAATTAGACATTTTCTCCGCCAAATTTGCCCTCAAACGGATAAAAATTTTAAACCTTGTCTTCCTACATCTTTACGCAGCATTTCCTCCCCGATATTAAATGGTTTTATTTTTCTCACTTGCATTCATCATGTAAAGCAAAAGAAAATTGCACACGCATATAAATATTTTAGCTCAATCATTAACAAAGTTTTGAAATGAAAGTAAAATTTTTTGTAAGGATCTTTAAATAAGTTTGCATGTGTTTTTTGCTTATGTTTTTTTCCACCATCCTTTCAGTACATTAAATTAAATTTTATGAAATCAACTTTAAACATGTTCGATGACACGTTGGTTTCTGCTTTTTTCTTCGTTTTTTTCCCTTACCGCCGGCACCAATAGATTTCAAAATTTAATTTCATGCTTTGTTCGACATGCGTCTTCTTATAGTGTGTATTCTTTGGGAGTAGTTACTTCTCTGGCAGAAGGGCTTGAGTAACGGGTGCCAGCGGCATAGTTTGGAAGCATGTGGTTCGTGGGTGTCCGCAGGGTTCTATCTGTGGTCCATTTGTGTGGAACCTCATGGTGGACACTCTGTTGTGGCAACTCAGCTCTTCCTACAAAGTGTGTGCGTATGCGGATGACTTGCTCATTCTGAGCGAAGGACGATCTCGTGCTGATCTGGAGAATAGCTGTGAGCTGGCCATGCGATTCGTTAACGATTGGGGCAATAGCGGAGGTGTGGAGGTGGCTATGGACAAGACCGTGATGTTTCTGAAGGGAAGATTATCGCGGAATCGTCACCCGATTGCACGTTCTGGTGGCCTTAGATACGTAATTAGGTTAAATATCTGGGGATAATGATGACTGAGAGGATGAATTTTATGATTCATCTTTCTGATATTCGTGAAAAGCTTACTGCCTTTGTAGGTAAGGTTAAGCGTATTCTTAAAAGCGACTGGGGTTTGAGTACAAGGGCTGTACGTACCATACATGGGGGGCTATTTGTTGAATGTGCAACATTTGGTGCTCCTGTATGGTACAGTCATGTCTGTTAGAGGTCGTGCTAAAATTATGTCTTGCCAGCGGGTTGCTATGCTGGGTTACTTGCCAGATTGCCGTACGGTATCGACGGATGCTCTTCAGGTTCTGTTGGGTATGGCTCCTCTTGACTTGGAAGTGTTACGACGTGCTATGATCTTTAAGGTGAAGAGGGGTTTACCTCTAGCAGGGCATGATTGGTTTGCCGCCGAGGTTGATAGGGAATGGAAGGACAGGTGGCTGTACAGTGGGGATAGGAGGGTTACGCTCCGTTTTATACCGGATGCGACGTTTACACGTGAGCGTCTTTGGCTTTGAAATGTTTTTAGGCTTTATAACGAGTGATTTTTTTGCTATTATCTTTTTGGCAACACTAGTTTTGACAGCTCGCGCACGTTTTGTATCTTGTGTCACTGTCAAACATCTTCAGTTTGGTCTATAATTTAATCATGAATCGTCTTACAAACGAACAACGCTTGCAAATTATTGAATTTTATTACCAAAATGCGTGCTCTGTTAAGAAAGTTCATCGCGCGCTTCTTCCATTTTATGGTCAGTTTAATCGACCTACTGAGGCTTCTATTCGGGCTATTGTAAAAAAATTTCGCACCAAATTTACATTGTTGGACATTAAACCACCAACACGCTTACGTAGAGTGCGAACTGAAGAAAATATCGCAGCCGTATCGGCCAGTGTTGGTGATGACCGTGAATTATCGATTCGGCGCCGTTCGCAGCAATTGGGCCTCTGTTACTCCACTACGTGGAAAATTTTGCGGAAGGATTTGGGTGTGAAGCCTTATAAGATACAGCTGGTGCAAGAATTGAAGCCAAACGACCTACCACAACGCCAAATATTTGGTGAATGGGCTCTTGAAAAGTTAAATGAAGATCCACTTTTTTATCGAAGAATTGTGTTCAGCGACGAGGCTCATTTCTGGTTGAATGGATACGTGAACAAGCAAAACTGCCGCATTTGGAGTGAAGAGCAGCCAGAAGCATTGCAAGAGCTACCAATGCATCCACAAAAAACAACCGTTTGGTGCGGATTATGGGCTGGCGGCATCATTGGGCCGTATTTCTTCAAAGATGATGCGAATCACAACGTTACTGTGAATGGTGAGCGCTACCGTGCGATGATAACAAACTTTTTTTTGCCCAAAATGGAAGAGCTTGACTTGCATGACATGTGGTTTCAACAAGACGGTGCCACATGCCACACAGCACGCGAAACAATGGACCAATTGAGAGGCGAGTTCGGTGAACAGTTTATTTCACGCTTGGGACCAGTCAATTGGCCACCCAGATCGTGCGATTTAACGCCTCTAGACTATTTTTTGTGGGGCTATGTTAAGGCTAATGTCTATAGCGACAAGCCCGCTTCGATTGACGCACTGGAAGCCAACATTGCCAACATTATTCGTGAGATACCGGCCGAAATGTTGGAAAGAGTATGCCAAAATTGGACTAAGCGGATGGACCATTTGAGGCGCAGCCGCGGCCAACATTTGCATGAAATAATCTTCAAACATTAAATTATATCGACCCAACTATCAATCCAAATAAATATTTCATGCATTTTTCTGAATTTTGTGTTTTCTTTTTTTTTAATTTCCGATAGTTCTTATAAAATCACCCATTACTAACGAGACAAGGTTCTTTCAATGAGTTTTTGCATCGGAAGGATCTGTCGGAGTCTCCGGAATGTCGATGTAGAGATGGACCAGAGCACTGGGAGCATGTACTGGTTGGCATTAGGAGCTTAGGGGATATGGCCGTTGTTTTCGGGACATTTCAGAGGTTGGGCGATTTTGCACGCGTTTTGTTTAGTAGGAGAAAGACTGGACGCTAGTGGAGGTGGCCCCTGCAGTTACCCGTGCCTTGGGTACTGCTGCTGCTTGCCTTCCTGACGCTGTTCTCTGCCTATCCACTTGCTGTTACTGCTGCTTCTGTCCCTTGTTGCATGGAGTGATTGCCGATCTTCTTTCTGGATTTTTATCTTTTGCTGGTTGCTGATGCTGTTTATATTTTTGCTGTTTCCTCTGCTGTCTTGGTTGGTGTTCTTGTATTGCGTCTTGTTTGTTTTTTGTAGCGTCACTCGTGAGGGTGGCTGCGCCTTGTTTTTGTTTGTGTTTTGTCCTTGCTGGTGGCGTGTGTGCCCATTGAGTCGCCCGTTAGGGCGATTGTTCATTGTTTGTGTTGTTGTATGTTTTGTGTTGTGGGTCACCAGTCCCGAACTGTTTGGGGTTCAACTGGAAGTAGTTTTCGCTAAGAGGTCTCACCGGAGACTTAATTCTAGTACCACGGGTGTCAGGAGCCCTTGGAACTTCGGTTCTATCCTGATAATGGTGCGGCACTTCGGGGAAATTCGTGATGGCTGTGGTTTAAACCTAAATCATGGGGAGAGCGCAAGCTCAGTGTGAATTTGCACTACAACCAGGTGATGTGCCCCAAAGATTGGCAGGCCTTTTAAGTAGTCTCCGCTCCTAACAAAGGGGGAGGCCATGTCCAAATACATGGTTTTAAATTTGTACAAATTTGTGCGTAACAGTGTTGCATGTGGGGGCGTTAGTAGACGCACTGTTCCACCTGGTGATAAGACCACAGTGGGCTTGGGCCGCAAAGCAGGTAGCCACTATGATCTGAGGACAGATTAGAAAATAGACAATTTTATTGTACCTCTTTTTACTTTGCGGTGAATTTTTTGCTACAGATACCGACGAAGGAGAGTGCTTTATTCTGTTCTTTCAGTACATGACGGTGTTTATTACTGTCGATAATGTTCAGCGATCACTGCTTTGCCTTCGCCACTGAGACATACCGACAACAACTAGCACAATCGCGCACTAAGACAGATCAGAAAAATTCGATACCATATCCATGGTTGAATTTAAGGCTTCGTAGTCTTGTTGTGTTCACTACTCATGCCAACACTTTGACAGCTTTCATATTGCAACTCAGATTTTGATACACATTCAAACTATTTTATTCATGAATCTTCCTTGAAGTAGCAAAGAAGTTAAAAATAAAGAAATTTATTTAAAGCAAAATTTATACATCAAGAGATAATAATTTTTATAATATGCCTAAAGGAACCAGACGTACCATATCAACACTGAACACCAAGCAAAGAGTTTACACGTGATTCTGAACGCGGGTGCGGCCCCGGGTTGGGCAGACGCCCAACTTTATTCAGTGTCTAAAACTCCATAATCACAGGTGTTGACGTAAAACTTAAAATTTATACCGGTGTATAGGATGTCAGTTTTCCAGGTCTTGATTTTTGCCGATTACCGCTAAAACACTTATGTATAACTCCGAAATCAAACAGAAACAGGAGAGCACATAAGCACTCAAATATGAAGTAAATTGGTATGGTAAAAGGTTTACAGGCACCACCTTCCCCAAGAACGAAATCTATAGAAAGACAAAGAGTTTGATGACATGCCTTTTAGAGAGTGATGCTCTCCATTATGAGTAACAGTACAGATCTGAAAAAAGTTTTTGCTTCTTCAAAAAAAGTTCTGCGGCTGGGAGAAATGCTGCCTAGCCAGTGGCAAAGTAGCAGCAATATAAATTCGTGCTATAAATTCAGTGCTGAGGAAGCCAATATGGTCTTAGCCTGTGTTTTAGACGTCTATTTTAACATTTAGATGGTGTCGGGCACATCAACGAGGTGTTTATGGATGGATTGGACTTATTCCATGTACGATAAGTTAAACACTTTCCGTCATTCGAGGATTTAAAATGGTAACTCAAAACGACGTGCCTGCGATTTAGAGAATGAATTACGAGCATTGTAGTCCCCCTCATCCTGAAACTTTTTTTCAACACGTCAAGAAGGCAAAACCAAAAATATAACACTGCTGTGCTTCGCTTCTTCCACAATGTTCATTTTCTAACAGGCTCTTGCTGTATCCAAGGCATTCAGGAGTAAGGCGTGATTTCGGATATAAGAAACAAACACACAAAATTTAGAGGAATGTATGAAATATTTATTTATTAAAGCAAACTAGACAAATTCTAGTTCATTAACGCTTTGAGAAATTTTGGTTAAATAAATATTAGTTGTTTAGAAGCAAACATCTATTCTCATTCCTCATAAGTCGATATCGTGAATATTTTGGGAGTAACGTTTCCAGTATGAATTGTTTGGCAGTGTCTATTTGTAATCTATTTGCCAGCGATTTATAAATAATTTTGGATATATCTATACAGATTTTGTTGTTTAGCGTCTAGAACTAATGAATTTGATTTATTTGCAAGTTTATTTTATTGTAACTTTAAGACAAACGTAGTTTTCCAAATTAATTTAAAAAATTTAATCTCTCTTGGAAATATCTGTATCTGTTACAAGAACTTTTTTTATGAAAAGCTAAAAGTTTTTACAGTGCTTTTTAAAATATTAATTATTTCACATATTAAGTCTATTCCAGTGCGCCACAAATTAATCCGGACTGATGAAAGTAAAAATAAAAAGTTGTTCAAAATTGCTGGAACAAAATAAAAACAAAATGTTATTTCAACATTTTCTGATTGATTTTTAACTATCATATTTAAACAAAAAAAAGCTAATAATTTAATTATAGTTCAAAGTTACCCAAAGCTTTTGCTTACGCACAACATTATATTGGACATGAAAACTATTACTCCCTTGTTTTTTCTCACAATTTCGTAAAAATGTTTGTCTGAAAAATTGTTTAACTGATTTGTTCGACTTTGGAATGTTTTGGCAGCTCAGCTGTTTTCGTGTAACATTTTACTGCTAAATATGTTCAGTTCGTTTTATAAATAAATCATACACTTCTCTAAATTTCTTTCTTTTTTAATTCATATCCAGAATCTAAAATCTCTTAAACAATCATCCATAATGTCTTAATAAAGTCTATTTTGACACTGACAAAATTTGCAGGTTTCGCGTCACGGTAATATTCATCTACCGTCTTTATTTATTTTATACTAAATTTGGAACTTCTTCTGTGTGATAGTTAAGTATGTAGGAGTTTATAAAGGGCTTAATTTGTACGGCATGTGCCCTTAAGCAAAAATGAGTTCAAGTCAAGAAAAAAAATTAAACACGATACAATGTGAACAAGTAACAAATATGCTAAAGAAATATAATAAATAAATATGTGAATGGTTGATAAAAAAGGTAAAGAAATACATTTGCAACTAGCAACCGAAACCATAAAGAATTGATGAACGTGAACCCAAAAGAACCAACCGAAGATAAAATACGGCTAGAAAAATGTTTGCGATGTGATGATGATATTTTTTTAAGTTGTTGAATTGTGTTCCTTATTACATAACAACAAGTTAACAAATTCGTTTTAATATACACATGTAGTAGGTGTGTAGGGTGCATGAAATTAATTTATTGCTGGCTTATGAACATGTCAGGTGAGGATAATTCGGAAAACGGGTGTACGGATGTATGGATGGATTAATATACATAACATTACTTGTAAGAATGTGTGTGTGTATATAAAAATGCATGTATAAAATGGATCACTTTAGTAAAAATTTTAAAATTGTTAGTAGCAATTTTGTTTTCAAGTAATAAAAGCAGCACATTATACAGTAATTATAAAATAATAATAGTATGTATTTTCAATAATTATTGTAATTAAATTAATTAGTTATAATACTACAAAACAGTTAATAAATTTTGTTATGATAACACAAATGAAATCGTCTTCTTATTCTTCTTTTCATAAATATAAATACTATTACTTATGCATCACATATTTATACATAAAACTAATTCAATTAAAGGAAAATAAACAGCAACGGCATTAATTGCTTCAATTAAAATTGCCCGCTTGCCAATATGTGGGATTTTTCATTTTTAATTTTGTATGTAGGTTTCATTTTAATATTTCTTTTTAAACTTAATTATTATTGTTTTATCTTTATTTGTTTTTAATAAATAACAGAGTATTAATTTTGTTTTCTTATTAGAAATTCAATTTTTGTTATTTTCTATAATTTTTTTATAAAATAAACTACTAAAATATTTGTTGGTTGGTTTTGTTTTGCGATACAAATCGCTTTTGAGTTCTTACATATTTATTTTCAATATACTTTTGTTATTCGTTTGTAAGTTTGTAAGTTTGTAATTTGAATGTTTATTGTATTGCAGTATGTATGAATTTGTATGTAAAATATTAAATATTTTATTTTTGTTTCACTTTAACTATTTTCCAGCTGAATATTGAATATTGATTTTGTTTTTATTCTTTCTTATTGAAATTTGTTTCTTGATATTTTGCATTCATTTTGTTAAAATAAAATAATAATAGTTATTTATTGGGGAACCTTTGAAGTGGTAAGTAAGGTTTAGTGGCTATTGGTAAATAAAGATATCGTAATAAATTGCACAGAAGATTACTGTTTCTTATTTTGAAGAACAAATATCAAATAATTGAGCTAAATAAAATTTAGTTTTGTTGGAATTGCTGTTTAACACTACAATATTTGATTTAAAAAAATAAGCCTAAGTGTTGAGGCTTTTTAGCTAACTTTAAATAGCCTAAAGTATTAGAAAACTACTGACATTATTTCAAACCTCTACATAAGCTGGGTTTTATTAGACCACAGTAAAGCTATGTGGCCACAAACTTGTGGCGCACTTACCAGGTTTGCAAACAACAATTTTAAGGAATAGTTAAGTTGTATTTAAAATATTGGAATTTAATGAAATAATAAAAAAAAACTTCGCCAAAAAATTTTAATTACAGACTGCGTTATTTTGTTTAAACTTAATCCACGTCTCAAAAACACATTCTTATTTGACTAAGACGTACATTTAAAACAAGAACTCAATTTATTATGTTTATTTAAGCAATACGTATATTATTTTTTATATAAAAATTATGTTTCTAAAAACTATAGTTTCAAAAATTTTCGTCATTAAATAAAATTATTACTGTAGTTCACTTTACTTTAAGTTTTTTGAAAGTATAGGTATAGTTTTTAATTTCAATTGTCAAAAAATTAAAAATTCGCGCGAAGGTCAGTTTTTACAATAATTAAAAATTAATATATAGTATATAAATACATATATATATATATATATATATATATATATATATATCATAATGACAGTTATAGGCATGTTTCGATTTACATCATTTTAATACGCAAAGTATATTTTTGCAAAGTTGTGTACCCAATATGTGCATGATTTAATAAAAACTTTTAGTAATTTCAACAGTAGTAAAATTTTTATGCTTCCCATTTTTGGGGCGTTAGTTCATTTTTTAATTTGGGGTGTTAGTTCATTATGAACTGTTAGTTCATTTCTGCTTTGGGGCCTTAGTTCATGTCGCCGTTTGTTTTAGCCGTTTTGTCAATAACTTTCAGAATTGTTTTTGGTTTTTGTTATTTTTATAAATTTCTTTTCATATTTTATGTTGCTTTTTTTTGGCCCTTATTACTAATTGGCTGAGTATCGCAAATCGAACAACGTATTGTATATTTGAATTATAGTTTCGTCAGGCGCTAATTTTATAAATCACTTTGTGTTAATGGTATTTATATGAAAGCAAAAAACAAATTTTCAAAATAAAATTTTGAAATTTATTCCTGTTTTGAACACAACTGGCTCACCGAGCACGCGTACAGAAATTCATGCGTTGCTTTGCTTTTCAAAATGTTAAATATTTTTATGAAAAATATAAACAAATATTGTAAAAGAGCAAAGAGAGTATTGTTGCTCTTTGAAATTTTGTCCATGAATCAACTTACAAACCACCAACGCTCACAGATTATTCAGTCTTTCCATTTCAACTCAATTCTTCCATTCGAGAGCGCTTAAAAAGTTACCCATTACATTTGCCGATGTATCGAAGAGAGTCCAACGAATAGGAATTTACTTCAATACTTTTTAATATTTTAATAATGAAGTACTGTCTTATTTTTCAGTGTGCGAATTGTACTGAATTGTTGATCCATAGATCCGCCGTGTTGTATTATTTTGTCAACTTAATTCGCATTCATATCGTACTCAGCAACCACTGCTCGTCGAAACAATGCATTAGAGACATCTAGTGCCGGAATTAAGTGGGTTTGTTACATTCAATATTTAGATTCACAACAGTATATTTAACAAAGAAAAATTATAATTATATTAGAATTTTAACTACAAGACCTTCGAAAGTATTGAAAATATTAACAATTGTCGTATTAAGAAACAGTATTTTTGGCAATAAGTAATTATTTATAATATAATAAGTTGTATATTGTTATACGGCCAATTTCAATGTAACTATTTAAGCTTTAGATTTATTGTTTGAATTAGTTTATTTTATCGCTTTTTAATATCTACTTATATTGTAATAATATTTAGTAATAATAGTAATAAATATCTATAACATCTACATACATATCTTTACAAATACAAATAGTAAACATTTTTGTTATTTTGTTTCAGTTTTTTTTATCTGTTTATTTAAATATATATAATCTTATTTTCTTCATAAATTTTTATTGAGTTGAGATTTTTTGAGGCTTATAAACACTAATATCAACTACATTTTATTTTTATTAAATCAATATTTGTTTTCCCATTTTGGTTGTCCTTAATAAATGACGACTGGTTTGCTTCATTTAATTTTTGTATGTTTATATATAATTCTTTTACAATTTTTATTTTTTCTAAATTTATTTTCATTATAGTAGAAAAAGACGGTTGCGTTACAACATTTAACAATTTTATTATTATTATATTTTTTTGTTTCCTTTCATTTCTATTATATTTTTTCAGATACTGTTTAATTCTACAAAACTTCATTTCATGTTTTAAAAATCTGAATTTGTATAAATTTGAGTGAATGAAAAATTTCTGGGTTTGCAACAAATGATGCGGGTACATTAAATGCTTACAAATTAAAGGTCGTACAAACATTTCTAATACTTGCTTTTACACATATACAAGTCACGATATTCTGGGATTGATATTATTTCCTGTTTATTTAAATGCGGCCGAAAAATCAATTATTTACTTTGTTTTTATTTCGAAGGTTAAACCCGCGACACGCGATCAGCATTGCATAAAATTAGGGTGCATTAGTGCCCTATAGAACAAAGCATCGAAAGTTGGTTGTTCAACAGTATCAGGTCTACTACAGAAATTGTTCGGCATGGTTTTGAATCCGAAATGTTTTTCAGTTAAATTTTATTTTACTTTTTTCAGAATTTGATAGATTCTCTCCATTCCAAAATATTTTATTTTTCTTTTTTTGTTATTTTGATTTAAACTTAAAGGTTTTTCGCAATCTACTCTAAACCTTGTATGTTAAACAGCAAAAAGAACATCGGATTGGGAAATAATATAAACATGTTGATCTGTTTATATTTTTAATAAGTTGTAAATTTTATTCCCTTTCGAAAAATTTCGTTCTCATAAGATCTCCACGTTTTGAGGCCTAGGATGCTTCTCTTAGCCGGTCACTTTGTCTTTATGAATGTGTGTGTAAGTATGGGACCCCCTTATAACTTTTAAACGACTGAACCTGTAGCGTTTTAAACAGCGTTCCTCAACTTACATTTACCGTGAATTTTAACCGTTTTGAGTCGGTAGATTTCAAGATATCTCAAAAAAAAAAAAAAAAAAAAAACAATTGACAAATAGTATTTGTCAAAGCTGTTTTTAGAATAACAGCTTCACCATTTAAAAACCATATCGATCACGGGTCGAAATTGGTTAATGCGTTCGTGAAATACTATGAACGAAAAAATTCTAAAAATCTATCTATTTTTTTAACTCCAAAATTATGTATCTGACCAGTTAGTGTTCTTGATTCTATAATAGTAATCGAAAACTACACCAATCACCGCTTATCACGGTTGATTTAAAAATTTAAATAATACTGTTTCTGCTCGAAGAGGTCCAAAGTACAAAAACCAGGTTATAGTAGCTTTGCAGTTTCAGGGATGGCCTTTATCTTTTTATATTTAGATCAGTTTAGAAGAGACTAACGCTTAAACAATTCAATGAAATTATCCAGATTTTAGTCATATCTGAGAAAGACATTCGGGTCATAGTAACTTACTCCACGTCGCGTTTCTCGAAAATATGGTTTCTATAGTATAGGATTTCGTGCTATAAGTCGACTAGAAAAGTGCCACTGTTTTGGTGTTGTCTTGAGGCCATGCCGACAGAGTTGATTTTTTTAACTTTTCCTACCAATATTTCTTAAATTGCATTTGCTTTGTTTTATACTGTCGTAAATTTTTTAGATAAAATTTTATTTTAATATATCTTTAAATTTTACTTTTATCTTTTAATAAATTATTATTATGTCAATACTGTTAGTACTACGAGAGGGGAAAATCAAAGAAGAAAAGGGAATAAATTAACTTTTATCCCAACAGCTTGCCATCGACCAGCAAAGGCATGTCAAATTCACACTAAATTGGTGACTGTTCGTAAATTTTATATATAAATACGCTACAATAATTTGGGTAGACTTTTAGGTATCTTATTGTCCACTAATATTCACAAAGCATGTGTCCTTTAAAAGGTATATACGTTATATCCTTTAAAAGTAATATACGTTATATGTTTTTTTCAAAGTTTTATTTCCCATAATTTTAAAGCTCACATTAGCCGCTAACTAAACACTATCTAAATCGAAAATAAACACAGTCTGAAAGAAAATAAAACTAAAACGTACGTAATGGCATGTCCGATAATACTGCCCTAAAAAGAAGAGAGAGAAAATAATATATATATATATATATATATATATATATAATAACAATAATAATAATAACAATAATAATAATAATAATAATAATAATAATAATAATAATAATAATAATAATAATAATAATAATAATCATAATCATAACAATAATAATCATAATAACAATCATAATAATAACAATCATAATAATAATAATCATAATAATAACTAATAACAATTTATCAACTTATGCCGATTACGAATTCAATACTAAAAGTTACTTAGTGGCTTTAAGTTTTCAAAACATCGTATGTTGTTAATTTTTTAACCATAATTTACCAAATTTTGTTAAAAACGGAGCATATTTTTACAATCGAATTCATCTTATGAAAATTATTAAAATAAACAGTTTTACTTCAAAGCTAGACTTTGTCGAACTGATTAAGTTGTTCGTTTAAGACAAAACCACTCTGATCAAATTAATGCAATTTAAAGATGGATTTTTATGAAAAACAAACGATTAAAAAAGTTTGCCCCAAGTATATGGAAGACTATTTTTTTAATTAATAGAGCGTTATCTTGTTATTTTAATAGTTATATTACATATATAGGGATAAAATATATCTTTTGAAACTTTTTTATTTTTTAAAATGTTTGATTATGGTGTTGCCGAAATAAAAACTAGACTGTATGATGTTCTAATTTGTTAGCATATACTGTATTCTACATCCAGAAATTCTTCATTTTCATCATAATTTGTATTATTTTGGTTTCTATTTGATCATCATCATTATTTTATGTAAAAACTAACAACACATACAAATACATATAATTATCATAATAATAGTTAATTAATTAATAAGTATATAGGCGTACAGTACAGTCACAGACAGAGAAAATCTTTCTTTTAAAATTATTATTCTGTAAATAATTTCTCATTGTTTTATTTACTTTCTATTTTTTTATATTCAAAATTTTTAAAAATACCTATGACGTTTATTCCTCATTTTGTTTTAGTTAAATTTAGTTCCGTGTGTGTGTGTGTTTGTGTATCTGTTTTTTTAGTAACTTTATATGTTTTCAATATTATTTAGCAGCATTTAAGCTCTGAAGAAAGATCACCCGTTTGCAAAAAACTGTAAGGCAATTGCTCAGATGTTGTTTTGTTTGTTGTATTCGTGTTAGTAGTGGTGTTGTTGGTGGTAGTTTTAGTGTTAATAGTAGAGATTTTCTTGTTTAAATTATTTTTTGTTTTGCTTGTTATAGTTGTTATTTCACTATTAATTAAACCGTTACATATTTTTTGTTGTATTAGCTGCTGTTCTTGCTGCTGTGGGTGGTGGTGGAGTTTCATTTGTTTGTGTTGTTGATTGTATTTGGTTTCATTTAATGCTGTTGCTGCAGATACCGTTCTTACTATCGATTCCTCTACCGCTATTGTTGTTGTATTATTTCCAGATTCTGTTATATTATTTTGTTTTATCACATCTACTGAGGAAATGTTATTTAAAGTATTTAGATTTGTTCCATCAACTTCATTCTCTTGTATTTTATTTTTAATGGTTGTTGTATTTGCTAAAAGATAAAATTTTAATTCATATTTTTGTGCATTGCATTATAATTTCTAAACTGTTTTGCAAGATGAAACAAAAACTTCTAATTTATCTTACTTAAAGGAAACATCATGCTGATATTCGTAATGGTGCAACTTTTTCATTTGCTGTAGGTTTAGCCCATTTCAGTTGGCAAATGTTTTAACGTTTCCCTAGTTTTCTACAGTCGATTAATCACTTCTATGTGACTCACCAATTATTTGTCTCAAACTACTTTGAAAATTATGATCTCTTTGGAAATTAAAACTTTCATCAAAACAAGTGGTTTTGAAGTTGTTTAAGTTTTTATAAACAAATATCAATTGAATTTCAATTAAAATATACATACATATAAAAATATCAATGTAAATTATTTCAGATATTGTCTCCGTTGTTTTTTTAAATATGCATATGCCTTTACAAAAGTAGAGAAATTATAAAGATTCATATCAAATCAGATTTGGTTATTGTTTTTTCTCCGAAATTCAAAGCCTTAAATGCTTATTTGGATGTGGTTCTCATATGGTTTTACTTTCGAATTCAAAATTTCAAATCTATTAATTATTTGGTGTAAGAACAAAGAAGTGCATGCATATAGACATAATTAACCCACAACAAACAAATTATATATTAACAAAACAAAATATATGCAATATAAATTCATTTACTAGACATAATTTTGAATAGTTGTTAGATTCGCCAAGATCAGCGCAAGAACGTTTTGACTGTTAAATACCATTACAATCAAATTCATTATTTCAAAGTTAGAGACAATTTTCCCGTAGATTTCTTGTGATATTGAAAAAAATTTGGATTTGTTGCAAACGTTTGCTGCTTATTAAATTTTAATAATAAAATGATGATGGTCAGCGGTTGTTTGCAATCTTGCAACTAAATTTTTCAGCAAATTTACATTATTGGACTTCAAACAAACCAACACGTATACGTTCAGTGCGGACAGAGGAAATTATGACAGCTGTATCCGACACAGAAACAATAACCCAATGAAGAGGCGGCTTCGATGAACAGTTTATTTCACGCTTGGTGCCAGTCAACTGGCCACCTAGACTTTGTTTTGCCAAAAGTGGAGGCGTAGCCTCTATTGGTTTACAAGTTCGTGAACTATATAGATTAATTGAATAAATCATTCTACCGACTCAAATACAGATTTACATTTCTCCAAACTTAATCAAATACGAAAGCACCCATTGCAAAGTTAAGAAATGTTTGGCGAACAAATTGTTTCATATGCAAATCGAGCGGATATGGTAGATTTTCCGACACATTATTTTAACATTCAGAACTGCTTTCAGTTTCAGATTGGTACTACCAATTTTAGCACAGCGTAAACAAGGCTACATTTTCAAAAACAAACTTAAAACAAAAGTTTTGAGTTTTTCAGAACGTAAGCGATTAGAATATCACTGGGTTTCTGGAACTCGGGCGATAAGTGGTTCGAGGAAACTATATTCGAGAGTAGATTGTCATCAGGGGCAATTTGCTGCTGTCGAAATCGTTCGGAATTTTTATTACAATTTTGATTGATAGCCTGTTTATTTATTTATTATTTTTTTTTTTTTAATTGAACAGATTTGAAAAGATCACACTTTTGGAAAAAGCAGATATCAACGTTTACCATAGCAAGTAACCATATTGTCCTGAGCTTGTCTTCTACACACAGCAACGATGGAAATAAAAATTAACGTCGAGTTTGTTGTTTGCTTTATATAATTATTTTTTATCGTTTCTGTTTTTATATACATATAGTAAATGTTAACACTTCTCATGTTTTAAGTAGTAAATTATACAAAAATAATAATTATAATATAATAATAATGATTATATCAATTAAAGTATACAAAATAATAATTTTCAATTAGTATTTTACTTGATAAATCCTTACAAATCATCTATTGAGAACATTACAGAATTATTTGTTGTATGTTTAGTTTTTTTAAATTATATTTAAGCTATACTAAATAAAAAGGGATGACCTTAAAATAATAAACGTTTATATAGTAAAATATAATAAAAAAATTAATAAATAAAGAACCGAGAGGTGACAAATCAAAGCCTAAATTACTTATATATATATATATATATATATATATATATATATATATACATATATATATATATATATATATATATATATATATATATTTATATATATATATATATATATATATATATGTATATATATATATATATATATATATATTTATATATAATTATTATTGTATATTAAAATTAAACGTAAAAATAAAATATTATGGTTAAAGTTAATTATTATTTATACTAAGATATTTTTTTTACTACTTCATAACAAACCGCTGAATGTTTTAAAAGAAAAAGGGAAAAATAAAACATTTACAACATTTTTCTTTATTTATAAATATTTGTTTTTGAAAAATTATTTAAAATAAAAGCTTAAAAACAAAACAAAATATTTTGTATCAAATGAGAAAATAACGGCTTTAGAATTGTTATAATTTTCATGTGTTAGATTTTGATATTTTTTCGATATTATACATAAAATTTATCGAACAAGTTATTCGTGTAATCTTGGTATATATTTTAGTTATTGTTATATAACGTTGACTGTCTACAAAATGTGGTAGTTTACTTTTTTTGATTTTAAAAGAAATTCGCATAAATTAACGAAATAAATCAGCAGAGTTCAAATAGACGACAACAATTTTTTCTTATGTTTTTACATATGCATCATTTATCATGTCAGAAGCAACTAGTTAAATCTGTTCTGGCCGGCTGTCAGCTTTAATATTAAAATACTACCGAAGCTGTCAAATAACTTCATTTCATGTGTTGTTATAAAAAGACCATTTGTTTACGCCTCGGTATTTCATTTATAAATTTTCTGTGAGATGATGTTTGATCATTTTATTTGAAAATTAAAATAATAATTACAATAAAATTAAATCAGAGGCCAAATTACACCATTCAATATTGAATAAAATTTTTATGTAAATCGTTTTGAAACTTCGATCGATATCGAATGCGTTAATTTGGCCCCAGAAGCAATTATATTTATTGTTATTTTGTATGTACAGTGTGGTGTTTTCGATTTTAACGTAATTCAAGTACAGAATTCAACTCTATACCTTTTTACTTTTACTTATTTAAAAAAAATTAATTTTTTTTCTTGTAAAAGTACATATATGTATGTATCAAAGAACTATTTTTCGATTTGCTGGAGAAATTACCTTTGAATTTCATATAAGCTAAAAAAAAGTGTTGAAAGACGACTATATATTTTCAACTAAAAACTTCAGAATTATCGAAGTAAAACAATATCTTGTGTAATACAAATGTATCGCTTTCCATATACACACAAGTATATACATTATCCGCATTTTGTCCACTACTCTTCATAAATTTTTTGGACTTCGGATTTTTGTTTTTTATTATTATTATTTAATTTTTTTTTTTTTTGTGGAAAAATAGGCAATAGATCAAAATGGCAGTTGGGCAGGATTTTCTATTTGAAGAACTTTTCAGTTTTACTGAAACAGCTAATTGCATTTCTGTTTGCCCAAACAAGCCCAAAGGAAAAATACGAGATGTTGCGTGCAAGAAGAAAGCATACTGCTTTCTGAAAATCACTTTCATTTACCCAATTTTGGTATACGGGAACGCTTTTGAGCGAAAGAATCAGTTCTATAATTTGCATTAGAAACTATATCTAGCAATGCAGTTTAAAGAGCATATTTGAATAAATATGCAATATGCAAATGTATATATTCACGTACGTATACAATTTTGAGTTTAATATTACAAGAAAAGAAGAAAAAATAATAAGTTTCCAAATAATCATGTACATTTTTTAAGTGCAATTTGCAAATGTATTATATATTTATGTTGTTGTATCGATAAAAACGAAGGAGTTTAGCACACATTTATATCATTTACACAGTTCGTATTAACTATCGCGAAAACCCTTATTATTTGTAATGTTTTCGCTTTGCACATTCTAGAGTACCACTGTTCTGATTAAAATAACTATATGTGATTTGAATTTTTTAATGAACATTTATTTTTGCTATATTAATATTTTATATAGGCTAATTGTTCTAACTTTGTTAAAATCTCAGAAAGACATGATGATAAATATTCCTAGGTACAAAGGAAAGTCAACATCAGTTTTATTTAACTTACACAGCAGAGCAGAACAGCTGTTTTCGAAAGTCGCAACACTTTCATCTTCAGTGCTCATGTGTATATTGTGTTTATCATCATGTCTTTCTGAGATTTTAACAAAGCTGGCCATTTTGCTGCGAAAATGCCATCTAGGATGGCATAAGTTTATTTAACAATTAATATTCATAGACTGTATTTTCCTTGGATCTAAAATTGTTAATAAATTATGTGTAAAATATCATGTTAAGTTCATAGCGAAAATTTTGTTTTAGTAAAATAGTTTTATAATATTTCAAAATAAAGCCACATAACAGTTAAAGTTTTGTTGAAAAGTTTGGGATATTAGATATAAAAAAACAAAACTTTAGAGATGTATTACAAATTCTTAAATTTCCCCAGCTGAAAAACTATAAAATGAAATGTTAAAAAATTTAACATGGTCCCAATCAGTATCATTCAAAACCTAAAGAGGTATTCAGAATCAGAACGTAAAGATTTGCCGTAAAAATAGCAACCTTGTGTTTACTTTATAAATAATGATGATTGCTAGCATTATGCAGCGTTGAATATATTGAAAAAATGATGTTTAAGCTGACAAAAAAAAACTCCATATATACTTTCAAAAGATTCAAATTTGAAAGCATTAAAGACCGTTTCTCATTACATATAATACGAGTATTAATATTTTCGAGGAAACTGCGTCCTTGACCTAATTACTGTGTAAAAAACTGCAAAAGGACAATTACAACTCGTCAATTTAATTTAATTTTCCTTAAAACAATTAATACTTGTATCAAAGTGTGAAACAGCCTTTAAAACATTCCTTTTTTATTATAGCATGGAAATATGTGTTAGATATGTTCTAAAATCACACATCCAATACGACTTTGTACTGCACCAGTTAGCAACTATTAGATAATGATTAAGTTAAAATCAAAAATTTTACAAGTTCTACTTCGAATTACCTTACTATCTGCCGTATAAAAAACTTAAAACAGCTTTTTAAAAGATTATTAAGTTAAATTATATTTAAAAACATTAATTATAAAAAAATATCAAATTAATTATGTATTCATAAGCATACATAAATTTATTTAAGGGTAATATTAGTTTAAATTTTCAATATATAATTCTTCACCGTAAATATCGTTGTTGAAACATGTGATATACAAGATCAATCATACCTAATTGATTTATTTATTTTTATGATGACGTACATACCATACGAGTAAATTATATACTAAATTGTATAAAATCTGTAGATAACACAAACATAATTCTCATATGCATTTACATGATGTACATACATACATACATACATACATACATACATACGAAGGCCAGCCATGTTAAGCATAACAAATATAAGCCTAATAGTTTGATGAAGATTAGATCAATTTTGATATCAAAAAAAGTTGAAACAGTTAGATTACTGTGTAATTCGATTCGGGTTGAAAAGTGTACAAGCGCGGCGATTCGAACTATGTCTCATCTTTTAGAAATGAAATTTTTAGGTGCTGCTGAGCCACTGTTAATAACGATTTTATTGTAAATATTGTCAAAAATATATTCGGAACTTAAAATGTTTGTCGTACAGCGCGGTCAGAAAAGCCAATGGCAGTACATTGTTAGATAACAATATTATATAACATTTGACTCTCGTTTGAGCACTATATTTTCCCATTGTCAGATAATTGCCAGACATTGTAAGCTTATTGTCTTATTGACAGGTCTGGTTAAATTACTACATCCGAGAATGGCACAATTGTCAGGGAAATAATTATGTATATGGGCAAAATATATTTAAACAACAAACAAAGACAATAAAAATGAAAGTAAATTTTAAAGAAAATTGTGTTGAAACGAGATAAATAAATAAAAATTATAATATAAAAAACATAACGATCCCCAACAAAAAAAAAATATATCACATTGGTACCACGTCTTTCAGAATTGCTTATGTATTTTTTTTAATACATAGAGCCTCCTCTCTCACAAATGAGGATGCAAATATTTAAGTGGGTGAAACTTTTTTTCTGAAGCAAAGATACCTACCAAGTAGAACATAGCAAATAAAAATTATGTGATGCCGAAGCGGGTTGGTCAGCGAGAGTTGGCTGCCTTTGTTGGGGATGTTTCAATTAATGAAACCTGTGTTGCAATCGTGTGAACAGATATTTCTGTTGCCAGAAAAATTTATTGTCTGACAATATCCTGGCAATGAAATTGTAAGGTTTTCTTACTATCGTCTGAACTGACAATTAATCCTCTAACATTTTTCCATTGTCAGTATATTGCGAAAAGATCGTCTCGTTTGTAAGACGTAGCAATGGTCTGTCTATGCATAGCGTAAGTCTGTGTTCATACGAGTCATGTTTTATTGACATGATTCTTTTTTCATAGGCGAGAGGGACGAGTACTCATGCGCATGTACTGTCAGTACGTTTTGCTTTCTCATTCGTAATTTTTAATTGGAAATAAATTTTGAAATTTTAAAGAATTTATTTTAAAAAAAATTACGTACACAACTATATGGACATATCGTCAACAAGACATGAATTGTGTGAATAGTATTCACACAATTCATGTCTTGTTTTATTCACTGAATACCAATAAAAGTTCAAAGAGGAAAAAGTAAGAGTCTTGCCAACAAGACATGACTCGTATGAACAGAGACTAAGTAATAAACACATCTGTAAACATTCTTATCTTGAAGTACGAGAAAAAATTTTATGTTTATGTTAGATTTGCTAACAATGTAGCATAGGTAAGTCAATCTAGTGCAGATGTTTAATTTACCTACGTACATTCCATCAAAAGAGAATAGCCCGATAATTTTTAGTAATTGTATGTTTTTTACTTCCTAGATAAATTTATATGATTTGGGAGTTTATATTTAAATAATTGACTACATCATAGAGCACAATGTAATTGGTGAACACGGTGCTAATTGTAATCACAAATGTTTTAAAGTATTATTGTTGCATATTTCTTAAAAAAATGGGTTGGTCTTAGACCGTTTATTAAAGCTTAAACATTTAGATTCAAAATGTTGCCGCAGAGATAATTCTCTTCTCCTAATTACAAGTATAACTTAAGCTAAAAGTGGACGAGATGCCCCATAGATGTTCTCTTAAATTTTAAGTTAAAATAAAGTAAGCTTCTGTTTTACACAATTATATTTACTAATAAATTTTTTTCAAAAGATTAATTTCACAAGTTCAAGGACACTTTATTATATTAAAAGGACACGTACATGTATATGTATTACAATTTAATTATTGTATTCTTCCCGTATATATTATTCACACATTTAAGAATTCAAAATTCTAAGCTGTTTTAATACTTCCAAATACCATATAAAATATTAAGCTCTATCGATTTCTCGTAACTATTCGAATAGATATTTTCGAATTTCTAAATAATTACTCTCTTGATTTTCTACAATTCTTGATTATTTTTTATAAATATACAAACCAATAAATAAGAATAATTTCTTATAATTCTTATACTTTAAAAAGATGAGTGAGTTCTAACTAATCTAAGATTGGAGATCATATTTATAATTATTTATATTCATAGTGAATTCGAAAGCTACAGTTTAATGTAGAAGTAAAGAAAATTTTGTTTCAATATAATAGAAATAAATAGATGGAATCATATTATAAGTAAATCAATTTGAAGATTTAATTACAATTAACAGTTGAGTATGTTTTCTTTTTCGAAAGTATTTTACTACAACAATTAAAGTAAACACTAGTAGCAGAAATTAAACATACATATGTATGTATGTATGCATGTACTACAAATGTATATCTATAATTAAGAACTTGTAAGAAGAACGTTGATTAGAAAACGTTTGCACACATACATAAATCCAATAAATATTGCCACCATACAATTAATTTAGACTACCATTTGTAAATCAAAGCTAAACGACATCATTGCATTGCTGATCAGATTGTATAGCAGAAATTGACCCATTTGGGTACGAATTGGAGTTCAAAGAAACTATTGGTAAACGAGTGGTGGCATTTTCATTACTTTTGTTGTGGGCGGTACTTTCGACGACAGCCGTTTCTATAAGTTCCTGAATAATGCTTTGTTGCTGCTCTTGTTTTACAACAGAGGACACATGTTTCTCTATGTCCATAACGAATGGATTGCAATTACAACTACTGCTACTACTATTGCTGCAAACAGATGCCGTTGCTGCAGTACGGGCTACCATTTTATCTATCTCTAGCTCTTCCGACAGAGTTGTTGAGCCCGTATGATCCTGTAGCATTATTTTACGGTTTGTATCACAACAGTCCGAATCAATGCCATTCGATTCATTGTTGTTAGCAGTTAATGCTATATTAGTGCATGGTGGTTCAGGGCATTCTTTTACTATTACTAGATTTAAAGAATATTTCGCGTGCGGTTTTGAGGCTAATATATTAGTTGCTAATGATGAAGCTGCAATGCAGGTATTGTTGGAACCTTTTTCCGCACTATCTAATATCGTATCAGATAATTTTGGAAATACAAATGCTGTATTCATATGTACGTTAGCGTCACTGTTGGGAGCTAAAGCACTAGACGGTGTATGATAAATACTGGCCGGCGATTGTTCTAAATATTCATCTTCGCCGTTTGTTTCAAATGAATCCTGGCTGGCCAAATTCGAAGCATTGACATTAAAACCTATTGCATGTATTTTGGCCGGCTTAGCTGCCACAATAACCACATTTCCACGTCGCGAATTAGCATGGGAATTGTCACTGGGCATTGTTTCTCTACGCTCGCGTATATGTGAGCTTGAAACTCCTTTATTTTTCGCAAAACTACTGCCGCCGAAACTACCATGGCCCACACTAAGGCTAGCACCTCCAACGCTAATACTACTTGCCATGTCTGCCATAGTCCGAGGACTCTTACAGGGTGAATTGCTGAAGCTTAATTGATTGTCACATATAGAAGAGTAATAATCTTCACACA
Source organism: Linnaemya vulpina (assembly GCA_963675445.1). NCBI lineage: Eukaryota > Metazoa > Arthropoda > Insecta > Diptera > Tachinidae > Linnaemya > Linnaemya vulpina. The sequence continues at coordinate 26,179,078 of OY776276.1, forward strand.
TATCACCGGTAGCTATGCTTGCATTCGATGTAGAGACCGAATGAACACTAGTAGCTCGGTCTAATTGTTCACATAAAGAAACTGTATTTTCTACAGTCGGAGGTGGGGTGACTGAAGGTGGAGTGGTCGTGGATAACTTATGCGTACGACTAGCCATACTACACATACTATTACGTCTCATAGAGGTGGTCTGTTGGACAAAGTTTTCACAAAAATCTACAGGATCACTACGAAAATAGCTTTGAAACCATTGAAATTTTTGTGACAGCTTGAATTTGTTCTTTTTCAATTTAATTTTAAGTTTCAACTTTGAAGTAGTTGATACTCCACCTCCAGTAGCTACTGCAAGGGCAGCCGAAGGGGCCAATGAATCGTTTGAGGAGCCGTTAGCTGCATAAGAGCTGTTACATGAATCTGAAGCTTTAACTATGTTGTTGGAGGATTTTCGTTTAAAAATGGGTTTATGTGGAGATTGTTGTAAATTTTTTGGGGCCATTAATAGATGCATAAACTTGGGACGATTGCTAGGAGCTGACTCTACTTTCGTCGTCGTATCAGCCTCACATGCAATACTATTTTGTATATTGTTGTCTTCCTCTTTGAACTCTACAGATTTGGTGTTAGTATCTGTAACATTTAGGACTGGTTTCAACACTTGGTTCGAGTTTGATTTCTTAAATTTTATTTTTATTTCGTCGTCATTATTTTCATTATCATCATCATCATCACCACCAACAACTCTATTTGTATAACTACTATTGCTAGTTTTACTTGTGTTGTTAGAAAAACAATTGGAGGAGGAGGACACCGAAATGGAATTGGTAGAAATGTTTGATATATCGCTACTAAGATTTTTACAATTTCTTAAGATATTTGGGACACTTGCGGGCGAAGTGATTGGAAGGGTCAAAGATGGAGAGGAAAGATCAGGAGTGGTATTTATGAAAGGAAGAGGAGGAGGAGGAGAAGAAGGAGGGAGAAGATTTACAGTTGGATTTTTTAAACAGGAAGTAGAAAGTAGAAAAGTTAAGTTTTCAAGTTGTTTAGCTTGGGACTCACCGGATTCCCAGTCCTCTTCGTTATCTCCAATGGCCGATGAAGAAGATTGGCTACTAACGCTGCTAGTTTTACTGCTGCTGTTGCTATGGTTGTGATGGTAGCTGTTGCTAATTATATTAGTACTATTATTGCTACTACTGCAGATGCTTCTGGCTTTGTTGGAATTCGAATTGGTGGACGGTTGACATGTTTCGGTCATGTTGCTAGAATAATAATCGTGTACTTCTTCTCCACGTTCTCCAACGATATTCCCATCATCACCACCAGCAACCTCTCGCTGAAAGTTATTATGATTTGTCGCTACTGCATTTTTCTGTGGCTGCATTTCTTTATGTTGTTGCTCTTGTTCCATATAACTCTGTGGTAACGTCATATGTTCTGCAGGAAATGTTGCTGAAAATACTACACTATCATTGACATCTTTAGCTGCCATGTAATGATTGTTATGGTGATTACTTATATTTTGAACAACGCCACTATTTCGTTGCATTGTACGTCGATTGGGTTCATAGCCATTGCTGGTATCTGTTCCACTAACACCTAAACTACTACTGACCGATGTCGATGAGGATGATTTTTGATCACATATAAAGTTCATTTCACTGCCACTACTATTATTTTGTGGCAACGAATAATTGTTTGATTGTTGCTGTTGCTGCGATGATATTCGACAAGCTCCAGCACTTTGCATTGAAGTCCGATGATGTGAAGTAGGCCGATTACTGGTAGACACTTTTGTATGATCACGATCGACATTGTTATCATCGACATTAAATACCAGTTCCACCTGAAAAAAATATACTTTTTAATGAATTGTACCTCACATATTTTTTTTTGTTTTTTTGTATTTTTTGGAATGGAAGCCCGCAAATGAATGAGTTCTTAATATCTTTCTTTATTATTTAATGATTTTTGTTTTAATATTCATTAATATTTGCTTTAATATTTATTTGTTATATGAAAATAAGAACCAAAATTCATGTTTTGTTTTCTCCCGCCAATTATAGTTTTGCAAACAGCGTTTTTTTTTTTTTTGGTAAAAAAAAAGACATTTAAGTCTAGCAGATTATAGTTCTTCTCACATTATATAAAAATAGAACATTTTCTTCGCAATTCTTAAATTTTCAACAGTTCATTTTATTTAGTTTGTGCTAGAAAAGTATATTATTTAATTTTTTGTAGTTTTTATTTAAAAGGAGTTTTGACACGGTAATCTGTTATTTTCAAATTTCGAAAATGTCTCTTCACCGCTAAGCTAAGGAATGAAATAAATTTCAAATAATAATAAGCACAAATGGCACAACAAAATTAGCTTCCCGAATGGAAGCAGCTCCCTACTTCCACAAATTCAAGCACGAAAAAGTTATTGTGTGAACCAGCACTAAGTATTCCATGAAATTTTTTAAAAATTCAGTCGCAAAATAGCTCTAAGTCAGTCAACATTCACAATCGTTGGCAACTTTTTTTAATCGTTTAATCTTGCGAAAGTTTTGGGTCTCGGTGGCTCTAGTTAACTCTCAATGCCTCAGATGTATAGATTTAGTTTTTCTGAAGAATTTTCTGTGGTTAACTAAGTTGTCACTTCTCACGTGAAGGCATATGTGTCCCGATACTTTACTAATTTACCTTGCAAATTGTTTTTGAAATTAATAAAAATCAACAATTAACTTTTATTTCCAGAGAAATATATAAAACTTGGAAAGTTGAGTTTTTTTTAATAAAATTTAAAACAAATACAGACTTGGAAAACAGTTGACCCTAAACGATATTTCTGCAACTTCTCCCATCGTGCTCAAAAGAAAGATTTATACGTTATTTTGAGTCCGAAATATATGAGTTCAAAAATATAGCCTTTCTAAGCTTTCGCACTTTTCGAGCTCTCATGACAGTTTGACAAAACAATATTATCTAAATTTTCAAACAGCTCTAACTTTGAAATGAATCGATCGATTCTCAGGTGATGAACGCTACTTGATGTAGTCCTATAAGAGAATCACTTTTTTTTAATCATTTTTTTCTCCACTATATCTCACGAACGAATCAACCGATGTTGATCGGTAAAATTTAATTAAAATAAAACACGGTCCGAATTGGTTCAAGTTCACAGGAAATCTATGATAGAACTCTTTGGAACGCCACTAGGTTGCTTGGATTTAGTAAAACCAAATCTGAAACTGAATTAGTTATTAAATAAAATAAAACAATAATTTTAATTTTTTTTTTTTGGTATTTTAGAACAAATCATAGTGATTGTTTCAAGACTTCTCTACGATGGTTTTTGGCGCATCGTAGAAGACTCAATATGGCGATTGTCTCAATTTTCTTTTGAAGTAGGAATAAGAAAGTACTACAATTCTGTTAAGCGACTTGCAGACGACTCTTATGGAAGAGTTGCGGTCCTGACAGTTTCTCGCGTTGAACTGAACATGAGTGAAATTTACCAACCCATGCACATTGCACGAACACCAGCAAACTGCTTGGCGATATCAAATCACTTGAAGGTATTTAAGAATTTTTCTTTGAATTTTCTAATAAAATGATTAACATTATTTGTTTTTTGAACAATATCACTTCATTTCTACAGCAAAAAATTAAAATATACTAAGCAGTGTACACTTTGATACTTCCATTGGATTGTATAAGTCTTTCAAGTAGCATTTTTTCAGACGCTCATTAATATTTAAAAACAAAAAGGAAATAGCTTTGCCGGCAAAACGATCGCTTGTTTAACTTTGGTCAATTTAACAGAAGTGTTTACTACAGCTTTTTGTCTTGTTTTTTAATCAAAGTGTGGTAAATTAAAGTTCTGTACATTTGTTGCTGCATTGATGTAAATAGTAATACTTTAACTACATTTACTACATTAACAAGGTTACAAGAATATGCATTTAAATGATATATTTTAAAATTGAGTGTACGTTTTGAAAAGAATAAAAAAAAATTAATAATAATAATAAAAAATGTATTTATTAACACAGAAAATATGTGGTTTAAAATAATATATTATGCTGGTAGCTTGAGTTTTAGATCACATTTCAGTTTGTGATAGCTTTTCAACTCGTACTGGAAGTAATTCTTTTTTTTAGCGATAAAGATTACTATTTTTTAAATTTTTTCACACATTGTTTGTAAATATTTAAAAGTTTCATCATACAAATCATGTTTCTGAATTTTAAATGAACTTCACTATCGAAGAGCGTGACTATACCACAATCTTAATAAAATTATAATAAAATTACGCATAATTTTGCATCGCATGGTTACACGTATTTGGTTTAGCCTAAAGCAATTACTTTTATATTTTTCGGCAGATAACGGTGCATTTTTTTGAACACATTGACAGCATTGCGTGTCAATCTTTTACGTTTATTATAATACATTACCTTAAAATCATCAGGATAACATTTGTCCTTGTGTACATCATCGATTTCCCATTTTTGTAAGATGTAAACAAACTTAACATCATTTCCTTCGCCTTCAATAACTAAAAATAAAAATTAAATAAAAATTTATATATTATACCATCTCTTGTTTTGGAAATAAAACAATGAACAAATTTTATTAATACATTGTCATATATCCGTATATCCAATATATTTTTGTTATGTTTCATTATATATATTTTTCTTTACGTTTACGTACAAAAACACTACTTGTTATGTTATTTGTTTTTTCATAAAGTATATGCAAATTTAGAATACGTCAAGTATTCCCTTATATATTTTTATTGGAAAATGATATATACATGTAGTAAACAAAGGTTGGTTTTTAAATTAAGTGATTATTCTTTTAATATTTTAATAAGAAATAGCTTTAAATTGCGTTATTGAAATTTAAGTAAAATATTAGTGTACAATATCCTAAAATAAAACACTCTCCGTTTAGCTCAGTTCCAACCACTAGTAGCATTTTTAAGTGCATTTGCGCTACTCTTCCCTTAAACATTTAAAATATATCGCGCCATTTTTATAATTTTTTTTATCTAAATCAATTATTCATAACAATATAAAATTTGTTTTTTAATTTTTGTACTATATAATCTTTGCTTTTTAATATTTCAAAGTCAACAACGATTATTAAAAAGCATTTCTAATTACTAATAGTTCAGTATTTACCATTTTATTATACATGTTTAAAAAAATATTATTTTTTATTAGAAGTTTCGATTTAATGATATAACAATAATCAGACTAATGCAATACAGCAAAAATATTACCTTCTTGTGGTCTATAAAAGTAATTGAAAAGTTTTGAACAATTAAATGACATGTGTTGAAATATTGAATTGTAGCTGCAACAATTTAAAAGTATTTGCAACACTCATATTTTATATTGATGTCATTATCACAGTCATTTCTCATTCTGTCTTTTTATTATTTCAACTCTTGTTAACTCTTAAATAGTCAGTCGCAATAAAACATTTAAAGTGAAACAAAAGATTATTGATTCCTAAAGAAGTTTTAATAAAATTGTATTGAATCAGTTGTATTTTGTTGTACAAATGTAATTTTGTCATACTAAAGAAACTCTACTTAGTGTAATTCTTAATTGAATATTACCAATCCCCGCATGCTTTAAGCGCTTCTTGTTCCTTAAAGTTTTACATAAAATTTCGAATATCGCATCTTGAAAATATTTTTTAATAGCAAAAGAATATCCATTTAATTCAAATTCAAGTTTGGTTAACTATATATTTATTTTGCTATAAAATATGCAATTTTCATGAAATCACTTTAATATGTAAACACGATGTTACTAATGACGTCATGATCAATCAGAAATTGTATTTTTGTTAGTTATGATCTTTTAGTCACGATATCTAGATAATACATACCTGAAGAATCAGTTACAAAAAACGTATTAAACCAAAAGTGAAAAATTTTCTTTGTATTTTTCGTTAATTCGACTTTAATGTCTCCTGATACCGGTAAGGGTGAATTCCTCATATCCAGTACACTATTTTTGCGAAAATCAATTGGAAAATTTTGCAATTGCTAAAATAAGACAAAACGCATATAATTATTGTAATATAAAGTAAGTAGTTTTCCGATTAAACGAACATTCGATGTAGTGAACATTGCATTTAACAAACACTGAGTTCCTTATACAACGAGCAAAAATTATTTTTGTATTCGATATAACGAACACATGTAAAATTATCCATAATCGTCGAAATAGTTTGCGAATAACAGATTTAAGAGAACTTCATGAAAATGCAATTAAGAGAAAGATATAAATTCGAAAAAAACAACGGACGGAGCTTAATTAGTTTCTACATAAATATTTTTTGTATTATATTACTTTATCAATTTGTTTATATAATATTTGTATTTGTATATAAAATACTTTACAAAGTAAATTTGTAAAGTATTTGGTGCACAGATGCCAGTGGGTGGACTGAGACCATATACCGGCGATGTAGTTAACCCTTATTTTATCCCTTTCTGTGACTAACTATACTAACTATGCTTTTACATAGGAAGTAGTAAAGTAGTTAACCACGGAAAATTCCTCAGACGAACTGTAAATCAATACAGTTAGTTGAGGCGTTGAAATTAACTAGTGCGAGTGAGAGCTCTTATTTACTTATTTTTAAGTAAATAAGAGGTCACTTTTTCTTTTTGACTCAGTAGTGGAAATAACGAACAATTCGCTTTAACGAACATGCCTGACAAGTCGATTCGTTACATCGGAAAACTACAATATTGCAAAATGTATTTTTACCTGTACTTTTTCTTGTAAGACAGAAATTGAGCAATGAACTGTGCCCTGACTGTGTAATGTATTGGCCTTTGAAAAGCGTATTTCGCAAAACTGAAACAAGAACAATATTATTTTATGTAAATTCGATTTCCATTCCAACTAACCTGTAGAGTACGACGTTCATAAGGTAAACCCAATCTCATTAATTTCGAAAAATACTGAACATAGCGCCGTTGCGATGGAATTGTCACACCTTTACGATCCTTGGTTCTTTTTTCATCGTAACATGCTAAAGCATCTTCAGCAGTACGCTGTTGACCACTATAAAGCAAATAACAGCATATCATGGTTCCTGCGAATATTTATAAGCTTTTTTTAATACTTGTCTGATATGTTTTATTAATGTTTAATTTACCTGTCCGACCTTTACCAGCTTTACAGTGAACTGCAGCTACATTAAGCGGGTCTGTTTTAAGCCAATTATCCACATCGTCACAAAATTTAAGTATCAATTCTATCGTAGGTGGGTTATGATCCTCAAACGGATAAACAGAAACTCGCTTTATATGAAAAAAAAATAATAATAATAATTAGATATTATATTAACATATAAAAGGTATTTCATTTAACATGTTTACACAGAAGAAAACTCTCAGTTGTTTAATACTTCAGCGTTTTAGTATCGTTACTGCAGAGACTAAAAATTACTAACATTTCTCATTGGAGTTAATTTGAAGTGCAGCCTTAGGAAAGATTTTGTATCGAAAATTTCAGTTTATCCAAATCTATAACCGTCTATATTTTTGGAGTATATTTCTAATTTTTTTTTCTTTATATGACATAATGAAAAACCGTGAGGATTGCGAACTCATTTGTAAATTTAATTTTTTTTTTTTTATAAATTGTAAACGTTGCTCTGGCGTTAAACGATTAATGATGGTGTTCCAACCTAACCTAAATTTCAATACAGTTTCACATTCTCAGTTGTTAAAGAATAATTGTCATTATCAATAAATTTTTCTACCGACTTCTTTTAATAGTCGCCTTAAAAACCAGTTACTTTAGCCGCCTAAGACATTGCCATGGATGATTGTTTTGTGATGTGGTATTACCGCCTCTGTCTGCATCCACAAACCCTTGGCTTTTGCAATGTATGTACTCATAATAGTAAAATCAGAATAACACATAGGCTATAACTTATAAAGATGTTTTGGAAATTGTCCAAAATATAACGACATGTGTCAAGTAAGAAGGAAAAAATATTTAATTTTTTCAATTTGAAAAAAATAATATTTGTCGTTACCTATTTTACTGTTTTTTTTTTTTTTTTGTTAGATTGTATTTTTTGTTTGTTTGTCAAATTTGTGAATATAATATTCGCCGTTAGTAGGTATCAATTTTTGGAAATCGTAAAGATAGTGAAACTTATCATTAATATGTACTTTACTTTTGAAATCGTGATTATTAATAGCTATACACATACATATTTAACCCGATATTTCCACGGGAAGTGGACTTACGTGGGCGAAACCGCAGGGCACTCCTAGTAAGTAATATTTTTGCAGTATATACAGGTAGACAAAAGAACCACAATTTTATATGTAGTTTGACGTTTCTGTTTTAGAGAGTGAGAGAGAGAGAGCGAAAGAGAGTAACGTGTTTGAGAACCTGAATTGGTTTAATTTTAATTCACGTTCAGTGTGGCCAGAACTCAAAAATTTTTGGAGCTAGATCCATTAAAAAATAATGCTAAAAAATGCTAAAAAATCTTTTACAGAGCTAAAAAACAGAGCAGTCTTTGCGTACATAAAATAGTTTATTCAATAACAAAAGAAATTAACACAAAAAATTATAAGCATGTAACATATGTAGCAGGTACAATAGTTCTTAACAATACGTCTTAACATAAGTAAATAAAATCGTTTGTTATGAGATCAAAACTTTGTATCGAACAATCACACAGTTGCTATAATAACGAAACTTAAATTAATTAACTCAAGAGAATTTATAAAATCTTTTTGAATTCTACCAATTACATTCACGAAAGACACAAATTAGTAGGTCTGTCAATGCATTTTAATCTTAACGAATTACATTTTTTAAATAGCGACATGAAAACTTATTTCAAAATTCACAACAAAAATATCAAATGAATTCTAAATATTTTAAAATAACTTTTCACGTTGAAATAAAAGAATAAAAATTGAGTATAAAAAAATTATTATGTATTTAAAAATTAAATACATCATCAAAAGTATATTCTTCAGTTTCTGACTCAGATGAAGTATTATAAATATTTCCACTATATTTTCTTAGTAGCTCTGAGCTAATTTCAAATGTTCTGCAACATTTGTTTAACCTTTTTAACCCGCATCTTATATAAAGTAGAGAATTAATTGTAGTTAAACCCATACTATTTCTAATTTTGGTTTTTAATAGATTCATTCCACTAAAAACTCTTTCAACCTCAGCATTACTAAATGGCAAAATAAGAAAATTCATTACAAAAGATGCCAAATCCTCGAAAGGATTTTCATTCAAAGCATTCTTATACTCGAATACATCAATCCAGAATTCGACAGTTGATTTCTGGTTAGCCCATTTATAAGAATTAAGCTTTTTCCACTGAAGCTCTATCATTGTTATTTTATCGGTTTTAAAGCTTGACATCTCTTCTTTAAAATTATCCATTAAATTGCATTTATTACTTTTCAAACTATTTTCCACAGAAAAAAATGCAGCCTTTGTTAAATTTAAAAAATTTTTTGGGAGCCGCTGTCTTATTTGGTGCACCAACTGTACAATAAAATTTCGACAATTTATTCTTATTTCATTTTCTGTATCAGAATCTATTTCATCTTTTATTGATTTTAAAAATTCCTCAAAATCATAATTGAAGTACGGCGTAGAAACAAAAAAGTCTTCTAAGCGAGAATGAAGTGGATCTATATATAGATATGGATATAGGTTTATTTCTATTTTGCCGCAAATGAAACTTCTAATTAAAAAATAAAAGAACAGAATTCTGTTAGATTAAAAAATGCTAAAAATGCTAAAAATATTTTGAAAAAATGCTAAAATTATGCTAAATGCAAATCGAAAATTTTGGAGCTAAAAGAAAATAAATAATGCTAAATCTAGCTCTGAAAATGCTAAAATGGCCACACTGTTCACGTTCCCAAACATTGCAACTGCGCTGCCAGAAAGTTTAATTTCTTAAGTGAAGTAGAACTGAGATGCCACAGCACATTATATGTACATATGTATAGTAAAAATACAGAACTTGTTTTATACTTTTGTATATAATAAAATACGGAGCATTTGTTTTGTATTAAAAAATATATAACTGGTGAATATTGTTATAAATAAAATAAATAGTGATATTGCCCAATTGTAAAACTCACACACATAGTTTACAAAATTATTTCACATGGTAGCCTTGATGTTGCTGAACAAATGCGCGAAGTGGGTGAATCGCTTCAGAGCATACTCTCAAAAAACTAGAAATGTTGTCCAACGTCAATATCGTTCTGAAACCATGGGTGAATCCAGCTTTATAGACCACTTACGTGGTCTAAGATCTACAGTATCACAATAGACGATAGCCGTAACCTAAGATACGAATATTAGTTAGTGATTTAGTAAACAGCATTTCCCTTAATAGTCAAGAAGGGCGATTCACTAACATATTTTAATGCTAATCAAGTAGTTTAAAGCGATTAACACAAAAAAAGTAGCTGCTTTTAATTTTGTATTATTTTAAACACAATAGCGGTAATCACCCTTTGGGTTATATTTACAACTCTGTTAAATATACTACTTTTTTTACCTCAAAAGGTAAACATCGTTTTTAAAAGGCATTCCAAATGTATCATAACAGCTGTTTTCGACAAGTTATTAAAATTTGTGTTAAACATTGCGCAATGCCCAAGCAAACGGGAAAAGAAATTTTTTTCCGTTTTCGCTTTAGTAGGGTTTCTTTTAATTAAATTTTTGCATATTTTATACTTATATGCACATGTAAATTAAAAATCAAATATCTTTGCCGGCAAAACGATCAGCTGTTTAACTGTGGTAAATTTAACAGAAGTGTTTAATAAAGCTTTTGGTCTTGTTTTTTAACCACAGTGTGGTAAATTAAAGTTTATGTACATTTGACGTAAACAGTAGTATTTTTAGTACATCTACTACATTAACAAGATCTACAAGAGTAATTTATCACCAAGGGTGGAAAACCTTAATAAGAATAATTTTTACGGTGTTAAATTTAAAAGATAAATCTTTAACATGTTTATATAGATAAAAATTTCAATGACTTGAATAAATTCGATATATTCCAATATTATTCATTTTCCAAAACGAAATATAGCAATTTTATATGAAATTAATTTAATTCTTGTCTAATTTTTTGAACTTTTTTCTTTTAATAATTAATAGATTTGTTTGAGTTTCTTTTATATTAATATTTAATATTCGATATTTCGCTAGCTTTTTCAGGAAATTAAAAAAACAAAAACCAAAAAACACTGTACATATTGTGCCACCGCAAGCCAACACAAGTAAAATTAGTATTTTATGGAAGGTAAAGCTTTCATTTATTACAATTTTACTTCAACCTAAAGTCAAAGTCAATTTGAATGTAGGCTCATACCACTTGGTATGTTAAAGAAAGTTTGTAATTCGTATCTGGTATGTCAAAGAAACTTTATAATAATACGTCCTATAAAATCCAACTTCTAACTAACATGAAGTTGTAATAATTGCCCTTATATAAAGTTATCCACTAGTTTCATGATAAGGTGAACATCAAACTTTTTCCATTATTACAACTGCCTGAAAAAATAAAAAGTTAATTTACCGACAAATAACTTTTAGGAGCCTCTTCAGTGCAGTTTTCCTACACAATTCTAAGGGGAAAATACTCGTGCTCCTAAAACTAGGCCGTAGTATTTATTAGATGACCATTGTATTTCTGATTCCAGATACTTCAATGAAATGATCATCATGTTAAGTTACAAGTAAGATGTTCCTATCTTTAGCTTATTATCATACATATAAGAATAACAGCAGTTCAAAACACTTCATTTTTAATTTTAAAATTACAATTTTCATTATTATCCTAAAAATATTTCCTTCTTAACTAAAAAATAAGTTATTAATTGAAAAAAGGCCTTAGAGACGATAAAAAAAAACATGTCAATCAGTGCATATGTGTGAGTGTTATATTGTTATCGTTGAAAAGGAGAAACCCAAATAAACCTGTCAATCATCATTTTTCTTTTTATTTCGCTGTTGTCGTTTGTAGCTGGGTCGGTATTGATTATTTTGAAATTGTACCTTGATATATGAATTTTTTTATTTTGAATAGACCGGAATTACAATTTAGTAGTGAATTATTTATTATACGAGTATGTATCTACATATAGAATAACATCATGCTTTGTTTGGACTAAGCCACAGAGTTTTTGTTATATTAGTTTGCTGCTCTCTCTCCCTCTCTCTCTATCTCACTCTATCTCCCTCTCTCTATGATTTTGATACTTGAATATGAAAATATTGTTTCTACATTTGGAACTATAATTTTCCTCTCACATTTTATCACAGTTCTGGATACATCACACAGTGGGCTATTTTTAATATCTTTTTATTCGAAAATTGTATTAGAATTGCATATGAAACTACTAAAACTGCGGAGAAAGTTTTCTTGTTTCAAACTAGTAATTCATGTAACAAAGAACTTTTCAAACCTGAATCAAATTAACCGACAAATTTAGTCAATCATAATTGGAGACCATCAATATATTAATTTTCGAATAAAATATATCAAAAGTTTACGATTTGCATCAATCATTGTAGTCAACACGTACGTATAGCCGAAAATATACGCTTGCACCTACACAATTATGTGAGTCATAATTTTTTTATCGTTTCCAATGGCCTTGATATCAATGTTGCTGCCTCTTTAAAACAATAATAATTTTTGTTGTTTGTTTCAAAATGACTTCAGTTTTTAAATTAGGAATTAAATTTTTAAAACAATTGGGTAGTTTACAATGACTATCTGCAGCTAACGATATAAAACACAGTATATTGAAGTATTAATATAGCAACATTTCTCAAATCACTTTTTTTTTTTCAATACATAATTATGTATTTAATGCCACAATATGTTTACATACATTTCATTATATTTAATGTTTTCACTCTGTCAGCAAATCAATTTTTTAATATTGATTTCAATTGAAATATACATGCAAAATCTCACATTTTATTATTTATTTATTGACTGAGTTTAAACTTGTTTACTACAACGTCATCATATCAAAAATTACAGACTTTTAACGTAGGCTGTTACTTAACAACATAATTAGCCATGAAGTTAAATATGTTATGAAGTAAAGAAATATAATGAATGAAGTCTATCTAATAAAGAAAATATATAGATATAACAAACTGTTTAAAAAATGTTAATAAAATTATATTGGAATATGATTATAATTCATAAAATAGTCAAAATATGCGCTTTATAAAACTGATAATCTTACATATGATCTTGGAGGAATTCCGGCCGAAGATGCCAAATGAGGTGTTCGCATGCATTGCCATTATATAGGGATTGATTATTGGGTTATATTATATTATACAAAACAGTTTGTGAAATATTTTACAAGTCATGCAAATTTTAATCTTGGAGGGATTTTGGCAAAAAAAAAAAAAAAAAAAAAAAAAAAACAGGAAGAACAGTTCTCAACACTGGTGCTCATTTCCTATAGCGATTTAGTTATAGGCATTAAAGTATATGTCAAAGCGGAAACTTTGCACATATAAGAGACTCACGCCGAAAACAAAGTAAAATTTATTTATTTAAAAACTTGATGCTTGATGAACCTACAGCCATGTAGCCTTGCTGTCATTAAAATAATCGTTTTCATATTAACGCCTGTATTTTAATCTTGAGATATTATGGTCGATAGTCTACCAAGTGTTTAAAACATAATCAGAAACATTTTTTTAAACAAAACGATTATAATATACTTAGATATTTGTTTTAAAACATAATATGTAATTAAAAAGTCATAACATACCCCATGAAACTTCGTAATATCATAGCTGCGTTCAAGACATAGATTGTATATTTTATAGTGATCATGATGATTATCTTCTAAAAATTTGTAGACATCTCCTAAAGGATTACGGTACATACTTTCATAATTATCCGCCGGATATCCCATGGCAATGATGTTATCACAAACATCTAAAAGTTGTAAAAATAAAATTATATATAAATGCCTACATTAATAGTGATTAAGATAGTTTTTCACTTACATGCTAAATCCAGATTGAAACCTTTCTCCTTGTAGCGTATACGCTGTTTGCTGACCACATTTCTCAATACGTTCGTCATGACGGAAAGAGTATTGGCCATCTTCTGTTTAACCTTGTAAATATCGATGCCGGTATTAGAACCGGCCTCGTTCACAAAGCGTTCTTTGACGCTACAAACACTATATAAGCTGTTTGTTTTTCTCAGGGCCGATTTTTTGGTGTTTTTTCTTATTTTCAACTTAGTTAAATTTTTGAAACTGCATGGAAATTTTGATGCCTTTTGATTGGTATTGTCGATATCTTGATAACTCTTCTTATTGTTATTACTGTAATTTAGATGCTGATAACGTTTCCAATTTGATGCATTTGAGTAAAATTTTACTCCTTGTTGAAACATACATACATATATTACCCAAATCCCACAGTTTTTTAAATTCAATTGTATGGATATATTTAATTGATTGCCATTGAGAAATGTATGTGACTTTTATCCGTTCGGTTTAATGGTGATTTAGAATTTTTATTTTGTAGATGTAAAGTGTTTTAATGTTTTGTATACAAAAAAAGACTATATTTTGGTCCGCCGCTATTGATGTGTTGTGGGATGGTAGTAGTTGGTTTTTATTTTCTTGTAATTCTTTTATAAAATTTTTATTATTTCTTTTTCCTGTTGTCGTCTTCGTATAATTGAATATCTAATTTCTACCTTTCTTTTCTAATGGAAGCTTGTATGTCTGTCTGATTTATAGATCAATATCAAATTGATAATAAATCAATTATTGGCAAATCCATTATATCCTGCAAAAACCAAACAACATAAGTATTTATAAAATTTAAAAACAGTTTCATTATTTTAAAGTGACTTTTAAAAAGTGCCTAATAAGCACACAGAAAATGTCTTTTGCAGGTTTCATTTTATTATAAAATAAAGTCTTTAGCTGTTATAATAATATAAGCATATAATAATTACGTACATATTTATATACATATGTAGATACTTATTATATTACTATTATATATTATTATATTATACTTTTCTAAGTACATTTCTTTAAAGTACTAGCATTTTTAAACATTTTTAATTGTTGACATGCACATGCATACATAGGATTTAATCACGCGAATAATTATTCGGAATAAAATTCAATCGATTAATAGTCGAACAATGAAATGTTAAATCGACAATATAAGAATATATTAATATGGTATGATAATATATTAAAAAAGTAACAATTCAACAAAAGGTATGTCATATATCAAGAGAAAATCTTTCTAAATTTACAACAGCATCAAACCTAATCATTTGATTAAAGTTGATTTAGAAAATATTCTTTCGCTGATTATTGACGTAAGAGAGGTTGAAGCATTACGATTCTTTACTATCTTCTCCGTTCTTTTTCTTGCCTTTTCTAAAAATTGGTAGTATTCCACTATATTTTTTGCTTGTTTTTTTACATAATTAATTAAACAGTTAATTGTTTGAAAATTTAAAGATAAGTTACATATTTCGATATTTGTTAAGGCGAGTTTTTAGGTTTGAGGTTAGGATTAGTTTTTAACTATAATTAGCTATTTCTATAAAATGTACTAATCCGTGTGCTTTTTTAAGTTGAAACGAAAAGTTTTGAATTTGTTGCAAAAAGAAGAAAATTTGTTTAATGTAATTGTAAAAACAAAAGTATATTTTTGAGAAAAAGTAAACACAAATGCATATACATACATACATATTAATTAATAGCTCTGAAACATCATGCTTTCTTTTATTTGCAACATACATCCCACGAAAGATTTATAAAAGACCAAAATTATTTTTCATGTAACTTCTAAAGAGGGAATTTTTTGACAAAAATATTACTGATGACAAAACAAATTTATATATGTATAAAAGAAATATTTATTTTCATATATTTCAAAAAGAGATAAAAAAAAATTATATTGGTATTTCAAACGAAATATTTATATGGCCAAAAAATAATTTTCATTGTAAGCTTAAATATAACAGAAAAATCACCTATCACCTCCTGAAGTCTTCTGGGCATTGAGTTTATAAGATTTGCATATGATCTTGGCTTATTTCACCCCATTAATCAATAACGGCATTTTTTTAAGACTTTACATTCAAACAATGGGTGTTATTCTTAAAAACATTTTTGGATAGTATTTCCCAAAAATTTTCTGTTGGATTAAAATCCGGGCTACGTGCAGGGCAATCCAATAAAGGTATGTTCCTGGACGATAAAAATTTTTCAGTTGCAAAGGAATTGCATTGCCTTGCTGAAAAGTCCAGTTGTTGTGCAAAAATTCTTAGGCGAATTCTATAAGTACACCATCTAATAACTCTATGTACTTTTCACTCTTCATCTTTGTTGAAATAAAACACATAAGAATCCTTCTCATAATGGCAATTCCAGCCCAAACCATGAGGGTGAAGAAAATTCTGAACATTCTATTAACCTTGTTTTACCTTTTGTCGCGCAAATAAAATTTTATTTTTTTTCATCTGAAAAAAATAAATCTTGACCACTTTCTTCCCAAAATTAGTACTTTTCAGCAAATCTTATCCTGGTTAATTTTTGGTCATGCCAAACTCTAGGTTTAGACTATTTTGGAGTACATGAGGTTACTATTTGCTTTAAGAATTTGTTGTACTCGTCTCTTACTGACTTCTAGATAAATTTTTTTATTTCTTTTATATCCCTTTTTGAAAGTGTAGACTTTCGCCCATATCTTTTATTTTTTCCATAGTTGTCTGGATTTTTTATATAGTTAATTTAAGGGCAATAACATGTTTTCCTACATATATTCGCCTGATTACGGTTGGTGTTTATAGCCTACAAATTCGACAGTTTGTATTATATGTATTAAAGGCAAAAGGATGATTTATTTTAATCTTTTACAAATTGTAGAATTTGAAGATGTAAAACACCAACCATAATCAAGTTGTTTATTACGTAAGCGCTTACGTCGAAAAACTCTGCATATTTATTTTCCAACACATCTAAAAAACGCTGATAACAACGTATATAGAAAATCGCTTGTATATTTTGTAAAGCATAATTTATAAAATTTTATGTATATATTAGTAGTGTAAATCATTCGGGTTCGAATAAATTTTCACATTTTTCTTGTTCGAACATCCGAATAATTTTAAGCTTTATTTCGAATAACTTAAAAAATCATTTAAAACAAGACATATCAGTTAAATTTTTGTATTAATAATAAGAAAGCAATCCATTATAGATGAAAAACTATTGAAAAATAAGATCACATTCATTAGAAATATATATGGATGTATGTACAAGCATTTAAAATATTTAATTTACATACATATGTATATCTTTAGAAATACTCTTCTTTATTCTCAATACAAGAACAACTAGAAGTTTCTTTTACAAATTTTTAAGTTCGTCATGCGGTTGATATAGCATTCAAAAGCAGATAATGTTAATTTGTCTAATGTCTTTATTACTTCTTTCATTATTCATAGACTCTTAGTAATATATTGTCAATCTTTTATTAATACGATTTTCAAGTTTCTGGCATCTTCCATTCTATTCAATCACATTACCTTTTCCTTGCTTGTTATTCAAAATATATAAAAGACGTATTAATTCTTCTACGAATCTGTTCTAATCTGATAAGTTCTATTAGAACTAGCTGTACAAAATTACACACGCTGATCCAATTTAATAAGCTTTCCGGCATGACCGGAATTAATATCCCCGGGCTGATCATACGCCCCAAACTTTTCTTCTAAATATGACCTCCAGTTGTTGAGTCGTGAGCAGACTAAGACGAAATGCTCACCATCCTCAATAACATTCCCACTACTGCAATTTCGACAGAACAGAGAGTCGTCGCGCTTGACCTAAAATAACCATGTCCAGACAAGAACTGTGTTAGATAATGGCTTAAATCACCATGTTTCCTAGTCAGCCATAACCTGATGTCGGGTATTAATGTATATGTCGCATCTTCCCTTTTCAGTGCACTTCTTCGTGTGAAAAGCAGTGTATATAGCAATGAGATTTCGCGATCTTTAGATATATACAGGGATAAAACGAAACGTTTACTTGATACGATATTGATTAAGAAGTATCGATACCTACTTGATATTGGGAAAAAAGTAGCGACACTTATTTGTATCGGTAAAATTCTTCAGATGATTTTAAACACTGAAAACAAAGGTAAAAACACACAACAACTCACAAATGTATGTATGTATATAAACTTATCGT